>OZ038476.1:142734536-142744536 GCA_964036315.1 Acanthosepion esculentum
ACGAAATTTAATTTTTAAATTCTCAGGATTTTTCAAACTGTTTATGACATCAGATTCCTACCTATATAAGACAATAAACTACGTCCAACAGCAAGGGCTCTTATCGGGAGGTTTTTAGGAGCGTGGAACCACCTCTTAATTGCTGGTGTTCCCATGTCCACCCTGACTCGGGGTGGTAGCACCTATTAGGCTCCCAGTTATGGGTAAATAGTTAACCTCCAAGTTGGGGTCAAAACGCTATGAAAGTTTAAATATAGGTTTTAATACAAGAAATATTTTGTAAAATATTATTACCAGCAATAAACTTTTGAAGAAAAATTATTAGCAACAATATATTATTACAAGCAATACATTTTTGAAAAACAAACAAATATTATTAGCAATATATTTTTGAAAAATAATTACCAGCTATATATTTTAGAAAATAATAATTACCAGCAATATACTTTTGAAAAAAAAAATCCGGCAATAAAAATCTTGACGGCATTAAATAATTCATTGAGGATGCAAAAACAAAACAAAACAAACTAGACAAATTCTTCCTTCCATCAAAATGGCTGATGTCAACCTACAGGGAAGCAACATTTTGCATCTAGAAATAGAGAGAATCATTTGAACTTAAATCTTATTTTTTTAAGTTAGATAATATAACGACAATTAATTTAACTCAAAACCTAATGGAAGTTTATTTCTCGCCTAATATAAGTCTACTCCTTTCAGTCATGATGCTAGTAAAACAAACCGCCTTTCGATAGACACGATTACTAGGAGATAAAAAATGAGTTTTAATATTACCATGGATTCTTTCTCTACTTACTGTGTCTCAGTAGTCCTTGGGTCAACATGGCTCTCTACAAACGTTTATCACTTGTAGATTTTAGGAAAGTTTTTCTTTTTGCCAAGACGGCTACCCACGTTCTAACAGAAAATAATGTTCGCTAGAAACAAAAAAAACTGTGATTAATTACTTTGTAATATCAGTCCTCCTACATGGCAGTGGATCCTGGAAAATGTCCTTACCGATTAAGAATAAACATGTGCCAAGATTAATGCGATTATACAGAAGGATGATGATAATACCATAAACTGAACATGTCAGCAACAAGAAAGGAATAAAAAGGATTCTTTTATTTAGAACCAGAAAGCGATTTTCTAGAATAAAGAATAAGGAAATGATGCTTGGAGAACTTGACACTCACAAGGCATATTGAAGGCAAGAGGGTCAGTAGAAAACATCTAATAACCTACCTGAAGTGCCTTTGTAAATGTTTAGCAGAGCAGTGAGATGGAATGGTAGTAAGGAGGTAATAATTTCTTCAAACGACAAACATATGAATATGTGGAGAGCCATGATCGTCTAAGTAGTGAAGGGAAACTGCATTTAAAAAGATGCTTGTGAGAACCCACACTGTTTGAAACTTCTAAATGAAAGAATATTTCCGACGAATGAAACGAAGATACAAAGTCGATACTTACTTGAGACATTCTAATTAATTAAGGCGACATTTTTGTAAAGAACTGATAACGTTAATCTTGTTGTTGCTGCAGATTTTATCGATCAAAACGCTTACACATTCCTTTCAGTTAGATGAAAACCGAGGCTAATAAGTCGTTTCAATGTTGCTGTTTGTTTTTCTTGCTATTTCTTAAAGAAACATTTAGAATGCTTCCGTTGTTCCCCATCTGCGCCTATGCTGCAAATGAGAAACCGAAGACGAAAAACATTTGCTATTTACTATCAGCCGTCTGACTGTCTCTCTGCATTGTCATTAAATATTTATTTAAACACTTAGTGTTTCGGGGCAACTTTTATTACACTAAGCATTGTCTGGAACAGAAAGCGTCTTGTTTTTCTTTTTCTGAGATGAAGAATCCTGAACATACTTGAATTTATTTGAACTATATTCCTCATCCTTATTATCCTCATATATGCCATTATAGACACGAAGTTTCGGCTGAGTAACGTTGTTTTCTTTTAGAACGTGGGGGACGGTAAACTTGACAAAGAGACACACGCTGCTTAGGTCTTATCCGTCTAATAAACTTACGATGTTTATCATTTATAAGCGTAAATAATATACGAGTTGGTTATTAGAATATCCTATCATTATGAAGTTCGTCCCTGCTGAACTACCTATTCTAGGAATTGAACTCGCGACCATTAGATGACAGCAATAGATGCAACATCAAAATTCAACATTAATCCCCAAATCATTTATCTATAAAACCTTAAAGATTCCTGAAAACCAAATATTTTGAATCGTATTTAAATTAAAAAAAAACCCCCAAAAAACAAAAAGTTTTTCTTGATTCTTGTTCTTTTATTCTTCTATTTCCTTAATACTGCTTCTGTCTTCTTTATTCTTTCACACTTAGTCTTAGTGGCTTTATTACTTTGAATGGAATGAAATGATTTCTAAAAACGTCAATGGCGTCATTTGAGACGATGGCGTTGTGGCATTAGACGTTAGTTAAATATATATTGCTGTAGACGTGAGGTTCAATCCTCGCATATAATTAATAATGATTGAACGAAGAAGAATTGATATTTAAGGGAAAGATATGACATATTAGCCATTCTTAATAAATACATGAAGATTATCAGCTTTTACTTGGTTTCAACGATATCTAGAATCACATCTATAAGCAAGATAAGAAATACCTTGTCTTTAATATTTTAACCATTCTATTGAAGAATACCGGTCTAGACTATAAAAATAAACACATCTTTTATGGTCTCATGGCAAACCATTTGTTTCCCCAGTATCTGTTTATATTTCTGAGATGAGGTATTATGTACATTATTTACATTATTCGGACTATTGTCTTCATCTTTGTCATATTTATTACAACGTTTCGGCCGTTGTGCGCTCCGGCCTTCTTCAGGTGGTTTAGAATGTCGAACTGAAACGTTTATTTCGCTCACTGGGTTAGACTGTTCTAGTTCCACGTGCCATGTCTAATGGATGTCAGTTATCAGTTATCTCCTATTAATTTCCTTCTGAAAGGCTCTGCACTGCCTTAATGTCGATAATGCACTTGTTTTTCAAAAGTAATCAGTGCTCAAGCACAGTTTACAAAAAAAACATGAACGCCAATTATCTACGCATATAGTTAGAATATCCTTGTTGGAAAACAGTAAAATACAGTTTTCTTTGCTTTCTCATTTATCTTCCCGCGTGCTGAGATAACTTTAATAAATATCAACAGAAATTCTGCTGAACGTTTTCCATTTGCATGTTAGTGGTTATCGGGTTCACTTCGAAGAGAATCCCTAGTGATTTCGATCTCTGCTCGGCCCTCGTATGTGTTGGCCGAATTTAGCAATTTTCATTATCTGACCTCAATAGGAATCCATTGGAAAGAGCAACAGAACACATATCTGTTTTCTGTATATCTCTTGCGTTTTCTAATGTATTCCAATTGCTTCGGGAAGAGTATACATTTCTAACAAGGCCGCATTTGGCGCCGGATAAGTTATAAACGTTGCAAACGACTAATTTTAAGTGAAAAAATAATAACAAATAAAGCAATGCTATTTAAAAATAAAGAAAAAGATAAAATTCAAATGAAAAAGTAGTGAGGAGATTTTAAATGCATTGTTATTGATATCATCAATGTCGGAAGATGCCGTTACCATTGAAATGTAACACATAATTCCACTAACGCCAAAAACTTGATTGTCTCATATAATACACTCTTAACTTTTAACAAAAGATTGATTGCGTTATAGGTCATGTATTCTTATTTAATGTATTTGTGTATAGTCAAGAGGTCACCGGCGCGAAAATAAGATTGGAACACAGAGTTCTACTTCAAGACGAATTAGGTTTCCTTTCGCATGAATACCATTGGAAAGGAAATGAATCCATTTCCAACCCCACCCTCAGATAGGAGGTAATTACAGCTCACACTATATTTAGTTTGCTTTGGGGTTCATTCCCTCCCCTCTCATTTTAGTCATCCATGGATTTTTAATTATAAATTTTAGCATCATCATATTTTTATGGCATGTGGCGCGTTTTGTAGGACACCTTCAAAGAATGCGGTATTATGGTGTATGGAGGAGTGATTGGTGAATGACGAGTTTTTATGGTGAATGGGACAATTGTAATGAGTGAATGGGTCGTGAATCGGATTAGCTAGGTATAAGATAGTGACGACCAGCATCAACCCCTCCCCTTTTTGGCCTTGTGCCGCAACTGTGTATCAAAAACACAATAAATAACAATAACAGCTTACACTAGACTCTCCAGCTTTACGTGGTAACCTATGTAGGTTTTCTGAATTAAAAATAGTCAGACTAATGATGTGAACATTTATGTTAATTTGTCCTAGAAACACCCATTTCTGCTACGGTTTACGAAACGTCTTACTTCTGCTTAGAATTTAAAACAAAATGGAAACTTTGACACTGACACAGGGGATATTGAAGGCAAGAAGAACAAAGGGAAATTGCGCACAACCTACTTAACAGACTTGTGTAAATGGTTGCTACAACAGGCATTAAAAGAGATAGTAAAAGAAAGACAGAATTTAGACGATCTGCAAAGAAAAGGAAATTATGGAGAGCCGTTATCGCCAACGTGCTGAAGGGCCATGGCACGGAGAAGAAGAAAATGCGATTGCATCTTTGTATGAGTAGTTTCTAATCAATCCTGTTCAAGCATCATGAGACTTCAGTCATTTTCTCACCGACGTGGCGTAACTTCCCTCTGTCTTTTCTACAAATATTGTCATGACAACTGCTCTGACGAGTTTTTTCCCTACTGCCACAGTTATGCATACATTTCAAAGTCGTATTATATTGGCATGTTTTCCCACCCTTCTACTGTTGAAATAGCTAAATACAACCGCCATTTTTACTCCAACACATTCTTTTCTCGTACTTCCCGCCCGTGGAAGTCCCATCCGTTTACTTGCTTCCCTGATAACTACAATCTTCAAAAATTTAAATGCAACGTCAAACCTCGTCATCTCTCATCTTGCATCTTTTAGTATTTCCTCAATCATCCCTCTTCTCAGTTTTCTCTTTCCCGTTCACTGACTGTAACCCACAGCGTAGTAGGGGCTTTCCCGTTCACTGACTGTAACCCACTGGCTTTCCCGTCTTGCTTGGGGTGAACTGATTAAAAGAAAGCCTGGAAATTAAATGAAAGCATATCTCTTCATATTTCTAGCACCCTTAAACGCTTTTTAGATATTCATTTTCCGGGTATCCAATTTCTTCAAACCCGCCAATAGATGGTCTTTTGAAGAACTTGATGTACACATGAATCGCAGGTCTGTC
Organism: Acanthosepion esculentum; assembly: GCA_964036315.1. Classification (NCBI taxonomy): domain Eukaryota; kingdom Metazoa; phylum Mollusca; class Cephalopoda; order Sepiida; family Sepiidae; genus Acanthosepion; species Acanthosepion esculentum. The sequence continues at coordinate 142,739,827 of OZ038476.1, forward strand.
ATCCGGTGCATTGGTTGTGTTTGAACAAAGTTTTTAAAAAAAATCTTTTTTCACTTATGTTAGATTTCCCATTTTGTTTTGCTAAAACAGCCTAATATACGATAGGAAAGACTCGCCCTACTTGGTTAATCATATTTCTCTTTGTATCATTGTTTGGACGGATTTATTTAAAAATCCCCCAGTTTTGTGATACATTGATTTATAAAGCGAATTTCTGGTTTGTACTCAACTCATTTGGATATATGGTGATACAGCATTTCTTCACGGCGATAAAAATATCACATGTCTAAGTGGCGATTGCATAGCTACTTGATTATTTACTGACTTCTACATGGTAAGAATGACGTTGAATCATCGACAGGTATGCGTCTCAATCACCGACAGGACAAAGTAGTCAAGGGTGAAAGGAATCAGTGGCGATTATGAAGAAGAGATTCTTTTTTGTGAGTTGTTAGAGCATTTTGTCTAATATCTTATTTACGCAATATATGGACAGTAAGTTCTTTTTCCTGTGAAATTGTCTTCACTCCAAAGGTATTCTCTCAAAGATAAATTACAAAACCTCTGAATGATCGTCGCTGGGTTGGTGAGGCTTGCTGGCAATTGTTAAACTGAATCGAATTTTCTTATTGTAGAATCATGTCAAATTGACGAGGTCAGTTAGTTTCTTATTCCTTTATGCACCATCACCTTTTCGGGATGAATGGGTATGCACTCAGGGTGGGCCTGTGCTTTGATCGCCTACTGGAACTCAACCCAGATCTCAAGTGAAACTAGTACATACGATCCATCACTAAAGATACTGGTAAAAATTCCCTGTGCACTCCAGTCACATCCTGCCACCTTTGCAAGAACAAGAGGCAAAGATGGTCGAAAATGGAATGCTGCTACCATTTATTCAGTCTTCTCTTTGCAATCTCCAATATGTATTTTTCTCCGACCGTGACTCCTTTTCTCACAAAGTAGGCGATCAAAGCACACCCCGAAAAGGTGATGATACATGAAAGAATAAGAAACTAACTGACCTGGTCAATTTTAACATAATTCTACAATAAGAGAATTCGAACACTTTCCATGGAAATAGCGATATAGACTCTATCCCTATTTCCATGGAAAGTGTTCAGACGAATAGCATTCTTTAGTTCCATCAGTTCTAGCCTTCACGGCTAAGACCCGCCATTCCACGCATATTGTAGCGAGCCATCCTCATTTCCGAGTATTCCATTGGTGAGGTTAAGTTCTACACAAATAGCTGAGAGTATGTTCTCCGTTCACTACAGTTTAAACCTGTTCAAGTCTTGCCTCGGGTTAACCGTTATTTTGTTCCACATATGGCATAAACTATGCCTCTTACATCTCCAGTGACTCTTGGGTCTTGTCAGGGGTGAACATCATTTTAAAACAATAAATATGCCTCCAGAACGCTGACAATCAATGTTGTCCACAACATTCTGCCTTTTGATGCTATAAGTAACTTTAAAACTTTTATATTTACTATCATTGATTCAGACATTTTACTGATCGGAGAACATACTCTCAGACATTTTCATTATGCAAATTACTTAGAGTTGCTTCCCTTTTTCCTTCCTATATTTTATCAGTATTAAATTTTCTCCGGACTCTCTCTTCATAATATTCTCCAAATGTTTTTATATGATTTTTAAAATAAATTTATTTTTACCTACCATTAAGTCCTGGTCACGAAAACTCCGTCATTTCAGATTTTAAAATATTTTAAATGATTATTTAGAATAAAATAAATTTTCGATATTGAATATTTTTTATACATCATTCTAACAGAGAAAACAACGCTAAGTAGAACCTTGCAAGCTTTATTTGAACAATTCAGCTTTAATGCTGAAAAGCCTTTCTTTTATTGTGATGGCTGGTTACATGCGGTAGGGGAGATGGCAATGTCCTTATTTTATTACCACAGTGTTTGTTAAGGAAAGCTCATATATATATATATATATATATATATATATATAAGTCAACACTTAGAGGCGACAGTCTGTTTCATTCTAGATCAATCGTCAGGCCACGAGTTCTGTTATTGGCCTGACGATTGCATCTAGCATGAAACAGGCTGTCGCCTCTATGTGTTGACTTCTATGTTCACTTTTATATTTATACACGCTCTATCTCTGATATTGAGCACTTTATCCCATAAATATAGCACATCTTAAGACTATATTTTTCATATATATATATATATATATATATATATATATATATATATATATATATATATATATATATATATATATATATATATATATATATTCTCCTTAAGGTGGAGTAATGGATAGCGGCTTGGATTGAGGAATAGGAGAGCCAAATTCAAATTCCAGTCGAATCCATTACATTCACTTACGTACTAATACCCCTGGGAAAGGTGTGGCTCCACTTCTACCTCCAGCTATGGGTAAATATCAGGACAGATCGGGTTCTATAGACTGGTCTAGGAGAAGGACAACTCTGAATTCCAAACCTTCGGAGGGTCGTTTGGGGTCTTTGTGACACTTAGTTCAACAAGTCTCTGTATTCGGCCCCTCAAAAAGTGTGGATGGTCCTGCACGAAACCTTCGCCACTATAATCAAAACTCATGTGCTGTAGTCGAACTGATCTACTTAATCCTCATACGTCGAATTCGACGGGGACAGTTGCGTATATTCCTTACCATCTGAACACCTGTAAGAGGATGTCACTCGTTTAGATTACATTCTCAGCAAACGCAAATATTTTAATTGATATTTTCATTGGCTATCAGCTCAACAGGTAGGTTTACCTAGATTTCTCTAGGTTGCCCACTTATAATACTGGAACCCGAACAATATATTCTAATAATTCTTTACACTTGCGCATTAAGTGCAAATTCCACCGTCCCGGGTATGACGATAATCTACATCCGCTTCCAGGATAAGACGATAAACTACATCCGCGTCCTGGGTATGACAATAAACTACAGTTTTATTAGGTTTGCGGCGCCGGTATTAATCTTTGAAGGATGAGCCAGCATTGGATTGTTTGATATATTGCCGGAAAATATAAGATGAGATAGGTTGTGTATACTTGGCAAAATGTCTTGACGATATTTTGCATATTCACGTACAGTAATACAGTAAGAAAACCTGCGGCATTTATTGACCGAGCAGCCAGTGAAATTTATAAAATCTTTCTCTTAAAATAACTTTTCAGGTAAATAGGTTTATCGCGTTCTGTTGCAGTTATTGCTATTTCCAGTTTGGCGCAGATTTTCCCCTTCAAAAGACGAATCTAATTATTTGGATCATATTTTTAAATAGTCTCCTCAGATGAAGATTTTAATATGAATCGTTAGACAACGACATTTTGAAGGTTCCCCGATTAACTGTATCCTTCAACGGGGAGAAGGAGCGAACATAATCATTGAGACATTCTCAAATTCCTGCCAAATTTCATGTAGACACTCCAATCGGTTCTTTAGATGTTAAAAACGGTCGTATAATTTCCGAATGTAGCTTGTAGTTAGTTATATAAGAAAAATGAAAAATAATAGAAAAGAAGTGAAAAGTAACATCAGCTTTCTCGAAATGCTGAAAAAATTTCCTGTAAAGACTTCTAAATTAAAGTTTGTTTTATTTTCCCTTTCCGTTCAGTCGATTTGCATTATTTTAGCGTTGTTCACAGAAGCAAACAATTTCTTCTTATTTATTTTCATGATATTACTCATCAGATTCGAACTAGAAAGACGATAAATTCATACATTTTTATGGCTAGCAATGAGATATTTAGTCGCAAATAACCGCTTACTTATGTTTCTTTGTCTTTGTCCTTTTTTTTAGTACGTAGATTTTTATTTTCTCGTAAGGAATTCATCAGCTGCAGAAAGATTCAAAGAAAATAAACGTTTGTGTGTTTGTCTCTATTAAATTTCTCGACTCTTGAGAGACATCTCCTGACAAAAACATAAATAACTCGAAAGTAATATCTTCACAAAATAAATATTATTTTATTCAAAAAACAATAACTTCCAATAGTGACTTGGAAGAGTTTAATTATCGCGTATTTGTCATCTGGTTTGTATCACGAGGAGATGTCATTAAGTTACTTATCTTTATTCTTGAAGGTGAAAAATGACTTTCCTGAATATATTAGGTTGAATTACACCTTCCCAAGTCAGAAATCGATCCCTCTTAATAAGATATCGATTAGGAAGCAAGCACGGTTGATCATTGCAGTTAGCGAGTTCTCATTAGGTGATTCATTCTTGTGGCCGTATGCCAAAAATAAATTAAGCTTCATAAAAACATTATTAATATTAGTGGTCAAACAAGTAGTAACATCAGGTTGATATGATTTACAAGTTTATTTTCTCTATGGGTTAAGGAAAATCAATATTTGGATCATTTATCGATTTCGTTCACTGAATCATTTGAGGATGTCTTCATCGATTGAAACCAGTAGTAACAGTAAGGCTAAGTGAATTGTGCATATATATATATATATATATATATATATATATATATATATATATATATATATATATATATATATATAAAGTGAACATAGAAGTCAACACCTAGAGGCGACAGTCTGTTTCATGCTAGTGCAATCGTCAGGCAACAGTCGCCTCTAAGTGTTGACTTCTATGTTCACTTTATATTTACACACGCTCTATCTCTGATATTGAGCACTTTATCCCATAAATATAGCACACTTTAAGACTA
>OZ038476.1:142749536-142839536 GCA_964036315.1 Acanthosepion esculentum
GCTATTATAACCTTACTTCGTTGTCAAATTTTTTGAATTCTCGTGTACTTCTATTTTGATTGGTCATTCCTGCATATGTAACAGCGTTTCCCCTTACGAAGGATCGTTAATTAATTTGAAACTTTTAAAACCATTTATTCTACATTCAACATGATCACTTGAAGATATTGAAACAAAATGGCTATTTTGTTAGTGATTTTATAACATATTTATGTTATAATTTTAAATAAACAATTATATATATATATATATATATATATATATATATATATATATATATATATATATATATATATATATATATATATCAGTAACTCATGCATATATATCTGGATGAGTTACTGATGATATCCCATTCGATCTGTGGAGCAAAACGTCATATATGCACGAATGGAACATATAAACTTACATGCATATATAGACATATATATTACACACACACACACACACATATATATATATATATGTGTGTTTGTCTGTGTGTATATTGTATATATATATATATAAATATATATATATATATATGTAAAACATTTATGTCGCGCATACATACATGTTTATAGATGAATACAGTCATTTATGTGGATGTCATGGATATGCTTATATTATTGGTAATTTATATTACTTTTATTATTTATTTATTTATTTATTTATTTATTTATTCACCTTTTTTTAAATATTATATTAGGTTATATATATTTTTATTTTTATGATTTGTGTTATGTTTATGATCATGATATTGTTAAAAATGATGATGATGTTTAAATGAATAACAATATAGATTCCATTTCCCTCGATTTTATTACTGGTTGTGGTTAAAGGTTTACTCCTAAAATCTTGCCCTATCTTCCCTTACTCTAATATACAAACTTCTTTTGTCTTCCACCACTTCTCTCTCTTCAATCGTGTAAGACTCCACCCACAATTTATAAGGTAATATCAAAATCGCTACTTTATTTTCTCTTTTTTTAAATTACTTTTTTCTTAAATGTCTATTTTAATATCGAATTTCTGGCTAGATTTATATCTTTTAATAAAATCTATTCGATCTGATGATGCAGTATGTATATATGCCTATATGTATGCATAACTGTTGAAATAAATTTATAACCGATTATATGATGAATATTTAAGTCTTTTCCTTATTATTTATTTTGTTACTCTGTATATAAGTTTATACATTGAACTCTCATTATGGATTTAAAAATTACCTATGGATTTGATATTATATATATATATATATATATATATATATATATATGTGTGTGTGTGTGTGTGTGTGTGTGTATTTAGGCATTAATCCTTCTTTCATGCACATTTCATTAAAAACGACAGACAATGTGCTTTTATTTCATCTTTTTATACAATTTCTCATGCGGTCTAATATTTTTTCTTTTCGGGTGATAAATTATGTAAAAACTGTCCGAATAAAACATACATACAACAATCTATTTCTTATTTAACAGTTAAAATATTTAATCCTTGAAAATGGCTAAATGTTTTGCCGAAAGCGCTCGAATAAAAAGAACATTCGGAGAGTTTTTATATAATTTATCATCCGAAAAGAAAAGAAAATATATTAGATCGCATGAGGAATTGTATAAAAAACTACATAAAAACACCTTGTCTATCGTATTCATTCAAATGTGCACACACACACACACACACACACACACACACACACACACACACACACACACACACACACACATATGTATATATATATATATATATATATATATATATATATATATATAAATATAGTGGTGTTTGATAAAAGTGACTCACCTGATTTTTTTTTTCTAAATGTTCTCTTCTCCGATGAAACGAAAGTTTAGCTAAATTCAAAGGATAAGCGATCTAAAATCCGAAGAAGATGCTTTGAAAGCTCTTTGAATTTAGCAGTAAGTATTGTCAAGCATCCGTTCAGTATAATGTTCTGGGAATGCTTTTATTTTCATGGAACTGGTTTCTTAAACCTATTGAAAAGACGCTCAGGAGTGAGCAGCATTTTAAAGAGAATTTTAGAGTCTTGTCTGCTCCCTTCTGTTGAAAGGGTTACAAATCGACCCCACCAAGCTCATTTTATGCAGGATAATGCTCCCTGTCACAAATCAAAATTGATGAAGGAATACTTTGCTGAGAAGCAGGTGAGTGTTATGACATGGTCGCCCCAATCTCCTGACCTCAACCCCATAGAAAACCTATGAAGCATTATAAAGTCCAGGCTCTCGAGAAAGCAGTTGAGCAACAAAGAGGATTTGATTGTGAATTTCATATCCGAATGGAATTCAATGCTTGGAGATGAGATTTGCCAGAATCTAATCAAGTCAATGCGGAAAACGGTTGAAAAGGTTATTCAAAATAAAGGAGGACCCATAGATTATTAAATATTTCAAACTATATTACCTATTATAAATAAATTATACCTCTATTATTCTTTATTTAAAGCTGTTCGGTTATGTTTCTATTAATTACTAGTTGCAGGAAATATGTGAGTCACTTTTTTTGCACAGAGTTTTCCCCTAAATCTCATTTATATCCAAAATTATAATTATCAATAGAATACCTTAGGGTGAGTAAACTTTTTTTACTAGGTGGTCGGGAAGGGGGTCTTTATATTAGTAAGATTAAAAATTAGTTTGACCCCCAAAACAATAGGCGAAAAAATTTTGAAGTAAAAAAAATTTCAGGTGAGTCACTTTTATCGAACAGCACTGTATATATATTAGATGTCATTATGCATTATTTCAAACATCCGTATTTTGAAAAGAGAGTTTAGCTTTTCTTTTTCTTAAAACAAATCCTACAAAAGGTAGTGAAGCGAAGGGAGTAAAAAAGGACTAAATAGAAATTGCGAGGAGACTGAATACCTGGTTTTAGCAAATATTCTTTGTTTGTTTACTGGCATATCAACAGCTTGTGAGTCATTTAATGCTTTAATTTAATTTTCTTGGGGGCATTAGAAATTGGTTTTACAAAAATGTATTTATGGTAATTTTTTTATTATGAAAATATATTGCAGGTATTTCTACTATAAAAATGTTTATACTTTCATATATATTTGGACTCCAGTCTGGAGGCTATTTGCACATAGCTGGGACCCTAACAGGCGCTACCATCCCGGAAGGACCTATCAACAGCAATTAACAGCGTGGAGATCTTCAAAATCTCCCGCTCAGCTGCCGGATTGAGGTTATCGTCTTATGCAGGACGGTAGCGAAATTTACAGATTGGACATGCAAAATCAAAGAGGTGTAATAATTTAGATATCCGGGAAGCGTATTAAAAGAGGACGGGAAAAGCGACAGGAAAATCCGATGGCGCGTTGGGATAGCGAAAGATGCCTTCCAGAGGCTGAGGAAAGTATTAAGAAACAGATACATATCGGTAGAAACAAAAAAAGAGTACTGAATATGTATACAGTGTCAGTCCTTCTCTATGGTAGAGAATCCTAGAAAATCCACTCACAGACGAAGTAACAGAAATGTGATTCTACAGAAGGATACTGAGAATACCATGGACCGAGCATGTGAGCAACAACAAAGTTCTAGTGACAATGATAACAAAAAGGACACATATAAATACACACTTGAAGAAAATCGGTTTGGAAAATGTTATACGCACAGGGCAGATTGAAGGTAAGAAGTCGAGTGAAATGCACCGTATAACCTCCTTGGCGCGCTTGTGGGAGCGGATATCGAAGCAGGGTTTGGGATAGGTGGCAAAAAGGCAAAAGGTATTAAGAGCTACAAAGGACAACAAATGATCGCCAACGTTCTGAAAGCATAGAAGAATATAAAAGAATATAGCTTCTTTATATTAAGCCTAATTGAATTTTAGAATTCCGCTTAAGAATGCAGAATAATAGATGATTAATGAAGTTAATTCATTTGAGTGTCACATAATTCTTTTTTCAAAGTATTAATTTGTTAAAGATGAATTACCAATTTATTTTGAGACGAAAAATTCCCAGAAGTAATACTTTATTCAATTAATATCTACCTCTTTTTGAACTATAGTATTAAATACTTAAGAAATTTCATAACAAAATTATTTTAGTTTTCTTCAATTACTTCCTATTTTGGAAACACCGAAGGTGCCAGTCTGAGATGCTTCTCTTTATATTTTTACGAAATTCTCACTCAATAAAGTTTGGTTTGGTTTAGTTTGGTTTACGGCATATCAACACCTCAATGGGTTATTTAATGTCGACAAATTTTTTATTGCTAGTAATATGTTTTTCTTCAAAAGTCTATTTCTGGGAATATTTTTCCTTGAAGAAATCTATATCTGGTAATATTTTTTTCAAAGAAGGTATAGCTGTTTTTATCGCTGGAACTTTTTTTAAAAAGTATTGCTGATTATAATTTTTCCTTCAAAAATTATTGCTGGTAATATTTTTTTTATTACAAAGTATTTCTGGTATTAAAACCTATTTTTACACAAGTTTGGGTGTCAAATATTTGGCCATAGCTAGGACCCTAACAGAATCTACAATCTCTAGTCAGGGTGGACCTGGGAACGCCAGTAATTACGAGGTGGTTCCACGCTCCTCAAAACCTCCTGATCAGAGGCCTTGCTGTTGGACATAGTTTATCGTCTTACCCAGAACGAGGATGTAGTTCATCGTCATACGCAGGACGCACTCAATAAAGACCCCACGATCTACTCAAGGTGCATATTTACAGTGTGCTGTTGTATTATTGTAAGAAAAGACAAAAACTGTAGTTCATGACTTTATGTAAAAAAGATAACTGTTAACCAAGATTGTAGTGATCGGTAATCTGTGCCACAAAGCATCGGTCTTTGGGAAGAAGCTGTCCGAATGAAACCTACGAAAACAATGTGGACGATTCACGGTTGTGGACGTGACAAGGCGGGTCCTAACCGTAAAGACCAAGGTAGGAGAGACCAAGGAATGTAACACTTCAAAACACTTACCATGGAAATCATAATAGATTCGCGAGACCCTTTAACGTTTCGTCTATGTCTTGTGTGGAATAATCCGTCACCCACAAGACTTTTGAAATCTATGTAGACAGAGATGTGAAGATTGTGCAGCCCATGCCACATATGGCAGCATTAGTCCATTGTTGGTTTGATCTGGGTTTTGTAAGCATGGAGTATATCAGTTGGAATCAGATACTTACTGAAAACGTACTATGAACCAATCATTTTCCAGCATCTTTAACAATACTTCGTACATCTGAGTTCCTCTTGAGGTTTGGGATGAGCTTGAATCCCAATTGAAGGCAAAGATGCACCTTGAGAGAACACTCATCTATCATGGTAGGTGAAGTTTCAGGGTCTTCTCGTTGATTTACTAGCTTGATTTTGGCCATACTGAATTTTGCAAGCCAGTTCTCTCACTGGGCCTCTAGAACTAGGTCAAAAGAGGGATCAGTTGCGAGATTCTGGTCATCCAAGTTTTTGGAAGTGAGCTTATAAATATCTGAGTATGTTCTAAGGCAGGCCATTAATATGGAGCAGAAAGTGGGTACAGCAGAGGAGAGAACCCTGAGGAACGCTGGCATTCTGATGACTGGCCATTAATAATGATCTTTAGGGATATATACCTGTTATGATGGACTTCATACCTGAGAAAACCCAGAGACTCCTAGAGAGTTTATGTACCAGCCCCCGATGTCATACCTTTTCAAAGACCTAAAGTGATGAGTTTATGAATATGTTTTCCCCGCGATGTATAAATAGCGCTGTAAGTTTACTGACTGGAGTGATTATTGAGAGACGACTGAGTGGAACTATCCAGTCGAATTAGTGTGAATATTGTGAGTCGATGATTTGAGTGTTGATTTAGGATTTCCCGGACGTTAACTCGAGGCGCGCTACTAACATGGTAGTTAGTAAAATGGTTAATTATCTTTAGTTGACTTTTACTACTTTGTTCTTGTTAAGTATTTATTTGTGGTTTTAATTAAATACGGTTTTATTTTAACATTGAAGTCTTGATTTATATTAAATTATTAAAGTACGTCACAAAAAATTTAAAGACTACAGTTATATCAGGAATTTGTTTAAATATTGAAGAATGTAGATATATCAGGAATTGTTTCAAAATGAAAGAATGTGCATATATCAGGAATGGATTAAAATGTAGACATACCGGAATGGATTTAAGATTAAAGAATGAAGATATATCATGATTGCATTATAGATAAAAGAATGTAGATGTATCAGGAATGGTCTAAAGATGAAAGAATCTTGATATATCAGGAATGGATTAAATATTAAAGATTTTCGTGATGGCCAACATGAATTGTCATGTCATGCGTTCTCATCTAAAACTGCATTGACTTCCGTCTTTATGGCCGAGGACGAATTTATTAAAAATGTTTCTGTTTTTATTTTTAAATTTGAATATGGATTGAAAAATACAGTTTTTTCTAACCTAATAACTTTATTTATTCTAATAGTGAAATTTGTTCTCAAATACTGGCGTACCCTTTATTTACACTTTTTGTTAAAGAATATGATTTCTAAAAAATATATATATATATATCAATTTAGTTATTATTAAATAATTATTAATATTGGTCAGTCATTGTGATGACATTTTTGATACGTGGATATTTTTTTTACTGGTGATTAAGTAAAAGGAAGCCTACTCAATATTCAAACCCTCTTTTTTATTATTTTATCTTTTTTAATAATACGATGGTCACAAATATTTGATATCTAGGCCTTTTTATTTGGTGCTTGAAGAAATTTCCCAGCCACCCCCACCCCGATACTTATTTTTCCGATTGTCAACTGGAGTTTTACAACTGTCTTGCACTGTATATATTCTTCCATATCTTTCCACTTACATCGCGATTTTCTCTTAGGTCTAGTGGCACAGCGATATCCGCTATAAGCCATGTTCTTTTTTTACAAACCTGTCTTCTGACTTCGACTGTCCGTTTAAATTTCAAAGACCCAGATTATTTTATTTCTTTTTTTCTTAATGCAGTTTCTGTCTTATGCAGCAAAAATGTTTTACCTCTTGTCAAATATTTATTCAGTGTTCAGTTGGCCATTTAAATTGATAACTATTTATGCTATATGAGATAAACATTCGTCTTATATGCCTTAGGTGATAGGTACCTATTTCTCTTTCTTGTAGTTGTGTCCATAGGTAAAAACGGCTCAGGATTAAACTTGGATCTATACGTAATCAATTCTCAATTTTATACTTGAAGCATTATGTTTTATACATGAGACATTTGTTGTCTTTGTACTTGAGTTTATGTGTAAATATTTATCCTTTTTATGCTTGCCTCTTTATTTTCGCATAGTGTTGATTTATAGCTCAGTCTATAGGCAAACCGTTCTCTTTTTCATCATTTGGTCTATAGGTAAAAATTAGTCGGGATTATTCTTAAATCTATAGTTACACATTTCTCATTTTTATACTGTAGCTTTAAGTAAATATTGATATGGTTTAAAACTGTTTTTATAGATAAACAATTTCTTCTTCATACTTGAGACTATATTGAAACATTGCTCGTGTTTATACTTGAGTCCACAAGTAAACATTAGTCGGGTTTATACTTGAGTCTATATGTAAATATTTGTTAGGTTTATAATTGAATCTTTATGTATACATTCGGTAGGTGATTCTTATGAGGTGAGGTTTTACACATTTGCATGTGATGAAGTCAGCGTATATGCCTTGGTCCCTACGATAGAGAACGATTATATATGTAGTGAAACAGAAATACTTTTGGTAAAAAGAAAACGAAAAATTAATTACCGTGTTTTCAGTTCCGACTAAATTTGAATCAAGAGACGAGTCCCTCTTGGAGTTATCAAGAAAGAGGAATACTTCACGGCCGATTTTACTACGGTTCGATCCATTTCAGTGCAGTCTGGCCCCAACACTTGCTTTGACGATTTTACTGCCTCTCGACTAATTTTCTTTTTTCCCTGATTATTTATCTTGACAATTTTCCTAATTTCTTTTAAGCTGGGTCTTGTATGGTCAAAAGTATGTCACAACCATTTTGGGTTGAACATATGACCCCAGGCCTTCTTCACAAACACGCGCCTATTTACTCTCTTCAACCAACTGCAACAAGGAAACGTATAGATTGCCAGGCCGAGTCTTTTCCCTTCCGTGACGATCAACATTCCGGGCTTGAGCTGTATCAATGTTACCGTCATGTTGAGCTGTGAGTTCAAATAATGAAATATCTTCCTCTCGGCATATCGTTACCAAATCTTCGACTTTTGAATGATTGATGCTGGAAAAGATATTTGGCAGTCAGACCCGTTTACTGTATTTCCATTACTTGTTCCAGATCTCTTGGTACTCTATTCGTGTATTTTGCTGTAATAAGTCTTCCTGATCAAGATAAATGGTATTTATAAATCTTTCAGCGTCGTGTCCGTGTCGTTTAATATCAGAGTTCATTTCTTTTATCTACTCTTTCGTAACACTGTAGATTTTGAGTACTTCAATATGCTTCGAGTGGTAAATATTCATTGAGTTCTACTATGTTCTTAAAAAGTGAAATCATTTTAAGGTACTCCTAAGATTTTTGCGTAGAAGTGTGTTATATATTATCTACATTATCCAAATTAGACTATATTGCTTTTTTCACGACATCATAGTCACTGAGAAATAAAAAAAAACACAAAATAAAAGCACAGATTATCGAATAAACGGATGTGAAATATTTTCCCAAAACAATATTGTCTTTTGTGAATATTATGAAAATCAAAATGAAAAAAAAAACAAACAAATAAAACAAACAGAAAACAACAACAAAAACGTTGGTGTGCAGCCATTATTAATTTTCGAATTTTTCCTTCGTTATATTCTTAGACGATTTTCTTCTCTTGCAAGACGGATGTTGGTAAATGGAGCGTAAATTGAAAAAATAAGGATAGGGAATACTTCAACTAAAACAAATATGTAACTTTTAATCAATAAACCAGTTTAAATCCCAGAGAACCATCCCTTCCCCTCATTGAAATCTCTGACGCTAAACCCCACGAGAGCACCTCTTTGCGACTGCTCGGTCTCACATTATCTGCTGACCTGAGATGGAACAAATACATTGAGTCAATAACTTCGTCCACCGCAAGGAAAGTTGGCTCCCTGTGCCGCGCCAGTAGATTTTTCTCGACGGAGTCGATCCTTCAAATATACAAATCAACCATTCGCCCTTGCATGGAGTATTGCTGCCATATATGGCCTGGAGCCCCTTCTGTTTGTCTCAAGGTTCTTGAGAAAATCCAGAGTCGGATATTCAATGTAATTGGCCCTGATCTAGCATCTCGTCTGCAGTCGCTCACTCATAGACATGCCGTCGCCTCTCGCTGTCTTTTTTACAACTACTTGCATGCTAACTACTCCGATGAGCTGCTTTCGCTGGTTTCCAAACTTCATGAATTTAAGCGTTCTACTAGTATCTTGCTCACACCATTTCACTGTCGGAAATGTAGCTGTCTCTTCTACTCCAATAGCTTCATATTTCGCACCTCTCGCCTGTGGAACTCCTTCCCCTTTTTACTGTTTCCCTGATAGCTATAATCTCCAACTATTCAAATGCAATGTCAATCGAAACGCTTATAAAAAAAATAAAAAAATAAAACTGCGTCTTGTATGGGGCCGAATGATTGGGAAAATGAAAGACTATATACATATAGTTAGATTAATTTTCTCCCAAGTCTAAAGATTGTGTAGCTTCGATGGAAATATAACCTTGACAGAAAACAAAAAAAGTTTAGTTTCACTAAGAGATGTGAGTTTGCATCTCATTAGGTAATTCATTATATCTGATCAGAATTATTTATTGTTGCTCGTAAGCAGACGACCGGAAGCGTTGCGATTAAAAAATACCTACTTTAAAAAGAAGAAAACAAAAGTGAACTGTAATCTGCTTTTAAGTTCCGTTTCTTTTCATTACGGGGGAATCCATGGCTCTCCACACACAACACTTCTTTGTAGACTTAGAAATCTGGTCTCTATATTCCTCCTAGAATTCTCATTCATTTATACAAGAACATTATGTAAATTTGGTGCTCTTTCATCTTGCCTTCAATATTTCCTGTGAGTGTCTAATTCACCAATTCCGTCTTCCTCATAATGGCAATTTTCTAATCGTATCTTAGATGTGGGACAAGACCGAAAGTATGGGGCACCCAGTGAGTCGTAATTGTTCTAGCGAGACATGCTTGTTAACTATGACACCACGTCGACTCCTTCCTCATGATGCATCCAATACTTGTATCTTTCTAATTCTCGATACAAGTGTTATTTCTTTCTCTATTATCGTTAGACTTTCCTCGTTGCTCACATTTTCCTTCTAAGATATTCTCAACATCATTTTCTAGAATCACATATCCTCTCCGATTTGTGAGAATCATCTCCGACCCTCAACTTACATATTACAACGCAGTTCAAAACTTTGCACTTTAGACTTTAATGAAGTTTTCCTTTTTCTTAATACTTTGTTTAGCTTTTGGACGACATCTTGCACCATTCCAAGCTCCGTCAGAGTTCTGATACATTTGTTGATAAAAAAGCATTTACCAAATAATTAAATTTCCACGCATGCATGATTCTGATTTCTGCGATTCGTAGCTTGTTTTTGGAGTCACCATTTTGGTAAGGGACATACAGTCTCTGTTATTAAAACTGATGGTTAGATTTTCTTCGTGCTACTAATATGAAAAATAGTAAAATAAAAAAAGAACAACGCTATTAATGTATATTGTTTGTGGGTTAATTTAAAAGAAGTTGGGGAGACAGGAGATTTATCGAATGTTTCACCGTAAAAAATGAACAGGGATACTCAGTTTGATATAAAACCAAAACCATTTTACTAAATATTAGGGACGCACTAATTTACTGGTTTATAAACCAGCAAAAGATGGTAATAATTTCTGGACAACTAACTTATTTTTCTTATATAAGGTTCAATAATTATTGTGGAAAAAAATCGAGATTGCAATCAATTCCTATCAAATAACATGACAAAACACAAGGAAAGTGCCAGTGGATGCAAAACAATGCAAATAGCAAGGAAGAACGAACAACAAAATGATTTCACTGGTCGAACCCAGTTAAAAGTGTATATTTACCTGGAAGATATAAAATGTGAAGGTTCTTAAGACTTCTCGTGATTTTGATGTCAGTTGTCGAAGTTCGTGACAGAATCTGTTCGTGACTTCAGAGACTTCAAGAGCGTTGTTTTGTGAACAGTACTTGTTCTCGGATGGGGACTATTTAGTTACAATAGTCGAGATGAAAATAGAATATCTCTGCCGTGAAGACGTCAATTTTGTTGTGAAGACAATAATAAGGAGTGGGTTTCATTACACTCATCACGTCTTCAGATGTTCTGTGAACTGTGTCGTGTCACCCATTAATTGGCGTCGCTTCCTCCTACTTCTCCACGTCGCGTCACCCTATTGCCCAGTGTCGGGTCTCTCACAGCTTTCGATTGTCGCATTGAAGACATTTTTGTAGCCAAAGGTCAGCTCACTTTTACGCGAAATATTTTGTCAGTCAACACAAACATTTCAGATTTCAATCGGCTCCAGTAACTGGTTAAAAATTTACGTTAATCAAAATAATTTATTGCAGTAGAAACAAAACATTTGTTTTTCTTTCCCTTTTCTTCAACTTCAATTGACCCCCTCCACACCCTTGTCAAGGACCTTTGTATGCAGGTTGAAAGATTTCAGATTTCAGTAAATTATCTTACTACCTTCATCCCTTCCCCCAATGAAACAATACATTTTATACTAGCTTTTGTTGGAGTTTCTGCGAATTAGAGTTCCATCTAATGAAATGATTCAAAATAATATGACTATAGCGTCGATTTAAACACGTGGTGATGACTTCGCAAATTGAGCAATCAAATTTTAAATTAGGAAATGATATCCACTTTTTAATTGTGATGAAAGAGAATCGCTCAGAGGATTGAAGGTTTGATTAGTAAACCTGTTAACATAATAATGGTGAGTTTAATTCCTGGTCTGTGTAAGACCAATATAGGCAAATGTATTGTAAATAGGTTTAGCAATAACTGGAGAATTAACCAAGCCGCGATATTCCTAGATATGGACATTATAACTTGAATAATATATATGATATTTTGAATAAAGTTTTTATTCAGAGTTGCCTATAAATTATACGGTTCGAGAGACGCTTGTAAATAGCTAACGAAGCACAACAGCCATAAATTTTGAATAAGGATTAATCAAGATTAGGACATTAATCTGTAAATAAGATCCTCCTTTCTTTATTGAGATATTGCAAAGATGAACTGTCAAAGATCAACTTGTCGAAAGAATTCGAACATTTTTTCATTAGTTACAGAGTTCCATCCATGACCTTTAAAATTTAAAAATATAGCAAAAAAGAACGAATCAGGAAATGCAAGCAAGGAACTAACTTGTGTAAACTGATAGCAGAATCAGGTAGGGATGTTTTAGTAAAAGTAGAAAAAACGGCTACGGACCATGAGAAATAGGAAGTAGTGGAAAGACATCATCACCCATATCCAGAACTCCATCTCAGGGAAGAATCGTTACATTACTAAAGACTTTTTAACTAGTCAGGTGAATTCAGTTCATGATGAACATAAGTGGTTGATATGTGTGAATTTTAAAATTGTTAACTTATTATTAGGACAGCAAGGTGGTTTTACCAACTACCCATGTTTCCGCCGCCTATTGGATAGCAGAGCCAACGATCGGCATAGAGAAAAGAAGGATTGGCCAATTCGTGAAGAGCTTGTTGAGGGGACGAAAAATGTCATAAATGAAATGCTGGTTACCGTGATTGCATCATCTTGCTCCTTTGCATCTCAATTTGCGCCCAAGGAAACAATTTATCAAGTCATTAGATCAAACTGACATATGCTTCAGTTATATCTGCTCAGAATGTCCTGATCTGAGTAGTGAGAAATTGAAGGCGGGAATTGGTGACGAGATGCAAATCAGAAAACTGATTAACGCTGACATTTTGGTCTCCCACATGACTGCATTTCTTGACTCGAGCCTTGCCAATTGTACTTAAGTGTCACACAAATCCGAGAAATGCTGTGTCCCAAATGTATTCTCTCCCAGATCTCAACAATCTAAAACGCTTCAGATTTAGAGTCAACCATTATCTATCTTCAATATTCTAATAAGATGCTCCTTTCGCTTCTTCTTTTTACGCCCTTACAACAAACATATTTAATAGTTCTCTACCTTGAGTGGCGGCCAGGATTTGCATTTATTGAACAATAGTAAAAGAAAAAATTTTGCGACTGACTATCATTAGATTAACCTACTGCTCCCTTCAATGCCCTTTCAAAAAATTAACGTGTCATATTTGTCTATAATCACGATACATTTGTCGCTTACATATTTTCCGCAATTGTCAATGGTGGGCTGTCTATGTTTCGGTTTATCATGGCATGTAAAATAATTTACCCATCTTCGCCCTCTGAGCTATTTAGCGTAGATCTGGTTAATCAAGACATACACACAAGTCTATTTTAATTCTTACATTATGTTTTCCCCACTTTAACATCGGAAAAGAAGTAACACATTGTTTTTAAATTTTCTTAAAAATCATTTAATCACCAGTTACTTACCATTGCCTGAAGAAGTACGATCATATGTATTGAAACATGAAAGCTTTCGAGTAGCGATTTCAACATCTTTTTATTATAATCTCTTAAATTAAATATATATATATATACATATACATATATATATATGTGTGTGTGTGTGTGTGTTTGTGTGTGTGTGTGTGTGTGTGTGTGTGTGTGTCACAATGGCCGATGTAAAAAAAAATCAGTTTGTACCTAACGATGTCGATGTGCATGAAAATAAGAGTTGTGTCAAAGCAGTCAGGGACAAATGTATATTTATTACTAGTATATATATATATATATATATATATATATATATACATATATATATATATATGTTTATATATATATATATATATGTTTCTGTGTGTGTGTGTATATTCAGTTGTATGGATATGAGTTTTTGATCATGGCGTTCACATTTTCGCGACCATGAAACAAACTATTATTATTTTAAAAAAATTGAATCTATGCTTGTTTGTGGTGGGAAGGGGAAATTCTCCTTTGTGTTCGTTTGAGATGACGTCGTACATACATACACACGGGTATACACATTTTAGTTCACACAAACACACCAATATAAACAATCCAAGATTAGGCGCAGATATACATCTATGCGTTCGAGCATACATGCATATGCAATTGTAATTCTATTTGGGTCTTGAGACTATGTAGTGATGTTCTTTCAACAAATGGGTACGTTGGGATGTTCTTGACTCTTTTCAGATCGACCGTCTGCGACGTCAAACAAATTTACACTTCCTCGCACATACATGTGTTCAAATTGTTTTGCTTGTTTTTATTTATTTTTATTTTTATTTTTTATCTTATATATTTATTTATTTATTCATTATTGATATTTTTTTATCAGTGTTTTTATTAACGTATTAAACATCTGTTTATATAGCTTATTTAATAGTTTTGTTTTTGTTTGGGAAGATAATTAAAGCTATTTGTTGAATTTGGGGGTTGAATGTTATGCTTTATTCTGAATATTATTTTGGTGGGAACAGTTTTTAATTTATTTATTTGGATTGATTATCTTTATTTGCTTTTTCTAAACGGCTAGTTTATCGGTATCGATTGTTAGTTTATTTATATATTTGGATGTATTTAGATCAATTTATGATTAATTTATTTTGCTTATTTTATTTTCATTTAGTTTGTTTATGTATTTACTTATTTTTTCCGTTTTCGAATTTTAAGTTCCGTAGTAAAAATTTGTTTTCATGTCTGCATTTTGAGATTAGCTCGGATCTTTTATTTAATAATTTATTTTGGTCTGGGAAGGTAATGATAGCTATTTTTTCCTCCAAGTTTGCAAGTTTTGTGATAGGTTGTTGTAGGCTGATGATTTTTTCCTTATTTTCCAAGATATTTTTGGTGTGGTGTGCGTTTCGTTTTTTATTTCCTAGATATACTTAGAAAGCATTGTGCTGTTTGCATATTTACTATTTGTGAAAGATGTTTTGTGTACATAATTTCTTTGTTTCTAATTTCTTTGTTTTGTGTACATAATTTCTTTGTTTCTATATATATATTCTTTAAGATTTTATGTTTACATTTTTAGTGAGTGGGGAAATTCATATGAACACACTGTCTGTCTGCCAATCTCTTTATCTACAAATATGTGTAAACTATATATACCCGTGTCCTTTGTGCATACAGGAAAAATTATACATTAATTTAGTTCCTGAAAAACAAACATTTCCTTAATCAAAGAAATGAAATATCTATTTTTTGAAGACACTGTCAATTATTTTCCTTAATGATGTTTAATTTTGAAAGAGAGATGAAAGATGAAACATACATATTTATACTTGATCTTTGATTAATAACTTTAAAAATATATGAATGTAATTTTAATATATTTATTTAGAAAATAGCGTATAGACTATTAGTTATTAGAAGTCGAAAAGTACTTTAAATTTGTAGGATTAAATTTTTAAATATTAAAAATACAATTTACTCATATTCTGACGACCCTTTTAGGAACTCTTTGTGTATAATATTATAAAGTAAAAATGCCAAAAAAATTTATCATTGAAAAACCCAGACGACAAGCGAAAAATGAATGTCATCGGTTGTGAACAAGCACCCCTACCCCACATTAACTTAACCTGATTTTGAAAGTAACGTAGATTTGATACATAATGTTCTGGTGAAAACACTCCTTATCAAAATGATTGAAATTTTTAGTTAACCTTAGCTTATAAGTGACGTAAACTTCTTAATAAGGTTATTCCAAAACTCGCTTGATAATGGAATTGAACTATGGATTTTAAATTTAATTAAAAAAATAAATTTACAATTTTTATTTTGAAACAGTGTAATTATATTACTATTATAATATATATAAGGATATATATATATATATATATATATATATATATATATATATATATATATATATATATATATATATATATCAATATATATGTATATATATATATATATATATATATATATATATATATATATATATATATATATATAGAGAGAGAGAGAGAGAGAGAGATATGAAGAAATATAGTCTTAAAGTGTGCTATATTTATGGGATAAAGTGCTCAATATCAGAGATAGAGCGTGTGTAAATATAAAAATGAACATAGAAGTCAACACTTAGAGGCGACAGTCTGTTTCATGCTAGATGCAATCGTCAGGCTGACGATTGCATCTAGCATGAAACAGACTGTCGCCTTTAAGTGTTGACTTCTATGTTCACTTATATATATATATATATATATATATATATATATATATATATAATATGGAGAAAACAACTGAAAAGTTGCAAATTAAAATAAAAAATTGAATGATTTTTTGTGAAAGTATTTATTTATTTATATATATATATGTATATATATATATATTTGATATTTCACATCGCCTCGATCTTTCGTCAGAAATTAATTAAATAACTGTATTCAGAAGTTTGATTTCAAGTAGCGTCCGTCGCGAGACGCGGACATCACGTGATGCGGAATTCAACTGTGTTTGAATATTTCTAACGTAAATCTAACGATAATATTTTAGATGTTGTTTAAAAGGTTATTTTTAACTATATCTAAAGAAATTTTTTAACTATTGAAATATTTATACAGATTTAAAATTCACAAGTCTTTGTTTAACCCTAGTTTATATGTGTCTAATTTTAAAATCCAGTATTTCTCTTTTTTTCTGCGTGTGTATGTGGAACTAAAATCGGAATCTATCAATAAACATTTACAGTTGTCTAATGAGTGTCCTGATTGATTAAAGTGTTCAGCTATGGGGGAATAAGGACTGCTTTGACGTATGGATAGTTTATGATTGTTGAAGAGAAATCTAAAATTAATTCCAGATTCGCCAATATATCCACTGTTGGGACATATTTTGCACAATAAATAGTAGATTATGTTATGGCAATCACAGGTGAGGCGAGGTGGATGTATCTTGATATTGGTGTTGGGTACAGAAAATACACTATCGGTTATTAATACGTAGCTTCTCATCGTGATATATATATATATATATATATATATATATATATATATATATATGTGTGTGTGTGTGTGTGTGTGTGTGTGTGTGTGTGTGTTTATGTGTGTGTGTTTATGTGTGTGTGTTTCTATATTTCTGTATGAGAAATGCAATAACGTGTTATGCAATAAACGAAAGGCCCTCGGCAAAAATTCAAAATGACCTCGAGAGAAAAGTAATAAAAATGGTGACATACAATTAGACAGCAGAAAATCTCATAAAGTGAAGAATACGGCATCATATATTTCCTGGAACGTTGCCAGAGAAACATATTTATATTATGCAAATGCTAATTAAGCACAGTTGAAAAGTAATTTCGTAAGTAAACACTGGATACGCAGATAGCATAACTGTTAATGACGAAAAAATAAAATGAAATAATCGAGCCGTGTTCAACTCCTCGTCGATTCTGCTGTGTTCAGCTTTACGAAAATGAGCTTTTGAGTGACAAGCTCGTTTGCTAGTAATTTCTTTTCACCAAGGCTACATAAGAATGCAGACTGCAGACTGGACTATCTAAAATTGGATGGTAAAGAAATGCAAATATGCATTCCAGACCGTGGAGAAAGTAAATTGAAATATCACTACATACTTTCCCGCTGATGTCATACTAAATTGCATATAATCAAGTAAAGAAACCTGTGAAAGTCAGGACCGATTTATAAAAGAAATAAACCTTCCACCCCCCCACCAAAAAAAAAAATTAAGTACATAATTCTAGAATGATAATATATTTTAGGAAACGGAGTAAAACATTTACCTATTCTATATGATAGTTCATATTGAAATTCTCCAAGCCCCCTTTCCTCATAATATATCCTAGTAATTTCAACTGTCTGTATATGTTTCTAAATATGTGTCCTTTTTGCTCTTTGCATGGAATTATCATAATTCTACAGAATTACATTTGTGTTGCCTCAGTTTTTCTCTTCATCTGTGAGGAGATTGCCGAGCACTTACTGTCATAGAGTTATATTGACAGTACACACACACACACACACACACACACACACACATATATATATATATATATATATATATATATATATATATATATATATATATATTATTTACATTATTCGGACTATTGTCCTAATCGTTGTCGCCATATTTGTTACAACGTTTCGGCCGTTGTAAACTCAGGCTTTCTTCAGGTGGTTGGAATGTCGAACTGAACCCTTTAATTCGCTTTATTTCAACCGTTATTTTACCAGTGCTCATATTGCAATCTTTGCTGTTATCATGCAATGATAAAAGCAACAATTGCAATATGAGTTGCTGGAAGTGTCTTCACACGAAAAATGACTTTCTCAGACACCATAGCTCGGAACTCAGGGTTGAACATTGAGGATCGGAGGACAGCCATACAGGTCCAAACAGTGTGGAAAAGAATTGTCAATGGAGTTCCAAACAACCATAGGAAGGTCGAAGAATGGTATGATGAACATAAATGAAAATTTCTCGAGAGTCCCGATATCGAATTTTATCAAAATATAGATATTCACCCTAGATTTTAAAAATATATTCGATTCTTGAAAGAATTACTACTATACAAAGTCAACGTATATAACTATAAAATATTTAAAAAAAATAAAAAGGATATGTTTAAATTCATAACTTCCTAATTATGAAAAGAATCTTTATTCTACGTTCAACACCATCACTTGATAAGTCACCAGAAATGTTGAAAAAGAATGGCTATATCTGTAGTGATTTTATAACATATTTATGTTATAATTTTCGAATATATATATATATATATATATATATATATATATGAAGAAATATACTCTTACGGTTTGCTATATTCATCGGATAAAGTGCTCAATATCAGAGATAGAGCGTGTGTAAATATAAAAGTGAATATTGAAGTCAACACTTAGAAGCTGTTTCATGCTAGACGCAAACTATTAAATAAGCGATATAAAAAAATTTTACTACGTTAATAAAACACCGATTAAAATAAAACTAACTAAATAAATATATAAGATAAAGAATAAAAAAAATACAAGCAAAATAAATTTAACCCAAATAAATAAGTAAATAAACAAATAAACGACTTCCGGCAAAATAACCTCCAAAATAGACTACCCACCAATGCACCACTGACCCGTATATATAAATAGTCGAGAAAAAAAACAACACTCGTGGCCTGACTTTTGCGTCTATCATGAAACAGCCTGTCGCCTCTAAGTGTTGACTTCAATGTTCACTCATATATATATATATATATATATATATATATATATATATATATATATAACCGCCGTACTTAGTGACAGAGTTAACATATTTATTTGTATGGATATCAGTTTACGATCATCACACAAACTGATTTACTTAAAAAAAATTGAATCTATTTATGCTTGTTTGTGTTTGATTATGTTTGGTGGGTGAATTCTCCTCTGTTTCCGTTTTGGGAATGCCACACTTACACACACATAATGACACTCTTACACAAACATGAATACAGGTGTAGGTATTATAGTTCACATCAGTTTGTCTGATGATCGAAAAAGCGTGAAACCCAGGGTCACAAACTCATATCCATAGAACTAAATACGTATTGGACGTATGAGGGTCAAGCAGGCCAGTTCTATGGAACCGACAGCCAGACACCAGCGCTCTAAGCAGAAACAACCACACTTTTTGAAGTGCCACAAGGTCCCCAAACAACTCTCCGCAGGTTTTGAATTCAGAGTTGTACTTCTCCTAGACGAGTTGCTATCCATGGCTATAGAACCCAGTGCCTCATATATATATATATATATATATATATATATATATATATATATATATATATATATATATATATATATATATATATATAGGATTGGTGTATGCGGAATAAATTCCAATAACCAACAAATACTATTCTTAAAAGAGTGATCAATACAGAGTAGAGCAGATATAATTATTTATTCAAAAATTATAACATAAATATATTATAAAATAAATATAAAAATATTTTCCTCAGTTTTTTCTTTAAATAATTTTATAATTTTAAACGTAATATAGATTAATTTTAAAATTTAAAATTAGCAATTTTAATTTTTGACTTTTATAGTATTAATTAGTTAGAATGAATTGAAACAATTTGGCTATTTTTGTAGTGATTTTATAATATATTTATTTTATAATTATTGAATAAATAATTATATATATATATATATATATATATATATATATATATATATATATATAAAACGCAGGATGTGTGTGTGTGTGTGTGTGTTTGTGTCTGTGTAACGAATGCACGGTCGCAATTTTCAACGGATTTGCACCAACGTTTATATGCACATGCTCCAAGTTAGTATAAGGGCCAAGAACCGACTTTGCATTTCCCAAATCCCATCGAAAGTGGAAATAATCGAGTTTTCATTCTTCTACGGCAGTTTTCATGTAGTCTGCGGCCATTTTCTACTGGCCAGAGTGAGAATAGGCAGGAAGATTCTATTGGTTAGCGTGAGAGCCAACACCTGATGGACACGAATATTAACTAGCATGCAAAAAAAATCGATAGGTGCATTCGTCACAAGTGGAAAAAATTGAAATCTGCATGGGACTTTACTCTAATTGACACATTCGCTTGCTTAAATTCAACGTTGATTCTGATTCCGCAGAACTGGGTTGGGTGTTAAAAAGAATTTGTTGTTAACATTCTTTTTTCGTTTGGTTTTTCCAGTTACGACACCTTTTTTAAAGCTGATCGTTTTGTGTTCATTTTGTTTAGTTCTTTTTTCGAAACAGATTTAATGTTTAGTATAAAGCTTAGAAAAAATTCGCAGTGTGAGATAGGCAAGAAGTAAGGGATGTAGCAACATCAGCACGGCAAAGGGCACTCCTTTAAAGACAAGGAAGGGCAAAAGTATTTTAAGTCAAGTGATAGCGATTGCTGTATGAGTTGTACGATTTTTGAATCAAGCAACGCCGGGCCATGCTGCTAGTAGATATATATAATTTCTTAAAACATTCAACATCATTTACTCACTTTAGACATAAAATTACGTCAGTTAGCATCTTTATAATTTATGCAGTCTTTCCAGTTAGCTAATGGATTTTTATGAGCCTGTCTTAAATTTTAAATAAAATTAAAAAGTAACAACTTCTTTTACTTCTGTTTATAAATACTTGTTGAAAAAGAAAATCCTTACCTTTACCTTGATAAAGTCCAGCAAAGGGCGAAACGCGTCGGCTAAGTCAAATTTCCCGTTTGTCTTTATTCATATTGTGTTTATATTGCTTTCAGTTTCTGACGTGAAATTTTTTCATTTTTATGTATAATTTATTGTTTTTAGAAGTTCTTGTTTTATTTTTTTTATTTCTATTACATTTCGATATACAAAGAACTTAACGGTTAACAACGCGAAAATCTGAAGCAGAGAAAGAAGTTCAAATCCCGGTCTGGCCAGTTTTGTTCACTTTAAACTAATACACAGAATTCATCTATTTTCATTATAGCTATAGGTTAAATAAACGAGCAGATTGTCCCTGTAATAATGAAATAAATGGTAACCAGTCAAGAAGAAGGAAAACTCTGTATTCCCACTGATTGGACGTACTGATATCGACTGCAAAATAAAAACGCATCGGATATAACGTCAGATTTCTGTGTCTTTTTTCCGTTGTCTTTGAAATAATCTCTAGGGAGTTGTTAAATTTCTACATTTGCTTGATTCAGTACACTTTCATAACGGATACATCTCCTTCTTTTGAGGCGCCTGCCCCTATGTCTAAAATGGAGGTCGGCACGTGTGCTACACGTGGTACGTCAAGCAACTTCCAATGGCACGCAGCCGCAAATGACATCACGACGTCCGAACCAATAACTACTACAATACAAAGAAGAGAATTAGCTGTTTCAATTTTATTATATACTAAAGCATTATATATTTTAGAATTGGACATTGTCCGACAATTTATTTAAAGACATTTATATTATGTTTAACGTTCTTTTTATAGATACAAGTATTTAAGCAAATGCTCTGTTTTTTATAATAAACAGTATTAAATAACATTTACCGGCCTGAATGAAAATTTCTCGGACATTCAGGCCGGTAAATGTTATTTAATACTGTTTATTATAAAAGAGAGCATTTGCTTAAATACTTGTATCTATAAAAAGAACGTTAAACATAATATAAATGTCTTTAACTAAAGCATTATAAAATAGACAAAGTCCGACAATTATTTTAAGACATTTTTATGTTTAACATTCTTTTTATAGATACAAATATTTAAGTAAATGCTCTGTTTATAATAAACAGTATTGAACAACATTTACCAGCCTGAATGTCCGAGAAATTTTCATAGAAAATATTCGTCGTCCGAATGAAAATTTCTCGGACATTCAGGTCGGTAAATGTTGTTTAATACTGTTTGTTATAAACAGATTATTTACTTAAATTTTTGTATCTATAAAAAGAATGTTAAACATAAAAATGTCTTAAAATACTAAAGCATATATACTATATATTTCTATATAAAATATATTGTGGAACAGGTATATTGACCTTGACTTATATAAAAATACGTATGCTGTTAGTACAATGAATAATTTAAAAGTCGGCAACAGTTAGCAAAAGGTTGCCGACATCTGAACTTAAGGACTAAATGAGACCGTGATTTTGCTTTTTTAACATTTTTTTCGCTGGTCAATAGTTCAGTTATAAACTTAATTCACTAGAATTCCCTGATTGAAACTACAAATTAGTATTCTTACTTAAGGAGCTTGTTCTTTAAAGATGGCACCTTACTATAAATCTCGATAAAAATCAAGTTTACAATGCAAACAAACAAAAAATATATCAATAATAACAATATGCATTAATCGATATCCGTGTTTAGATATAACTATTTCTAATTCTCTATGCGCCTTTGTTTATATACTTCAATACAGTTCTATATTTCAGATATACATATTTGCGACACCAGTTACTCCAAGGCAATTACATAATAATATAAATGCTAGGATAAAAAAATGGCAACGAATATCAAAATGCAGTATTATTTTACAGTCGATATCCGCGCCGACATTACGTCTGGGTGTCGTTATTTAGGAATGATTATCCTGGAAATATTCTGATTGGCTCCTCGGACGATAAAAGAGAAAGTAATCGTAAACTTCATAATTTCTTCAGATTATAGGCTTCGATAAGTTTAATATTCCAGGCATTCGCCAGTTTTTATTTAAGTCAGATTTGATTACGAAAAAGAGGGAAAATGAAAAGCTGATGCCAATATTATATATTTCCAATCCATAGTTCGCAGTTTAAAGAAAATGTATCAAGAACTCAAAAGGAAATCTTCAATGCAAGAATGCAGACAGATATGAGTTTTAGACGAACTGATTGGACAATAAAGTTTGGAAGGTCAATGTGCTAGAAGAATCTCTATTGTCTGTTATTAGGATTTAATTATGTAATATTGTATGTGCAAAATAGAGTAGATATATTTGATAGGGTTATTTGACATCACAAAGGCTTGCAAAAAGAAAAATACAAGGATATATCGGTGTCAATTCATTGGCGCACGTATTGAAGAATCGGCAGTGATTGAGAAAGCGATATTTCCTGCTAAAACTTATCCCTTTAAAATTACTTAGTGAGAATGTTGGCCTACCATATCGTAGGAACGTGGGTTTATAAATGTTAAAAATCTGGAAACACTCTCGTTCGCCCCCTCTCCACCATTGGCAAGTAATGGGCAGAGTTTCCCGAATGGGGACACTAAAAGTAGACAATAAAATCCATATGCGTTGTGATATTAACACTGTTTCTCCTGATGGGAAGAGGGCTGATTTAATTTTCAGTAGCAGACAGATGCTTTTGTGCATTGGCCTGAATCAGCCGTCGCGACTAATGTAGTGACACAGCCATTTCGGCTTTGGCAGGGACAACGGTTTTGGTTGCCAAACACCATTTCGAACCAGGCACTTAATCGGATCCAGGTGCTTGAACGAACCTTTAAAGAGTTTCGTGGCATACTTACGATCCTTTTGGACACGGCAGTGTGCCACGAAATACCGATTAAAAAGAAATATATTCTTATTTAAATAATATTATTTTGTCCAAAAATCGCAATTATAGCTATGTATTATATACTGGTGGATACGGTATAGATAATTCGATTTAATGGTAAACGTCTATGGGATTTTATCCGATACTGAGCATGATTCTAACCTGTACAAATATATTATGTCTATTAGGTTAATATGCATACACGAGAACATTTCCAACAGGATACCCTTTCCTATCTATCCATGCCTATTATTGTATACTTTATGAGCTAATTTGCTTATTCGCCTTTTATGTAGATAGTTTTCCCAATCTTTATATGAAATATATATGATACATGTCGGAGGAATAGTAGAAAATGGGGTCCTGGAAAGAAAATGGGTATTCTGCAGAAACCAACTAAGTTACTAAAAGCTACAAATGATTGGGATTTGTGGCGAGCCATTACCATCCCGACCCGAAGAAACACACCAGAGATTGAAAGCAATGCCAGTTTGTCAAGGGCTTGTATGATTTGTATTTTTCTGAAAAGTTGTGGTTACATAACAGCGGATATTGTTATTTAAGTTTATATTTGATAATATATTTGATTAATACGTGCAAGTGTTGCTTTTGCCTGATGATTGACTGTTACAAACGTGAATATAAATATACCAGGAATGGATTGGAACTTTTAATAAATTTTGTGTTTTCCTTATTTCTCCAAAACCCTGTTCTTCAGTTCTTTTACTTAAGCTCACAAAGTAATTTATGCGTTGCTTTCCTCTGTCCTTCTTGCCGTCAATCTTTCCCGAGTGCATCAGATTTTCCAAGCACTCTTTCCTCATTATGCGAACCAGAAATTCTAATTGTATCTTGATATTAAGCATAAGTTTCGTTTGTGTTTTCATTTTCCGTAAAACCTCCTTGTTGTTCATATAATGAGTTCATGGTATCCTCAGCGTCTTTCTGTAGAACCACATTTCTGTTGCTTCAAGCCATTTTTCATCTTTGATGTGACTGTCCAGCACCTACTCTCGTACGGGAGATACAGATATCACGTAACAGGTTAATAATCTTTTTCTTGTTTCGAGCGAATTTTTTTTAGTTCTTAATATTCTGTTTGGCTTTTGATATATATCTTTAGCTACCTTAATCCATCTTCGGATTTCAGTGTTGCACACTCTTTCCTCTGTTAAATTACTTCTTAGATATTTAAAACAAAATTACTTTCCATTTTCTCCGAAGCACCGTCGTTGCTAACATGTTCAGTCCATTGGCTGTGTCTAAAGGAAAAGTTTCGAAAATAACAGAAACAGGACACTAAATGCTACAATATATATATATATATATATATATATATATATATATATATATATAAATTATTTCGTTGATGGGTTTTCTTTATTTAGAACGAAAAAGAATATGGCAAACAGAAGAGAAAATTAAGCAGATGTCGCAATGTAAACTTTCTGATAAAAGAAATCTATGAGAAAAACAGGTAGGAAAAGAATATTAAGATTATCTTTGATGATATATTTGACGAATGTGGGAAAGTGTTATGGGAACTTACCCATAATAATAATGGACTATCCCGTACACCATAAATCCTGCGCCTCAAGAGGAAGCAGTAGTGTGAATCAGTCACAGACTCAGTGTGAGTCAGTCAGAGACAGAGTCGCGTCAGACGATTACTGTAAGACATTGGAATAGTGATACTGGTCGACACAACATAGTTTTCTCTAACCTAACCTGATTGTTATTACTAACACTCCTACTTCTTTTGTAGATATTCTGTTTGTAATAAATCTGTGTTATTCCATGCCCGTGTTCGAGTTATTCTTCATTGGTTCTACCTTGGACCATCACCGTGGTACAAGGAACTTGGACGATAACAGTAGTGACAAGGAAATCCCCAAGGAAATACGAACTCTATACGCGGAGGACATACTTTTTTACTATCCGTCGCACATAACAGTGGCGACGAGGTAACCTAAAGGAAAAACAAACTCTATTCGTGGAGGACATACTTTTTTGCAATACGACGCACATAACAGTGGCGACGAGGTAACCCAAAGAAAAAACGAATTCTATTTGCGGAGGACATACTTTTTTGCTATATGTCGCACATAACTAGTGGCGACCTGGAAAACCCCAAACGAAAAACAAATTCTGTACGCGGAGGACATACCTTTTTTGATATCCGTCGCACATAACAGTGTCAACGAGTAAACTCTAAAAATCAAGTTCTACGCGAGATTCTAAAAAAAAAAATTAGTTCTGCACGAACATATAAAAAAAAAGAAAATAATTTCTTTTTGGATATCAAATTTCACTGACAACGAAGGAAATGTTTTTCTACGTACACAGGTAACAGAATATCAGGTTACACAAAAAATACGTCAACATGGAAGATTTCAAGTCAACCATTGTGGAACTTATCAAAATACAATTTCAACAGCAGCATAAAAAACGAACAGAAATATTTGGAATTGCAAGAATTATTGCTACGTGTAATGTCAAATAAGGAGCAAAAATCTGAGAACGAAACAGTTATCTCATAAGACACTATTTGGAGTAGTATCGAAGATTTCAAGTACCCACCCGACGAAGATAAAACTTTTGCAAACTACTTCCGAAGGTACGAAGATCTATATGAATTTGACTGCAAAGATTGGTCAGACGCACGTAAAGTACGTCTATTACTAAGAAAATTAGGCACATGTGAATATACCAAATTCGTAGATTATACCCGTCCAAGAAAAACAAGTGAGTTAACGTTCAAAGAAGCCATTAAACTGCTAACGGAGCTTTTCAGCCATAATACTTCACTATTCCACAAAAGATGGAAATGCACGAACCTTACAAAAAAGGACAACGAAGATTACATAACTTTCGCGTCCATTGTCATTAAATATTGTGACGACTTCAAATTATCAGAACTCAGCGCGGACAATTTCAAATGCTTAATATACGTTCAAGGCCTGGTTTCAACCAAAGACACGAAAATGAAACGCAGAATACTTACTAAATTGGAAAATTAAACTGATTTGACACTTCAAAAACTAGCCGAAGACTGCCAGAGATGCATCAGTGTGAAGAAATACTGAAAAGACATAGAAGAAGCTGGCATAGCACACATACATAAAGTACGAAGACAAACCAACTTACCCTCCTCACAGACAAACAAACCGATTTCCCCCCTCAAGAACAGGTAAAACAAAATTTTCTAACTCTAAAAATTAATATAAAAAAATTACCACCCAGTCCATGCTATCGCTGTGGGACTTGGCATTGGTTGAAAGACTGTACTTATCGTTTTAAAACTTGTCTATCATGTAAACAAATAGGCTACAAAAGTTCTCACTGTTGGAATAGAAGAGAAAATAAAAGAATCACGAGGACTGACCAAGCAGATGAGACAAACATAAGAAAATACGTACAAGTTGAAATGCAAAATGGAAAAGTCAGGCTACAGCTGGATTCTGGCTCAGTCTTAACGATTATATACCTATAGATATGGAGAAAACCTGCCATGTTTAAAACGGATAAAATTGCTAGATCAGTTACGGGAAGAAAGATAAAATTCAAGGGTGAAGTAATTACAAATGTAACATTTAATGGAATGACGAAAAAACTAAAAATGTACGTCTTAAGAAATACCATAAACCTTTTCGGAACGGACTGGATGCAAAAACCTATAAGTACGTACTGCCAAAATGTAAAAAGCTTACCAACCGAGGCAGACAAATTAAAAGAAAAAGTAAAAACGAGTTTCCCCGAAGCATTTTCAGCAGGCCTAGGCAGATGTAAGAAAATGGCAGCAAATATCGAAGTAAAGGAAAACGTTCAGCCTATTTTCAAGAAAAAAGGAGCGTACCGTTTGCGTCAATTGAAAAAAATTGATCAAGAATTAACCAGACTCGAAAACACTGGCATATTGACAAACGTAGAATACAGTAAATGGGCCGCACCGACGGTCTACAGCAAAAAGAAATCAGGCGAAATTCGAGTTTGCGCTGATTTTTCTACAGGTTTGAACGCAGAAATAAAGGACTACCATTATCCTCTAACCAGTCCAGAAGAAGTATTCACTAAATTAAATGGCGGAAATTTTTTTTCAAAAATTGATTTAAGTGAGGCATATTTGCAAATTCCAGTTGATGAGGAAAGTTCAAACTACTATGCATAAACACACACAAAGGACTGTACAGATACCAAAGATTACCTTTTGGAATTAAGGTCGCGCCGGCTATATTCCAACAGACAATGGATACGATGCTTGCCGGACTAGAGTACACAATTGCATACCTGGATGACGTATTGATTAATAGCGAAAGCGTTGAACAACACAGAGAACATGTACAGGAAGTATTTAAAAGAATACAAAGCTATGAATTCAAAGTAAAAGAAAATAAATGCGATTTTTTCATGAAGGAAATCAAATACCTTGGCCATATAATAACTCAAGAAGGTAGACGACCAGACCCTGAAAGGTCAACAGTAATAAGAAAAATGCCTGTACCTAAAAACATAACAGAACTACAAAGTTTTTTAGGATTAGTAAGTTACTACCAGGAATTCATACCTCAAATACATAAACTTCGCGCACCACTGAACGAGCTGCTAAAGAAAGAATAAGTTTGGCAGTGGACAGGTCAATGCCAAAAAGCATTTGACGAAATAATCAAAATATTAACTTCAGATTTATTTTTGGCACACTACGATCCCAAACTAGAAATTATTTGTGTTTTGATTTAGGATTTACCGAACGTTAAGCCGAGCTGCGCTACTAACAAATATTCACTGAAATGGTTAATTATCTTTGGTTGACTTTTACTTCTTTGTTCTTGTTAAATATTTATTTTCGGTTGTAATTAAATCGACGGGGATCATTGGAACTGAAGATCACAAACCTTTGCCTACTGTGAAAACTTTCCATCAGTCCGATTGCGAAAACAGAGGCTGCCAATAGCTGTGGACCCGAACCAATTGTACCTGTTAAATGAGAATCAAATATATGTAAGGATGTCAATATAGACATAATTTAAAAGTCAGCGTTTAATGACATTTTAAATACGTAATTCAATTCCGAGGCAATACATTTCAATGATACAATCCTTTGCTTATCACAAATGATTAAAAATACAATAATGTTTGAAACCATAAAAACTGCTCGCTGGGGATAACAGAAAGATACAGACAGCAGACGAAATGTCCTTTTAAATTACTTCCCAAGTAATGAAAAATGAGGAGGGCCTCCAAAGTCTAATAATGGAGTGTAAGACAGGGTGGGGTATGGATGGTCCTACTCACCCTTTAAACAAAAGATTTACATTCCATAGCGTACTGAGAGTGAACAATGGATGTAAGGTTTTATGGTTGAAGAATTTCTGTCGAAGTGATATATAAAGAATATGGCTTCGCTATTCGTAGATGTTTTTAACAATTATAGAATGTCATACACATGTTATGGTTGACATGCTTACAACAATGAACATGTCTAAAAACTATAGGTAGGATTACACACACACACACTTATACATATATATATATATATATATATATATATATATATATATATATATATATTCTAACTAGTGCACGTCGTTATGAAATTGACAACTTGGTCGAACAATTTTCGACCACACTGACTGCACAAGAAACATCATTCCCACTCCGCAACCTATAACTCTCTTCATCTACGTTTACAATCTTACTCCCTCGCTTCCTTACTAATAAGAATAGACCAGCCTAAAGATTTAAATTTAAGTTTATTTTCATTAAGGTTTCGCACAGCGAGGTATCAGACAGAGGTCGGAGTTTTTCTAATAATATGTTCCCCACCAGAAATCACGCCGTCTACAAAAACATCTGTCGGTGAGTAATTCCAATTTCTCTGTTTATTTCTCGCCTCGTTGATGAAGAACACAGGCGTGTCCGAAAATTCCGGACTAACTCCTTTCTTTCCGTGATTCATTTCTGTCATGTGGTTAATAATTAGTATTTGATAAATGTTTTTCGTACTGATTATATTGGTATCCTTTCGTTTGTTCTTGTTTCATTAACTAACCTATTTCACACACACACTCACACACACACACACACATACATATATATATATATATATATATATATATATATATATATATATATATATATATGTATATAATAAGAATGAAAAATTAGACCCGTATGCGTCTTATAATGTATAGATATAGTAAGCCGATGAAAAAAATCTGAGAGATATAGAAAGAGTAAAAATTACATTTATAAAATGATCAATAGGCGGAAAAAATAAATTGGCTCGGAAAAAAGTCCCATTTCATTTATTTTTTTTATATCGTTGAGAAAGTCGAATCCCAAAATTCCGATTTTTAACAAAATTATGAATGATCAAGAGTAGTCACCCCCTTGTTTTGTTACTCTCCTCTTTGAGCGATCTATTTCTGTTTACTGTGACTATAAAAGGACACTATACGCGATCTTTGTATTCTCAGCCAACCAGCAAGAAATTTGAAAACGGCATGCTGTACTGCTTAGCATTTACACCGGAAGCTTCAATACGAACATTTCTTGTGTGTTTGGATGTCAATTTCAGGACAGTGAAGAGTTATTGGAAAGGGTTTGATGGTGATTACATAGATGCTTAGAGTGATCAGTAGTAATGGCGACGTTATGACTCCATTCATCTTCCCGCAGGGTCTCAGACACAACATGGAGGCCTATATCAAATGCCACCCTGGGCTAAGAGAGTGGCTGCTGGAAGACCCTATAGCTGGCAATAGGAACCTGCACCATACCACGCAATCAGGAGGACACAGTCATGGCTGTTAGACAATTTCCGCGAACACATCACTTCTTAAATCTGGTCACCTAACTCCCTAGACTGCAACAGCTTTGATTATTATGTGTACGGCGAAGTTGACGAGAGACCAACAGAACTTTGTAACACCAAACAAGAAACAAAGCCAAGGATTATGGCCGCATACACCAACTTAAACAAGGAGACCGCCCAGAAGAGTTACTCGAGATTCCAACGTTGTTTGAAGACCGTGGTTCGTCTCAATAGCAATTTTATTAAATGAATTTACTCTTTAGTATTTCAAGATATCTTTGTGTAATTTTTGTAAATATATATATTAAAATGAGACGTCAGGTTTATTTTATACACAGACACACATCTATCTATCTATCTATCTATCTATCTATCTATCTATCTATCTATCTCTCTCTCTCTCTCTCTCTCTCTCTATATATATATATATATATATATATATATATATATATATATGATATGATATTTATATTAATTTCTAATGTGCGCTTCAGAATTTGT
Organism: Acanthosepion esculentum; assembly: GCA_964036315.1. Taxonomy (NCBI): domain Eukaryota; kingdom Metazoa; phylum Mollusca; class Cephalopoda; order Sepiida; family Sepiidae; genus Acanthosepion; species Acanthosepion esculentum. Next base: position 142,780,997 of record OZ038476.1, read on the forward strand.
TTTTGAAAATTGCGTTCCATCGCAAAACTGTCATCAATTAATCTTTTTAATCATTGGCTACTATCTTATTTATCTCCCCCATTAAATGCACTTAATATACGTGCGTGTATGTCATACCAATATTTATTATTAGCAGGCACATTCTTAACATAAAATACTCTGCTGTTTATGGCAGACACAGAAAAGAATAACTCCAGGAAGACTTAAACAGGGTAGTAACGTAAAGCGGGAAGAACGAATTTTGGAGATATTCAAATTAAGGAACTACAAAGATCTTGGAAGGGTTTTCACTGGTGATGGAAAATGTGACACCGAAATCCGAAAGCGCATTGAAATAGCGAAAAAGATTTCCAGAAGCTAAACATGCATAAAGAAACAGGAAAATTTCATTTGAAGAAAATTTACCCATAGCTCAAGTTGAGACTTAAGGAGAAAGACAAGTGGTTCTACAAAAGGATTCAGAGAACAAGATAAAGGGAAAACGTGAGCAACTAGTAGTGAAGGAAAGTGAATCACAAACAACACTTCCTTCTAGAATCAGAAAGAGAGAGTTGAATTTTATAGGATACATAAGAGGAAATAAGGCTTGGCGGATTTGACACTCACAAAAACGGGCAGAGAGAAACACTGTGCAATCTAAGTAGCTAGTGTAAATGGATGGTAGAACATGGGAGAGATAATTAAGATGAAAACGTTTAGAAAGAATAGGTATTTGTGGTGTGCCATGATTGACCATTTTCTGAAGTAATACAGCACGTTAATGAATCAGAATCGTCATTTGAAATGAAAATCCAAATCCTTAAACCTTGAAAATCAGAATTAAGATTCCAAGGCAAAGGGTTACTTGCAGTGAAAGAGCATGAACAAGGCTATAGAACCGGAGACCTAATCGTAAACAGGAAACAAGGGATAAACCTATCTATATTTCTGAGATGAGGTATTATGTACATTATTTACATTATTCGGACTATTGTCCTCATCTTTGTCACCATATTTATTACAACGTTTCGGCCCTTCAGTATCTGTCTATATTTCTGAGATGAGGTATTATGTACACTATTTACATTATTCGGACTATTGTCCTCATCTTTGTCGCCATATTTATTACAACGTTTCGGTCGTTGTACGCTCCGGCCTTTTTCAGGTGGTTGGAATGTTGACCTGAACCCTTTATTTCACTCACTGGAGTAGACTGTTCTAGTTCCACGTGCCATGTTTAATGGATGTCAGTTATCAGTTATCTCCTGTCACTGGATCTAACTAACGCCTTTATCCACTGTACCATGTGTCATTGAGTGGAGAACATTTAGAGGGGAATTAACAGGAGATAACTGATAACTGACATCCATTAAACATGACACGTGAAATTAGGACAGTCTACCCCAGTAAGCGAAATAAAAGGGAAAAAGAATAACTCCAGGAACAATTAGATAGGGTAGTGAAGTAAAACGGAAAGAACGAACTAAACATCAATTTAAGTAAAATAGATTCTATTGTAGTCAACTATAGGAACGGCCTACACGACATTCCAAATACCCGCAGAAGGCAGTAGCGTACAACGACCGAAACGTTGTAATAAATATGGCAACAAAGATTAGGACAATAGTCCGAATAATGAAGGGGTAAACCTCTACTCTTGTTCAAAAGACCAGGTAGAAGTATACATAACAAACACACGTAAATCTTTGCAACTGGACACAAGCTCATACAATTACATCAAAGTAACAATCGGATCAATACACAATATTTGATGAACCGCATCTTTCTTTCTACATTATCAGTGTGTTGGCAGTGATTAATGCCGAAGACAGTATTATCACTCGAATTAATTTATATCGGAATATTCACAATTGGCGCATGTAATTTCAAAGAAAACAATAAAAATCTTTTTCTGAACTATGAGCCGGGGAACAGATAAAAAAACCTACGTCGTACATTTATGATCAGAATCAAATAGCAGAAAGATCGATTAATACTAAGGTAATATTTTTGTAATCCTTTCGCTAGGGAAATCTTAATATTTATGTTCAACATCTACAATCGATAATTCGTGAAAAGATGTTATAATTAGGCAACTATAGCTGTACAGGGCCGAGTGGTTAGAACGTTCGCTTTCTGACCATGAGGCCCGGATCGATTTCTCAGGAAGCTGATTTCTTCATGTTCTCTGGAGATTGACCCATGCCTTGTGAGTGAAATTGGGTAAACGGTGGCTGTCAGTGGCTGTGTTAGCGCGAAGTCACACGTGACCCTGTTTTGAGTGTGCTAGACGTGATGATCATGGTAGATAAACTAGCTATCTCCCAGAAACTATCTAAAGTCCGTCCAGCACATATAAACCGCAGGTGGGCTCTGTGGCTGTTGAATAAACACAAATGTGCCTGAGAAGGCGTCTGCAATGGGGATTAACTACCCGCCCTAGTAGACTGTAAATTACTTACTTTTACTAGATCTGTACAGTATCTTCAGTAAATGAAACGGTGTATACTTTGGTAAGTAGGAAATACTTAGCAGGAATTGCATTGTGTGGAACATTAATAACGATGTGTAATTTAAAGCCACTTTTACTTCATCTTTTATGTGTCGTATATTTTCAGGGCGTGGGCGAATAAAGCTCTTCACGGCACCCTATACTTTGTTTTCCTTTCATTTTTTTATATATCTTTCCCACTACTTGTCGCCCATTTAGACAAACGTGTTTGGTAGGGTACTCATTGCTTCCCTCTGGCCTTATTTGTTTTCTAGATGTCCTGTAGAACCAGATTTCTGTTGCTTCAAATCTTATTTCATTTGTGAGGAATTTGTCCAGCATTCACTACCATATTGTAGGATTGATATAACATAGCCACAGAAACCTTTTTTAAAAATTTAATTCCAAATAACACTAGACTATTTCTTAATATTCTGTTTACTTCTAGCGGGCTTATTCCACTAGTTTCTTTCATAACTTAACCAAAAAGTAAGTCGATAATGCTATTAAGACACACGGGGTTACCCGGAGTGAAAGAGAATGAGAAGAATTTACTGACGAGGAATGAAGAAAGAACAATAAAGTAACTGGGTTCAGGAAACAGTTGATGTTGCATTTAATTTTTTGAAGATTTAATTATCATGGAAGCAGGAAATGAAAAGGGAGTTCCACAAGCGAGAAGTGTGACAAATAACATGTTAGAAAAAATATGGTGGTCGTATCAAGCTAGTTCGGCAGTAAAAGCTACATATTTGCTAATCTTGTAATACGCTTAAATTCATGTAGTCGAGGCACTAAGCAAAAAACTCTCATCCGATCAGTTGCCATTAAAAAACAGAGGCGAGCCACGTCATGTCGCTGGTAAAGTTACTGAAATCATGATGGTAGGGTAGGATTAATTAAGCGACAGACCATTCTATGAATTTTGTCAAGAATCTCGAGATGTACAACACGAGCTCAAATCCAGATATGGCAACACTATTCAATGCTTGTACGAATGGTAGATTTACAAATGTGTAAGTTGAAATCTAATGAGAAGAATCTTCTGGCACGGCATAGTTAATCCAATTTTCCTTGCAGCAGACGTAGCAATTGATTCTATATAGTCGCTCCACCGGGAAACTTGAGCCCAAGAATTCGTTGAGTGTTGCTCTTCTGGAATTTAGAGACAGCCACTCTAATGTCAGAAATATTTTTTCTGTGGTGTACAAATGAAAGAAGTTTTGAAGCAGTTAACATTTACAAGTCATTTTTTGTCCCAGTTAACCATGATTGGAGATATTTTTCAAGAGCATTTGCTCGTCCTGGGTAAGACGATAAACTACATGCGCCTCCTGGGTAAGACGATAAACTATATCTAACATGAAGATGTTTTTTTGGAGCGTGGAACCACCTCTTAATTGCTGGTGTTCCCAGGTTCAACCTGACCCGGAGTGGTAGCACCTTTTAGGGTCCGAGCTATGGGCAAATAGTTAACCCCCAAACTGGGATCAAAACACAATGAAAGTGTAAAAATAGGTTTTAATGCCAGAAATACTTATTATTACCAGCAATTAATTTTTGAAGAAAAAATTATTACCAGCAATGTATTTTTGAAAAAAATATTACGACCAATATATTTTTATCTAAAAGACTTATTACCAGCAATACATTTTCGAAGAAAAACATTACCAGCAATACATTCTTGAAAAAATATTTCCACCAATAAAAATCTTGTTGACATTAAATAACCCATTGAGGTAGATATACCATAAAACAATCCAAACCAAACCAAACCCAGAGCAGATGCTAGTAAGACAAGAGGAAGCGGTTGTATCATCTGTATAAATACCTATTTGGGAACAGGTGATATCTGTGAGATTATTGATGAAGATCAGAAACGATGCTGGTCCAAGGTCAGAGCCCTGGGGTCTCCTGTTAGTATGAAAAGTTCTGGAAGCCTGCTTGTCCATCACGCTTATAGACTTTCATATTTCTGTGTCACATTTTGTCATATTTCTGTGCCTGCCAAAAATTTAAAAAATATACAAATCAGAAAAATATAGGTATTTAATCAAGATATTCTGAATTATCAAGCAATATCTGTGTTGTCGAGTTTCATAGTGCAACACCTGCTAATGTACGTAGCAACGTGTATATCATAACACACCAATACATAAATAAGTCTGATTGTTTGGTTGGTTCGTTTTTTGCGGTTCATCAATCTTATGCAGATTATTTAAAACCAGATAATATTTTTTATATTGTATGAAGTTGTTGGGAATTAAAATAGTTTAGTGATACTAATTAACCTATAGCTTGGGAAAAAGAAGTGAATTTATACCTTTCCCAAGTATAGTTGCTCGTAAGCAAATTTAACGAACCCAGCTGGACTTAGAACTCGGCTCTCTCATTAAAAATTCGGATCAATTATCCATTATACGATGGGTATATTCAAACTAGCAGAACCTGGTAATTCCAGTCACCCATTCAGATAATGATTAGTATCGACGTTGATTAACGGTGATCGTATGGGTACAGGTATTTCAACGTGAGGTGGCCGTGATTATGCGTCTCATTGAGAAGGAAAGGATCCAAAAATATTAAACTATAATTCTTCTTTCAGGACGTGGGCGTTCTTGGTTCATAACTACCCCCTCTCCTTTGCAGCTCGTATTAATGATTGTCTTTTAATTATGTCCTACATTCCATTTTCTCGTATTCATTTGACGATAATATTAAATTCTTTTTGTCTCCACCCGTTTTTGTTATTTTACTTATTTTCGTACATATAACATTTCCGTTTTTATCGCTATCAGAATAATAAGGTGAAAGTAGGTACGCATTGACTAGAATTAAAACATTGCAAAAACTCTAATAAAAAAATTATCACGTGATGCAAAAGGACATGAAAGCATTTAATATTGAGCGCATGCGTATGTGACTTTGCAACAAAGATGGATGCCACAAGAAGACAGAGAGAAGACATCGTATGGCACGTTTTTTTAAATGTTTACATGCTAACAAAAAAAATTCAGTGTGAAGTTGTTACTGTTTATGGCGAACTTCTAGTGATCAGGAAACAGATATTAATCTGGTGTAGTATTCTCAGAGGTGCGTACGTGGCTTCCGTCTCTCTCTACTATAAATACTTTCATGGCAGTTGTTCCAATGAACTCTCGTTGGTAATACCATTGGGACAGATCGTCGGTGTTCTCGCCCGGACTATGTTCAATGATGATTCCGAACGCTAATCGGATTGATCATGTCTCACTGGTTGGTTAGTATAAATTCCCGTGGTCTGAAGATGGAGTCTTGCAGTGTCTTGGAATGAATATATGTTGTGTAAAGCAGTTCCTGTTTTCAACTCGTGACAGTGAATAGATTCTGTCTAAGAGGACACCTCTATTCAGCATATTTTGATGGATACTCGAGATGTATTTCCTGGCTAGAATGCAAGTCTTTGTATGCGGCGTGTGCTCTTGTCTTCTAAGATCCAGGTGGGGGTAGTGTGAACTTGGACTCATAGGGGTAGCTCGGCTTCGGTGGTACGTTCCATCTACCTCGATTGAGTCCTAGTTAAGCGATTCGACGTAGGGCTTTTATGTTGTCCAATTTTTCATTCGATATTTTACACGGATCATGGGCTCATCGGGGTGTGTGTAAACTTAGATAAGCGTAAGGTTAGAATGGCTGGTTACGGGAAATTGAACGAATCAGTATTTGGTGAGCGAGATTTCCAGGAACACCTACTACTAATGCTAGAGCGAGAATTGTCGGTGGTTGTGGTTGTGGTTGTGAATAAGTGCTGGGATATTTTAAAATCTACTATTAGGCCGTTTGCTGCTTACTAACGTCGTAGACTCAATCTAGTAAGATTAGCAGTACACATGGCGTCCTTGCTTTTCAAGACAGATCAAGCCCTGGTAGTTAGGAGTAAGTTGCAGCCGCCGGTTTCGGGCCATAATTCGCACCTGGATCCGACTTTTGTATGCAAACCCCGGTGCAAGTGAACGCACAAAACCTTTAAAAGTGTCTCGCTCCGTTTGCCAATGTTGTTAGTTCTTGCGTTGGAACCATTTCTTCTTAAATCTTGTAATATGAATAGCCAGCTGCATGTCTCCCGTTTCAAGATAATTATAAGATAATTTGTAGATTACATCTGCACGGAAAATAATATGATTTGATTTAATACGTATTTATACGTTAATTCTTATATTAGGAATAATTATAAAAAAACGATATTGTTGAAATATTTCTCCCACATGAATCATTACTAACGAAATATTGTGATTTTTTCAAAAAAGAAAATGGGCCACTATGAGATTTGCATACATTTAATAATAACAATTGTACTCGTGAATACACAAGACGTCGTCTCAAATTAACATTTACTCAGTTCAATCTAGAACTTAACAACTTGAATTTATACATAACTCGGTGAAAAGGTGCACGGATTTTTAAGCTGGCTCCCGCGGAGGGCTAATGATAATTTGAAGAAATAATTTTTGAATTCCTAACTTAACTTCATGGATCTTCAAAAAACCTAACTTTAACTCTGATACAGGCCATAAGTCCAATTCCGGTCAAAAAACCGATTTGGGCCGAAATTGCGTTTTCGGGTGAAATTACAATTCAGGTCGAAAATTGAGTTCTTCAAATCAAAGATTTCGTGGATCATCAATTCAGTTGAGTTTTTCAAATCACAATCTTTGCAAAACTTCAAAACCTCACGTCACGGAATCTCTTACTTTAACTGATTCCTTACCATTTCAAAGAAATCCAATAGATTTCACTTCAGAAAGTTTTGAAGATATTTTAAACTGAATTTAAAACAAAAACTTTTAAAATTGTCGTGTAACTTTAAACTCAATATAAATTAAAATCTTTTAAAATTTGAATTTTTTATCTGTTCTCTCCTCATCCGGAGATAAATCCTAATATTATATTTTCAGGGAGCAGACGAAAGGTAAATTTTCAATATCAGGATCAACCCGATTCCAAAAAGGCATATCGTTATGTAGAGCACGTGTGGCACGAGTTAGATTGGTTTCCGACACACGGGCGAACAGACAGAATTTACCGTTTATTTATTTAGAAGAAAAACACCGTACAGTGCCATAATTACTATATCACGTACCTTGTTATTTGGACCACATTACACATCTTCGTAATTATACATACGACATTTCAGTCGTTATAACGTTAGAACTTCAAGTAACTGTCATTCTACTCACCGACCTTCTGTGATTTTTACGCAGGAAATTTTTTTTATCACGGTAGATAAATGTTTCTCATTTCGCTTTCAATGCTTAGCTATTTTTTAGAAGGCCGAAGAATATAACGGTCGGGATATTATGAGTATAACAATGAAGATGAACCCGCTGGTCTGAATAGGAAGGCATATGAAGGTAATTACTCATCTGAAAACATCAGGTATAATTTTCCAATCTTTAAAGTGGAGATTCTTAGGAAATTTTGATTCAAATAAAACACTGAAATAATAATAATATTAATAATAATAATAATAATAATAATAATAATAATTATAATAATAATAATAAAACATATTGATTCATTTGAAAAAACTTTCTCACCTTTGTTGCATATTATCCATCATTGGTTTTTGCTAAACATCGTCAAATATCAACTGTATTCGGGAACAGACTGTGAATGTTGAAAAATATGTATGTTTCATTGCCTGTGTAATAGAAAGAATAAATCCAGGTTAAGAGTTTAAAAGAAAGAAAAAGATCTAAAATAAAACATACACAGTTTGTTGCAAATATACCGTATTTTTAAGTAAATCCAGTTGACGGTGACACGCCCAATAAGAAAAGAAAAGGAATAATAGTGTACAGGTGCCTTTTTATTGGCCCGTGAATTGACGAATCAACAATTAGAGATTCTCCGTGAAGTCGAAGTTTCGCCATGCAATCTTTTCTCAGTGTGAAGGACGTAGATCTACAAATGCCAAGAATTTCAGAATTCATCTCATTCACGTCAATCACTATTCAATACTACAAACAAAAGATTTATTTCCTTGGTGAAAAAACGTCTGATTTGATTTTCACTAAGACTAAGCGCGATTTTTGTGCATTGGCCTGAAGATAGCATTCGGCATTGTGACTATGCCAAACTTTGTTGAAACATGAATACGTGTTGTTCTAATTGCTTTATCTATGACGGGCAGCGCCCGTAATTGTGAATTTCACAACTGGTTACTATCAATTTTTGCTCATGATAAGAAACTGCATTTCTACAAAGCGACCTCCATGTAATCTGTTGTTTCGGGCCTATTAATTTAACTTATTTACACAGTTTACATGTTGACCTCATCTTTATTGCCATATTCACGAGGTTTCGGTTCTTGTACGCTTCGGTCTTCTTCAGATGATATGCGTTGCAATTTTGAACCGAATCCTTTATTTTATCCACGTGTGTAGATTGATCTAATTCCATGTGCCATGTCTTTTTTTATATTTCAGTATCAGTTAATTCCCTTTATTAACTCAACTCTCAATGACTTTGGTCGGGTATGGAACGCACAACTCTTTGGGTCAAGTCAGCTTTTGGATTACTCAACCAACGCTTTTACCCATTGGGCCGTGGACTAAATAAAAGTGTTCGGTTCGAAGAAGGTCGCAGCGTACAACGGACGAAATATATTGAATATCACAATAAAGATGAAGACAAAGATCTAAACGATGTAAATAATTACACTACCTCATCTCATAAATATAGACAGATCCTGAAGGAGGCTGGAGCGTAAAACGGCCGAAACGTCGTGAATATGAAAATAAAGATGAGGACAGCAGTCCGAACGATGTAAATAGTGTAAATATTTACAATACCTCATTTCAGATATATAGGCAGATAATATCAATTAGTTCCAAGAATCGCTTTCTCCCTACACATTCAACTTTAAAATCTGTGGGTATCAAAATTTACGAGAATAAATTTTCAATTATTCCACCAGACATTAATACAGCTTTTTAAATCAATTTTTCCAACATTAATTTGAAAGAAGTGAGATTTATTTTTAATTACCCTGTCTACCTTCAATATGAATATTAGACAACATAATTAATCTGACTGAACTTGTTATAAAAACCCATTTATAATTTTTTCTCATACCTGTTAGTTAATTGTGTGTTAATAGCTTTTTTTGTTGCTCTTGCGAATAATCAATTTCTATTTATAATATTGTCAGAAGCTAGATGTCAGATTTTATTTAATTTACAAAACTGAGCGCACTTCTTTTTTGCGTGCAGTATACCTTCACCACCTATCCGATCATTGCTCTCGACAACATCCTGGTTATCTAAAAGAAAGACGTACACCACACTAACTATTCCAATCTGTTTTCTTCCGTCTATTCACAGAACCTTTTTATATAGTTTGCTTTCTGATCTTGCCTCTCTTGCTTTCAATATGTACTGCAAATGTCAAATTATCCCAGCCTTTTCTTCTCATTATGTCTACAAGAAATGAAAGCCGTATGCTTTTGATTCTAAGTACAAGTATCCTATTCCTCATATCTTCCTCGTTGCCCACATGTTCTGACGATGTTGATCTAGGCATCCTTCTATAGAACCACTATAAGAACATTGCCTGACAATCATTGCTGCATAGGAAAATGGATATTACATAGCTTTTCAGTATTCTATTCTCGACTTCAAACGATTGGTTAATTCTGAGACAACGACCTCATCACACAAAGAAACACCTGTTCCATGTCTATACCTCTCTCTCACTCCCCCCATCTCTCTCTCTCTCTCTCTATATATATATATATTGTATATTTAATGAAAAGTGCATCAATATATATATATATATATATGTGTGTGTGTGTGTTTGTGTGCCGTGTATAAAAGCACAATTGTCCAATTGTTAGATTAAACTTTGAAGCGATGTATCTTAGAAATGATTAACTATATTTTACTGAAATTCTCGGAGTTTTTTTTAACATTGACTTTGAACAATAAGAAGGTTTTTAGGTATAATTTGAAATGATGACTCCTGTTGCTGGTGTGACTTCTTGATACAGTTTTCCTTTCTACTGTGCACTCTATTTTAAACACATTCACTATTGTCTTCATGGTTCTTGAATGGACTTCGAAGATGGAAGCCACAGTAGGAATGTTGCTACCATTACTGAAAGCCTATATGATCTTTTTCCTATCACCATTGCTCAGTCGAGAAGACAATGTGGAGCTGGCACAAAACGATTTAACCTGTTCTTTTTCTAACTGAATAACCCTTGGAAAAGAATGGTACCTTTTGACTACCTATGTCATCAGCATAAACCCGCCCATCATCAGTACACTAACCTGGCAAGGGAAAACACGAACGCGGTTTGCTATTAGTTTATTCGTTTAGGACGTCGTATGGAATGCTTAAATAAACAGTACCAAGCTCGTCACATCTGTACACGCGCATAACTTAGGGATTAAATAGTTTACGGCTTTCATTTCGGTGTTATCTTCCTGATGACATTTGAAATGACTCAGTGTTTGAGTCTTTACGATACATTACGTTATACAAGTTTGTGGAACGATATATTTCCTATTTTAATTTTTGTTATTGCTGTCCACTCAGGAGCCACGCAAGTTAGATGATTACTCAAAGAGGTTGTTGGAAGGGGGTACAAAAAATAAGTAATTAATATTATGAGCATATGTAAGGCTGATGAAGGTTGACAAAAAATTTGAAGAGATTATGGTTGTTGTTATCGGTGAAGCATGAAAGACTTTTGGGGTCTGAAGCTGTGAGGATAAGTACCTGAGTACCTGTAGAATGGGGTTCAGTAGCATCAGAATCGTTGACATGGCATCTGTAAGCCATGAAACGTCGAACTAAGGAAGATATTTGCAATGTAAAACTAAGGAAGATATTTGCAATGAAAATAGCAATAATGTAGCTAGAAGCTATCACCGTTTCGACTGCCGGAAAGTGATTGTACGATGTTGTTGTGGATTCCGAGATGAAATCCGATATCAATAAATAACAAACGCCAGGAATAGATAAGGAAAATAAATGTATTAACGTAATAATCCAAACTGGTAATACGGGTTAGTAGATCCAGGAATGCGGGTTAGTAGCAATAATACAGTCTTGGTATTGAAGTATCACAGTCTGACTTCTTACTGAGTCTAGGTGCTCGTGACGGTGACTCTTGTGCTACCCTCCACTAATACTACTCTCATACTACTGTCAGGGTATTCACTGGTAGTATTATATGTATACCTCGATTGAGTCCATTTGTGTGAATAGGGGAGACCCCCTTAACAGATGTAAAATAATTAACCACCCACAAGGTCGCGTATACGCTTTGGGAGATTGAAAGGTCTAGATTGAGTAGCTCCAGCCCAGATATTATCCTTCATTCCAGGGTTCGGCCACCCATGGCACGCGTGCCAAACGTGGTACGCCAAGCAATTTCCAATGGCACTCAGGCTCAAATGACATCACAAAGTCAGGACCAGTAACGGCCGCAAGACAAAGAAGATATTTAGCTGTTTAAATTTTAATATATGCGAAAGTATATTTACTATATTTTACTATTTTAAATATATTGTAGAACACGTATATTAACTTTGACGTGTATAAAAATACGCACGCTGTTGGCACACTGAATGGTTTTAAAACGCTAAGTCGGCACATAGATAGCAAAATGTTGCCTACCTCTGCTTTATTAGAATTATATATTCAATGGAGAAGGTGTTTGTTTGGAGAAGGTGTTTCTGATCTATTACAAAAGAAACTCTATTGATATCACCATATGCTGTTGTGAGATGAGGGCATCCCGAGGCGATGTAATGGTTAGCAAGCTTGTCTCGCTAGAACAATTACTAATGAATACTGAGAATGATCCTCACTGGGTGCTTCATACTTTCTGCCTTGTGCCACATCTAAACTATGCTTGGAAAATCACTATGCTGTTGTAAGATGAACATTGCATGTACCGAAATTTCTATTCAATAAGTACCATATAAATGCTTATATATTGCTAATCGAGCGAGTCTGGACTTCTTTGCTCATGCTCAGAACTGATTTAATTATCATATCTATGGTGAGTTAATAAACACAGCTTAGTTATGACACAAGGTCGAGGTTAAGTGGCACCCATTGAGTATCGAACTCACTACTCAGTTGTACTTGATCTAGCGAGACAAGCTTGCTAACCATTACACCCCGTAGAGGGTGTATATCTTTGTATAGTGGTAGGAAGTGGACTAATCCCCGTGCCTAGGGTAGGCTGTATTTCCTATGATATCAAATGCAAGGATAATTTCCGAACATATCTCATGTTTTTACTGCTAAGTGTCACGAAATGAGGGCAAATATACAGGGTCCACTCACCGGTGACCTCTAAACAAAAGACGGGACATAACCCATGAGAACCCTAAGTCGACACATAGTTTGCAAAAGGTTGTCGACCCCTGCTTTATTAGATCTACATATTTACTCTTAAGTTGTACTTGATCTATCGAGACAAGCTTGAACATGGTAGGCTGTATTTCCGATGCTATCAAATGGTAGGATAGTTTCCGAACATATTTCATGTTTTTTCTTCTAAGTGTCACGCAATAAACGCAAATATACAGGGTATTCTCACCGGTGAGCTCTAACAGAATAAACAGAAGACGGGACATAACTCATGAATTTAGATGAATGTATAATTCAATCAGTCACAAAAGTATGACTTCTCTTGAAATTAATGCAGCCAAGTATTGACTTATGGCTTATCTCATCAGCTAAAATATTTCCTGCTTGTCCCTAATTCTAAATCATTTTTGTGTGTGTGTGTGTGTGTGATGACAGCGTCCTTTTGTCGCAAAAGTAAATTCTACCTCAATCTTTCCTTCTGAATATATCATTACCTATTTTTAAGTGACATTCTTATTAAATTAGACGAAGAAAAGTTTCCGTCTATGAATAACTGACTATCTATTTGCTCACCGCCGTCTACTTGTGGCTAAATCACGAACTTCATTTCAGAAACGAGGCGCTGTTTATGAATATGCAATGACGCTTCCGGGTCGATTTCCTGTCCCGACGTTTCGACGACTGCGTTGTCCAAATTTAAGCAGCTATCTATCATATTCTATTGCATTTCGAAACCTTATACGAGAACTCTTTATTCCATACAGGATCATCATCTAATACGTGTCATGTATGTACGTGACTCTCCGCTACTTCCCTTCCTTTGTAACGTTTTACGAAATTTCTCACTCTCTGATCGTAATTCATTTTTTTAATCAATTCACGCAAAGTAAGGCGATGAACCACTAAGATGCAAGTGACTACTTGAAGTGAAACAGAAGTCTATAATAGTATAAATTGCAGTGTTTAGGCGGAGTCGTTAGAAGCATAGTGTTAAATTTAAATTTAGGAGGAACCGGAAACGCAATCCTAAACAGGAAACAATGGATCAAACTCTTGTTAATAAAACAAAAGAGGAGGTATGTGAAAACACAAATTAGTTAATAGGTCACCTACTGTATTTCTTTGCTTTTATTTCTTTCATTGCTTTGTGAATTTTGTGGGGGCTGATAGTGGAGGTGTTTTCCGTTGACTAGAGTTTTATTGAGAGACAAAGTTTACTAAGTTGACTGTTGACTTAACGAAACAATAGTGAGAATAATTATTAATTAGAATAAACTACCCAATACTTGTTTTCGCGCCTGAACGTACAGCTGGTTAGAGTGGAGATAACAAATTAATAAAAACTACTATCAAGTTAAAGCCACTTTATTTATGGTGGCCATATCAACATTTGTATCAAATCTATTACACTTTCTAAGAAATTCCGGAACTAGAAACTCTTCAGTTCTTCTGATACTGCTTGATTAATTCATTGGGGACGCTTGTTATTTTATTACACACGGTTTGTACTCATGCGTTCTGTAGAAGAGAGATTAATTCCCTTAGTGATACTCTCAACCAGACAATGTTCGTTATGAGACCAAATTAATACTTTTGTATTTTACTTATATCTACATCTCAGTCGGCCTGGGTCTGACGATATACTATATCCTCGTCCTGGGTAAGACGATAAACTACGTCCAACTGCAAGAGCTCAAGTCCGGAGGCTTTGAGAAGCGTGGAACCACCTCTTAATTGCTGGTGACCCCACCACCTGTTAGAGTCCTTGCTATGGCCAATCAGTTAACTCCCAAACTGGGGTTAAAATATTATGAAAGTGTAAAAATAGGTTTTTATACCAGAAATACTTTGTGAAGTAAAATATTACCAGCAATAAATTTTTGAAGGAAAAATCTATTACCAGCAATACTTAAAAACAGAAATTACCAGCAATAAAAAAAGCAATGCATTTTTTGAAAAAATATTACCAGCTATAGATTTTTAGAAAGCATATTACCAGCTATACATTATTTTGAAAACAAAAAAAAAATCTATTACTAGCAATACTTAAAAACAGAAATTACCAGCAATAAAAAAAGCAATGCATTTTTTGAAAAAATATTACCAGCTATAGATTTTTAGAAAGCATATTACCAGCTATACATTATTTTGAAAACAAAAATATCATCAATAGAGTTTTGAAGAAAAATATTCCCAGAAATACATTTTTGGAATACAGATATTAATAGCAACAAAACTTTTGTCGGCATTAAATAACGTATTGAGGTTGATATGCCGTAAAACAAACCAAACCAAACCAAACTGATTTCATATCCTGAGTAAGTATAAAATGTAAACAAATGGACATATGATGATTTTCCAAGCGTAGCTTAGATGTAGCACAAGGCTGAAAGTATAGGGCACCCAGTGAGGATCGAACTCACTACTCAGTCGTAATTGTTCTAGCGACATAAGCTTGCTAACCATTACACCGCCTCGGTGTGCCCAAAGTAACGCACATATATCATTGTAGGTGATATCTCATTTTATGGGTCAGTCAGTTACGTGTCATGCGTGATACATGAGTAGGCGATCATGTATCTTTCGATACATGACTGACGAGGCAGATTTTTCCCCGCAGTAAGTTGCCATTTCTTTCTGCTGTAGACCAGTTGCAATCTATAGAACCCGGTCTGTCCTGCTATTTACCCATAGCTGGGGTGGGGGAGAAGAAGAGGATTCATACCCTTCCCAAGGAAGTGAATGTAATGGATTCCACTGGAATTCGAACTCGGCTCACCGATGCATCAAACGGAGCCGCTATCCATTACTCCAACGCCAATCCTTTATGGGTACACTTCCAAAAATCAAGACGATCCGATCCTGCCAGCTGATTTCTACTGACCGAGGTCTAACAGGTCAACGAGGAGGCGGAGATGAACTGACATTTAACTTCCAGTAACTCCAAACCCCAGCAAGAAACATTTCATTATTACTGCACAGACCTTGGATTTTTTAAAATCATTCCATCCTAGCAAGGCAATAACGCTACTAAAACGTAAAGAATTATTGAGTCTGAGAAAATATAAGAAAAACAAGGAGGGCAACAAGATATAAAAGGATAACAAGTGAGAGTGAAGAAACTCTTAGCATAGAACTTACGGTCATATCCTGCCATTTCAACTATAAAATGATGAGATCTTCCCGCCAATATAGTATTGTGCTTTAAGTCTATGTACCATAAAGAATGTTCATCAGAACATTTACCTTGAAAGTTTTTTGTATAGAAAAGTCAGAGGGAAGCTACATTACGCCGGCGGAAAATTGACTGAAGCCGAGACACCAGGTCAGAAACAATAACATTCTTATTTGGCTTTTATCAAGAATCTCTAAATATTTAGTAGAAGCACCAGGCAAGATGTGGCGGCGATATTCAAAACATGGACAAGTGATAAGTAAGGTAAACATGGATGAGAGATATGGAAGATAAATTCTGAAGAAATTGTCTAACACAACAGTGAACCCTCATTCCTAGCAAGAGACCTAGTAACTGATCCATTATAAGCATTTCACTTTACGACGGTGGAGTACGAGTCACTCTCCTGGAGGTGAGCGTTAGACATGATGATGGAAGGTAAAAAGTCTCCTCTCAGATGATTAAAGGAGGGTGGTCTCGTTTTGCACTATTTACATTATTTGGACTATTGTCCTCATCTTTGTCGCCATATTTATTAAAACGTTTCAGCCGGTGTACGCTCCGGCCTTCGTCAGGAGGTTGGAATGTCGAACTGAACCCTTTATTTCGCTCACTGGAGTAGACTGTTCTAGTTCCACGTGCCATGTTTTACAGGATGTCAGGTATCAGTTATCTCTTGTTAATTTCACTTTATCGACTGTGCCATGTGTCGTTAAGAACACATGGCACAGTGGATAAAGCGTTGGTTAGATCCAATGACAGGACCCAAAGAGTGTGAGTTCAATAACCGGTTAAAGCAGTGTAGAACTTTCGGAGGGGAATTAACAGGAGATAACTGACAACTGACATCCATTAGACATGGCACATGGAACTAGAACAGTCTACCCCAGTGAGCGAAATAAACGGTTCAGTTCGACATTCCAACCACTCTTCTCATCAAAAAGACATTTTGCGGGCAGGCTTAAAATTATTATAACAGACACAAATCGACGCCTGTTGTGCGACAACATCCGGAAAAAAAAGTGATTACTGGGGGCTGTAGCAGGTGAACAGGCTGGTATGAACCAAAGAGAAAATTGTGGTTTCACCTGATGTTTCCGAGATGTTACAAAAAATATCGATACAAATTATAACCCAAGAAGAAAATTCTGTGTCACAATTCCTAGTAGAAAGGTTTAGAATATCAATGCAAGGGGCATCTCCAAGATTTTTCTTTCCTCTCTACATTATAAATGACTAACTTCTCAAAGAGGCTCCTTGCTAGAACGTCTGTTCTGTATCAAGTTAACTCCAGATTTTAAGTAGCAATCATATATATTTATTCTTTACCATGAAAGAATATCTCTTGTATTATACAATAGTTTTATTTAGAAAATTATCAGATAAATCAGTCGGCAGGTTTAGGGCTCGTCAAAAGAACAAAAATCAGATAGTAATTATTTTTGAAGATAAAACTTATACGGACCGCCTTTCTACGTCCTCGGCATTTAATTATCCTCATTCCATATATGTTCTACTCAGAAAGCTTTCCCTGTAGACCTCTGCATTTTGGGTCAGCTTCAAACATCGATGCTTCCCATAACACCATCTTAACCTCTTCCAGTTTGGTCAATCGTTATCTAACCTTCATATTCTCAAAATCTTCACGTCCTAATTCCTTCTCCTACATCCGAACCACTAATCTTATTTAGAAATCCTGTAGCTTGAGGCTCGTATTAGATAAAGATTAATAAAAACAAAACAAACAAAGCTGATAGAATCAACAACTTCTAATCATAATCACCTCAATGCCGAGGCATTAATAAGGGCACAATCTGCTACACCCATTATTAGCCTTGACATAGACTATTCAGTAGAATTCTTAAGTAAGCTTGTTAGGCTGAGTTTACGGTATTGGATGGATAGAGCTGGCTAGACTAGCGAGATGAAGATCCTGAAGAGCTTTCTAGCCATGGCAGTCAGGTGTTTATCTTATTATATCTGCTTCGTCTACAAATGGTTCTGTCGTTATTTGCTGGCCGTTCTTCAATGACAGTTTTTCCACAATCATTGATTTGAAAATTCAAACGTCATTAAGTATAATTGTATACATATAATATATTCCTTGTCTTTTCTGGATTGATGAATGGGCTAATCTATCTATCTATCTATCTATCTATCTATCTATCTATCTATCTATCTATCTATCTATCTATCTATCTAAGCCGTTTCATATCTATCTATCTATCTATCTATCTATCTATCTATCTATCTATCTATCTATCTATCCCAGTCTTTTCATATCTATCTATCTATCTATCTATCTATCTATCTATCTATCTATCTATCTATCTATCTATCTATCTATCTATCCCAGTCTTTTCATATCTATCTATCTATCTATCTATCTATCTATCTATCTATCTATCCCAGTCTTTTCATATCTATCTATCTATCTATCTATCTATCTATCTATCTATCTATCTATCTATCCCAGTCTTTTCATATCTATCTATCTATCTATCTATCTATCTATCTATCTATCTATCTATCTATCTATCTATCTATCCCAGTCTTTTCATATCTATCTATCTATCTATCTATCTATCTATCTATCTATCTATCTATCTATCTATCCCACTTTTTCATACCTACCCGCCCCAGTCTATTGATATCTATCTATCTATCTTATCTATCTATCTATCTATCTATCTATCTATCTATCTATCTATCTATCTATCTATCTATCTATCTCAGTCTTTTCATATCTATCTATCTATCTATCTATCTATCTATCTATCTATCTCAGTTTTTCATATCTATCTATCTATCTATCTATCTATCTATCTATCTATCTATCTATCTATCTAACTATCTATCTATCTATCTATCTATCTCAGTATATATTCGTTTGATTTGGTTTGTTTTACGGCATATCAACCTCAATGGATTATTTAATGCAGACAAGATTTTTTTTTTATTGCTGGTAATATTTTTCATCTCTATCTATCTATCTATCTATCTATCTATCTATCTATCTATCTATCTATCTATCTATCTCGGTCTGTCCATATCTATCTATCTATCTATCTATCTATCTATCTATCTATCTATCTATCTATCTATCTATCTCATTCCGTTCGTATTTATCTATGCATCTATCTATCACAACTTTAGACACATCTTTACAGAAGTACATTTACAAATGATAATCCACGTAGGTTTTATTTTTCCTTTTTACTCCCATATACAATGTTTGTTATGTGATATTCTTTACACGTTCTCCTTGAATAGACATTAATCTGTAAGTTCAGAATAAAGCTCATTACATTCATTGTAATGCTCTGACGGAACGCCGAAAGTGATGATTTGTCAGAAGACAAGAAAAATGTGCCCGCTCTACCCAATAAAGAGATTACACAAACTCTCGAGTGGGACTTCATTATTGTACGTTTCAGTTTCCATATTAAGCTTGCGGCTATCAGGATGCTCGTTGCGTTCAACCTGCACGATATTCCAGATTCAAAAAGTATAAATCATTACTTATTCCATTACGTGCATCAGCCGACGAACTAATTTATTTTATTCAAAAAGTTTTGAATGACGACCTCAAGCTAATCATTTGTGACTGAGTAGTAAGAATATTTATGAATATATTTAGAAATGTGCATTTTTGTGGTTGCCTTTACATAGCTGCATGCTTATGGGTCCAATTTGAACCCACGCAAATAAGTATACAGTTATTTAGAACTGTTATTGATTCTTTCTACATTGATCACATCCTCAATGAAGATTTAATTTGTAATTGTATTTATCTTATTCGGACAGTTATCCTCATCTTCATTGCCATATTCACAACGTTTCGGCCGTTGTACGCTCCAGTCTTTATGTCTATGTCTCTCTATATATCTGTCTATATCTCTGAGATGAGGTATTATGATTGCTTATATTATTTACATTATTCGGACTGTTATCCTCACCTTCATTGCTATATTCACAACGTTTCGGCCCATTCTACGCTCCGGCCGTCTTTAGGTTATTGGAATTTTGAACCGAATCCTTTATTTCTTCCACAGAGATTCACTGTTCTAGTTCCCCGTGCCATGCCTTTCCGGATGTTTCAGTTATTTCCCTTTAAATCAATTCTCCAAGTTTTTGGGTCACCACTATTGTGGCCTGGTATTGACCTCACAACTCTTTGGGTCTAATCACTAAATCTAACCAAAGTCTTTATCCACTTGTATTCGTACAACGGCCCAAACGTTGTGAATAGGGCAATGAAGATGAGGATAACAGTCCGAATAATATGAATACAAGTATTCATAATACTCAGAGATATCTAAAGATATTATATCTTTATTCACAACAAATCAAAACGACTTACAGTATTGGATGGAAAGTGTAACGGTTATCGACGTAGAAAGTGGAAACGGCGAATCGAGTTCAAATACTGGTCTAGTCTTTTAGATTAACTATCGAACTATTATCCTGTGTAAATACATGACTCCTCCTCTTCTTCCTCAGCTATCGGTTAGATAAAACGGATATATGGCTCTCTAGGTTTAGCTGGCAAACTTGTCTAAGGCAAATAAAATATTGAATTTCAAACGATGGCGAACGCGACAGAAAACTATTAGAGATTGAATACGAGAAAAATTGTACCAATGTTAGAAGTAATTGTATACAAAAATATTACATTACTAACTACACGCAAATTTTACATGCATTTGTTTATCGATCGCGTGTTTATCAAATGAGCGTAATACCTTGCCACATTTAAAAAAAATATATATTTGTCACTAAATTTTATTTTTTAGCTGGAAGATTTTTTCATGTACATAATGATCTTAAATGGAAACCTATAATTATACCAGATTTAATATTAGATGATTGAATAGAATCTGACCAGACCGTTTTGTTGGAAGCTTTTCTATAAACCTCAAAATTAAGTTCGTTATTGTTTTTTGTGTAACATGATATCTAGGAACGGGAGAATGTAGTTGGTTTCAGTTTCAAAAGTGAAGTCTATTGCAGGTTCAACATTGTTAAGTTGGCTGATAAGATCTGTTAAATTAGTATTAAATTAGTAAACCATTTTTTTGTTTATAGAGGTGGTTATCAAAAGGAGAGAAACATTGCTGTGTGATTAGCTGGAATATTGTTATGATTTTATGTGTTGGTAGTGGTTATTTTATTTCTCTTTTTGCTAGGTGTGTTTTTAGTATTGTAAGTCATTTCTCTATAGCGACGTTTGTGCATAGATATTTTATGTCTAAACTAGCCAAATATTTGTTTTTGAGGTGTCTGTTTTTAATATGTTTAAGATGCCACCTGATTTTTTTTATGTGACGAACTAATAGTGGCGATGGGGTTAAGATTTTGCTTAGTGTGCGGGATAGTTTATGTGGGGCACTGCTTATTCCTGATATGATTGGTCTCATTGTTATGTTCGGGTTAAGTGTCTTTGGTAATCCGTATAATGTGGGTGTTTTTTTCAATAAATTTTATCCAGGGGGAATCTTCATTGTTTTTAGCAACATTTTGATATCCCTTGTGAATTATTGTGTTTATTTTGGCTTCAGTCACTTTCCCATCGCCGTTACATAGCTTCCCTGGGCCTTTTCTATAAATACATTCATGTTAATAGTTTTGATGTTTTTTCTTCCTTTGTACGTAGATTTCGAATTCAGGCGATTAGTAACAAGACCTCGTAATTTTAAAATGGAATTGGCTACATGTAACCGTAAGATCGATGCGAACACTTAATTCCCTCTCACTTATCGCTTGAGCAACTCTCTTCCGGATTTTTGCTTCTCAGTCAATGTTAATGTCAATCCTTATCTTCTGTCTGTTAATTCCTGAGATTTTATTGTTCTCTCTCCTTTATAGCTCGTATTCTCTAACACACGTTAACCCCTTGCGTTTTAGTGGTTTTATTGCTTTTCTTGGGGTGAAATGTTTAAAAATGTAAAATGGGAGTTTGGAACATCTCCTAAGAATCTTAAAGAGTGTTTGGAATGTAGACCAATATTGAGGACTTTCATAAATCTGCACTCAATTATTCTGAGAGAATTCTCCAAAATGGTCTTGAGTTTTGATGAGTTTTCTTGATATCATGTCACAAGAACTCATTTTTGTTGACTACATCATTGGGCGAAACCAATATATTAAAAGAATTATAAATAGTATTTAGATAGTGTATAAGGAATACATTTTGAAGTAAAGGTCTGTAAAGAATAAAAATCATATCTTTGACACAACATAATATATTGTAATCATTTTTTAAATATTTGTGTTACTTAGTTTCAGTGATTCGAACCATATCTCAGACCGAGAATGTATAAAATATATATCCTATCTTATTTACACTATTATGTGTTACGGTCTTCATCGCGTATATGTCGATCGGGATAATCTATGGGAAATTACGAAATTAATCCTTTATTTAATTTACAACGGAACAATAGCCTAGTAGATTAAATCATTGGTTCGGAATTTGATGACATAGTAAAATTGTGAGTTTCATACCTGGAATGGACAGAGTGTACATGGACTCAGTGGAAACGGAGCGAGCAAGAACTGAACAGTAATAAAACAATAAGAACTAGACAAGATATGGTCAGTGGAACGAGGACGGTCTGCCCTTCGTAGATTAAATAAAAAGTTCATTTCGTAATACTTTCTAGGTTACTAGGCTAGTCATACACCTGATGAAGACCAGAGAGCGCCCGAAACGTCCTGTAGAAACAACGATGATAACAATAGTTTTTATGTTGAAAGTGTAAAAAATGATAGTGGATAAAGGCGTTAGTTAGATCCAGTGACAAGACCCAAAGAGTGTGAGTTCAATACCCGGTTAAGGCAGTGAAGAACTTGGAGAGGGCAATTCAGAGGGTTAACCGAAACTAAAAAATTACCTGTCTATATTTCTGAGATTAAGTATTATGTACATTATTTACATTATTCGGACTATTGTTCTCATCTTTGTCGCCATATTTATTACAACGTTTCGGCCGTTGTACGCTCCGGCCTTCTTCAGGTGGTTGGAATGTCGAACTGAACCGTTTATTTCGCTCACTGGGATAGACTGTTCTAGTGCCATGATTAATGATGTCAGTTATCTCTTGTTAATTCCCTCTCTATGCCTTAACCGGGTATTAAACTCATACTCTTTGGGTCCCGTCGCTGGATCTAACCAACGCCTTTATCCACTGTGCCATGTCTCAAAGAGTGTGAGGTCAATACTCGGTTAAGGCTATGAAGAAATTGTAGAGGAAAATTAACATAACTGATAACTGGCATCCATTAAACATGGCACGTGGAACTAGAACAGTCTACCCCAGTGAGCGAAATAAAGGGTTCAGTTCGACATTCCAACCACCTGAAGAAGGCCGGGGCTTACAACGGCCGAAACGTTGTAATAAATATGGCGACAAAGATGAGGACAATAGTCCGAATAATGTAAATAATAGTTATTATGTGTAAGCATATATTTTGTCTCTTTCCTATGTACACAAGTTTTGATTTGTATTTTCAGTCAGCCAATATAGATTCCTATAAATATCGCTTTTGTATACAGCTCTTGTAAGTATCTTATAAAATATAACATTTGAAATTAGAAGAGTACCACGAATGTGGAGACTGGCAGTTGTTGCTCCGTGCGGGGACATCACTGTTCTATTTATGTCTGCTGTCAAGATAGAAAGGTCGTTCACTTTAATTAAGATCTGTGCTCTGCAGCGATCTCTAAAAGAGTTTAAAATCTGTCTGGAACGTAACATGCGTCATGTATTGATTGAATAATGTTCATTGCAAGTCTTTTTTTTGTAATAGCTAGTAAGTATTCATTATTTATAAAAATGGCACATGGTTGTAACCCAATGGTATAGAGGCAAACTGTACAGCTTGGTATGGCTTGGCTCACCTACAAAAGCCCACACCGAAAGACTAAAATAAAAACTTTTTTGAATACATAAACGCAGACAAGAAATCAAAGTTTTAAACATTTTTTTCATCACATTCACTTTCCTGAATTATGTGAAGATTTTAACTGATCTTCAGCCTACATTTTCAGCCTACTTATATAAGGCTTCAAAATCGCTGGACTTTCAATACGTCTATATTTTATACTGTTAATAACCCAAGAGAAGGCCCAAGAGCCCCTTAAGGTAGAGAGTTTCTGAATGAGGTTGTTGTAATGACTTAAATGTAGGCGGTAACAAATGTATATCATAAGGATGTGTAGGATAGATATTGACCTAGACTTGAAGAGATTACAACTGTAATGGTCGGGGAAATAACATTTCGAGAATCCCTTCCAACAAAGAGGTAGTTACGTAAGTAGAACTTCTTCCTTACAAAAGGTATACGAAATTGATGAGAATGACTTGACGCCGTGTACGAGTCATAACTAGCTGTGAATGTCTGAACTGGTAGAACAATGGAATGTAGGTTGTTTGGACATTTATCATAGCGAAAGACTATCAATATTTTGTCCGTGAGAAGTGAATTTCAGAGCGGGTAATGTCTCATCATAAGAAGCAATCAATTTAGAGTCCATCATTAAAAGACCTGGAAAAGGTACAGTGAAATATTCTTGATAATGCTATGACATATAAAATTAAAAAATATAATAATAAAATAGAGTTATATACAATCTTCCGATCTAGATATGAAATAAGATTTGGAAAAATGGTTTGTAAAATTTCAGACGCCTTTTGCACTTATCAACATATAATTCATGATCGCCAAACACTAAGTTGAAAACTCTAATGAAAAAGTTAAGAAAACAAGAACATTTAACTCGTTTCGTTTAAAATATATATTCTAATATTATACGAAAAAATATGAAATCTAGACAATTTTTAACTGTTTAAAAATCATATTTAGACAGCTTTATCTCCGCAATATTGATTGATTTATTCGTTTTCTATAGCTTATTAACCATATGCAGGTTATTTAAAGCAAGGAAATATTTTTACATTTTAAGAAGTATTTTTTAAGATAATGACGATTTAGTGATACAAGTCTTACTAATTAAACCATGGCTGAGGAGAGAATGTGGATTCATATGAGTATTAGCACGTAAGTGACTACAACGAACACAACGGGAATTGGAACTTCGCTTAACAATGAGAGACCATTATCAATTACAGCACCCGCATATCCAAGCTTATAAACTAATATTCCCAAACGGTCACACATCAAGGTACTGAACTGGTTCGACGTTGCCTAACTTCACTAACCGATTCAGTTTGTTGGTGCACCGTGTCTTGGGTAAGATGGCCTGACGGAGACCAATGCTCTTCAGGCTAGTTTTGAAATCATAGTTGGCCTTCATCCAGACGAGTTGCAAACTTTAAGGCTACAGAAGCTACTATACGCTGCTCTGTCATGAATAGATCGGGTTATCGCGTATTGACATACTATGGAAATAAAAATATGTAAGCCTCAATACCCAGAATGTATGAAGAATGTATCTTAATTGGATCTATTATATGGAGTGTATCAATGAGCATTATATTAACTAGGCTCTCATTCTTTTACGAAGGTCAACGCCGCACAATTCTGTTTTTCCTTCAGGAAATGATGACCTATGTACTATCAAAGAAATCAGGAAATTATTTACCACCCTTATATGGCACTGTATCATATTACAAATGGAGAAAGTCCGACAATTATTTTAGGACTTAAAATAATTGTCGGACTTTGTTCATTTCATAATGTGTGATGTCAATTGTTTACGCATCGAGCAGATATGAATGTACGAGAGAAAATCATGGAGAATTGTAGTTTAAAAACAGTAAAATCGACTTTGCTAACCGAAACGCTCCTCTGTCGCTCAATAGGTAAAATCACATCAGTCTATATGACGGTTCCCTATAGGATACAGGTTCCTGTCGGAGGCCGTGTATTTTCTATGAAAAATGTCTCGGATATTCAGGCCGGTAAATGTCGTTAATACTGTTTATTATAAACAGAGCATTTACTTAAATATTTGTATCTATAAAAAGAATGTATAATCATAAAAAATGACTTAAAATGAAATTGTATAAATGTTGCGTTGATCTCACAGCAGTACATAAGCGCATTAAATCCACTTTTCATTCATTAGAAACCAATCTTCCATGCTATGGCTCAACCGAATGCATGGATCTAATAGAGCAACTTTATCGGTCAAAAACACCTTACATGCTTGGCGAGGACCCAAATACGGAAACATTTCAAACCTCATCAGGAACACGACTAGGAGAAAATGAGAGATCTAGTCTAATCTTTTCATAGGCTATACGCTGTCTATATACAAGCACAGGTGCGAAGAGACGGGGATTGATAATGTAAGAATTCATACCGCATATGAAACAAGTCTACTAATAAAAGACATTCTGCTTTCTTTACCGAAGCAAATGCACTTATCATAAGAGTGGAGGGATAAGCCGACGACATAGGTAATCATAATTGAGCTATGAATGATCTTGAACAAAAGGAAATCAACATTCTCTTCCATGTATTCCATAAAATTGAACTTGTGATATAACTTTCCAAAACAAAACTATGATCTGGAATTGGAATGTAAGCAGTGATGTCACATACCCTGAATCTATCATAAAAATTAAGGATGTTGGGTTAATAAATAACTAACACCTAATCTATATCGACGTGTGGATCAATTATAACAGATTTAGTATAGTGTCTCCTATACTTAAAATATACGCCAACTTAAAATAGAATAGGCTGTGCTAAGGATAGTTTCGCTCAACACCACCAATTGCTACAAAACCAAAACATTAATATGAAAACTTGAGTTATGTTCCTAACTAGACTCGTCAAATCGGACTTTATATCGATGTTATACATCAAACCTGTTCAGAAATATCTAAGTTATCTGCTGTATACAATAACTTTCTAAACTTAATGGTTAAAAATGGCTTCGAGTAAGTAAAGGCCTTTTAAACATTGTGGATTGGCACTAAATAATCACAAAGAACAATAAAAAATATGAGAAACCACAACACTTGAAGAATTTCAGCAACAGCAGTAGCAACTAAAATGATATTACACGCAACTCGAAGAGAAAATAATGATATAATCAGATGTTGACATTAATTCAAAATAAAAGTTAGAAATGAAACCCCCAACAATACTGGAAAGAGCGATAAAACGTAATGAACCTGAGAAACCTATTTGCCTGAAAAAACGTTTTAATAGAAAGATTTGATAAATTTCAACCGACACTACCACATGCTGCTCGGCCAGTCAATGCCGAGTGTTTGCTTAGAAGTCATCTATTATTATGATTAACATTACCAACCACATTGCCTACGAGATTCTTATTAAATTTAATTCCCAGGGAGACATCCTCTCAGTTAATACCTAATCCTATATTAGTCGGCTAAAGTTAATCTGTTGCACCGGAGGCGTTCGCAAGAGGAAACATGTCAAGGGAGTTCCTCTTCAAGCTCTCGTCCTTTTGTCATATTCCGTTCAAGTGTGGATGCTGATAAACTAAAACTTTTTTTAATGATCTACTCACTATTTCCACACGTACATTCACACATAAATAAACACGTACTCTCTCTTACACACACAAACACACACACACACACACACACACACATATATATATATATATATATATATATATATATATATATATGTATAACCTCACAAATCAGGACCTACCCACATTTCTCCCCCAGACAAGACAGACATGCTTACGGAGGTGTTGAGACTTCACACTTATACACACCCCCACACGAATATGCACACTTACATACATCAAATTCACTCACTCCCTCATGAGCCAAATGATAACACACACCCACAGTAATATACACGCTTACATACATCATACTAACTCACTCCCTAAGAACCAAATATCACACACACATTTAACAGAGACACATCCCCTTTCCAGGAACCAATAAATTTCTCAAAATAACCAAAGGAATTCAGAGCAGCATGTATTCATCCAGCTCTTATCTCAAATAACAACTTAAAAGAGACTGTTTTACCAACACAAGGACTGACCAAAATTCATGTAAAAAAAAAACAAATATAAAAAAACAAATGAGAACTACAGACGAAAGTTCATTTTCTCCATCAAGACATTCATTTCTGTAGTTCACTGCTACCAGCAATCGGAAAATTATTTTTCTCGTGATGATGGCCATGTTGACCGAAACTAGTCGAGGAACCTAAATGAAATAATAATAAAAACGAAAGAATATTAATATACAACCCAGTGTGTCCGAAGATTTTAATTTTTTAATATTTTTTATTGTTCAATATATATATATATATATATATATATATATATATATATATATATATATATATATATATATATATATATATATATATGAAGAAACATAGTCTTAAAGTGCGCTATAGTTATGGGATAAAGTGCTCAATATCAGCGTGTGTAAATATAAAAGCGAACATAGAAGTTAACACTTAGAGTCTGTTTCATGCTAGATGCAATCATCGGGCCACGATCTAGCATGAAACAGAGAGTCGCCTCTAATTGTTGACTTCTATGTTCACTTTTATATATATATATATATATATATATATATATATATATATATATATATATATATATATATATATATATAGATAGATAGATATATATATATATATATATACTGTTACTTGCATACACTTATATCCATATTTATACACAAAAACTCACACCGAAGTTCATGCAATTACATATTCACATACTCCCCAAACAATGTAATTAAATATTCGACGATAAAACAATTTAATTAAAATGAAAAGAACGTTTATGCATACAGTGATCTAAGTTTTTAGCCATCAAAATCGAATGACTCCAGCTAATATAAAATAGATAAACATCTCTGCTCTTTCAAAACTTTTCTGGCAGTTAAAGAATTGGAGTAATACACTTATTATTACATGAGATATTGTAGCAGGTCCTAAAACTTACAATGGGACAGCAACAGATATAATTTATATCTTGTTGAAAAGTCATCTTAAAACCCTTAAATACCCCTAGCTTATTAAACAAGAGAACTGAATTAATGATTACATGTAGGCATCAAAAATAAATATCTGCACAAATAAATTGATCCAGATTATTTTTTAATGAAACTATGGTTTAGTATTTTTTAAATGCAGTAATCTTCCTTAATTTGAGGAATATATATCTATCTATTTCTTTCTCTCTCTCTCGCTCTCTCTCTCTCTCTCTCTCTCTCTCTATATATATATATATATATATACATATATATACACACATATATATTTACACACACACATGCACACACATATGTATATATATATATATATATATATATATATATATATATATATATATGGGTGTATGTGCGTGTGTCTGTGTGTAAACTGAGTGCGTCGAGCAATTGAAAACAACTACAGTCGCCTAAGAAAAAATTTTAGCCAGGAGAAATAAACTACATCCAATTTCAAAATTGAATTATGTAATCTCTACTCAACATAAATAAATAGTATTTGGAACTAGTATAGAGTAGCTCCACCATTTGCTAGTTGCATGGTTTTGACAAAGTTATCAACAATTTGAAAATTGTACGAAGCAGGGAAGCGAAAACAGTGTTCCACAGGCGGCAAATGCGAGAAAAGAGATTAGAAATGACGGATACATCTTAGCTATTTCAGCAATAAAAGTATGAGATATATTTTTCCATCTACTAGTATGAACTAGGTAATTAAGAAGGGGGCTGATTAGAACGGTGAAAAAGTGACTAAAGTCTTGTCTGCAGTCGCTCCCCTCACAGACGTGCTGTCGCCCCCCTCTGTCTTTTTTACAAATACTTTCACGGTAACTGCTCCGAGGTGATGCTTTCGCTGGTTCCCAGACTTCATGAATTTAAGCGTTCTACTAGGCTGGCATCCTGCTCTCACCCTTTCACTGTTGAAATTGTTAAATGCAGCCATCTCTTCTACTCCAATAGCTTCATGTCTCGCACCTCTCGCCTGTGGACCTCCCTCCCCTTTTCCCTGATAGCTATAATATCCAATTATTCAAATGTAATGTCAATCGACGTCTCCAGATGTCTTGATCTATCCCCTATCCCACTCTTCATCATTTCTTCTATCACTCCTATTTTCTCTCGCTCCAACTCCCTGTAACCCTTTGCGTGCTAGTGGCTTCCCGCCTTTACTTGGGGTGAAACGCTTAAAAAAAGTTGCCATCTGAGGATCGATTATATTTCAAACTCTTCTTTGAATTTGGTCAAGAATCGCGAGATATATGGAAGTTAAACCAGACCAGATATGGTAGATTTTTAAATGTGCCTAGTAGATTCTGTCGAGAAGTATTGTCTGACACGACACAGTGAAACAATTAATGAAATTATGACGTGGAAGGGGTGATATTTACGTGGGTTTTACTTTCTCACATATCTATCCCTCGTTTGGGCACCTCGAGGTGGTGTAATGCTTATCTCGCTAAAACAATTACGACTGAGTAGTGAGTTCGATCCTCATTGGGTGCACCCTACTTTCGGTCTTGTGCCACATCTAAGCTTCGATTTAAAAATCGCTATGTATCCAGCATTATACTAACTCGCGATTAAATAAAAATGCGCTAACAGTCTCCCACGACACATAATCTTACTACAGATAATAACACAGAAGTCTGATCACGCACACCCCACAAGCAACGTGATTATGAGGAAAGTTTAGCCAAGTTCCTGGAATCTTACAAAACAATTAATTTACTGTTCATTAAAATGAATATCATTAGACACGTAAAAGGTCTCGTTTTCTTTATAGGTGAATTGACACATTGTCTACAACTTCTTAATTACATACCACAGCCGAATTTGTAGTGTTCCGATAGTACGGAAGGCACATTTTGACAGAATACCCGATAGTAAATGTTAATAACACCGATACGTCAGCTATAAGAATTTATGTCACTGAAGAGTAAAATATGCCATTAGGCATAGTATCAGAATTTTAAGTGTAATTAACGAACAGGCGGAATGTTAAGAATATAAATTCAGGTGCTGAGCACCTCGAGGAAAAATTCGATGAGAAAACTGAGAATTATATCGTAAACATATCGTAAATTCCAGGCATGACGGGCCTCTCTAAACCAGATGTCGGTGTGTGAGAGCAATGTAGTCGCTTGTGTATTACTCTGACATCAAGGAGGGCGGTCTTAACTCTTATTTAAAGAACTGGGTAAACTCTTTTATTTTCATTACGATATCTAATTACAACCTCCTCGAATAAAACCCCGATTTATGTTTGCCAATATCCTGTCCAACGCGGAGTGCACGTCGAGGTGGTGTAATGGTTAGCAAGCTTGTTTCGCTAGAACAATTTCGACTGAGTAGTGAGTTCGATCCTCACTAGGTGCCACCATCTTTCGGCCTTGTGCCACATCTAAGCGACGCTCGGAAAGTGGCTATCCTGTTCAATGCAAATCAAACTAAACTTAGACCTCAGGATGCAAATTAATTTTTAAAGTATCCTTTTTTTAAAAAGTATATTATCTCGAGACAAAAACATAGTTTGGAGGCGTTTCAATAAAACTTCGTACGTTTTATCCATTGAGATGTCGTCTGATTCTTATCAATTTTCGATTCGTTAACATTCTATACTTTTTCATTAGAATCAAAGGAAAACGGACTGAATTGCTATGTAATATCAACCTTCTTCTATGGCTGTGAATTCTGCACAATTTATTCATACACCCTAGTGCAAATTAATTGAAACAACTGCGAGAGTTTTCTTTCTATTACCATACGATCAGTTTTAGACGCAATGGAGTGAAAGGGTGCAATCGTCTTCTGCTTTTTCCTCAGTTTTGGTCATTTGCAGTGGTGTGCAGTATTAACCAATACACGGACAAAACAACAATGCTAGACTTTTTTTGTTTACATGGAAGATTTTCAAACAACAGCAAACTGGTGCATACTGTATTAATATATTGTAATGTAAATATCAGCTTTGACAATGGCTTATGTAAGCCGAAATCTTAGATAGGATTTTAAAAAATTTATCAATATTGTGTTTTTCTTTCTTTGTATAATGCTAATGTTATTAAGCTTATCAGACGATATGAAAATAATTTACATAAAATAAATAGACAAAACTTGTCTATAATATTTAATGAAACATGCATCAATATATATATATATATATATATATATATATATATATATATATATATGTATATATATAAACATACACACACACACACACATATATATATATATGATGATACAGTGTTTATAGTAGACACAGAAAGGAAAGTACAAGAAAAGTTAGTCGTTAGATAGTAAAGGATAACGCAAAGAGAGGACTAACTGTAAATCTGAAGAAGACAGAATGCATTGATGTTAATAAAAAGAAAAATCTTTAACATGTAAATTACAAATTGGAAATACAAACAAGTACAACAATTTAAATATATGTGGAGTGTTTTAAAAGAGGAAGGAAAGAACGGCAGTGAAATCAGAAGGCGCATTTGGGTAGTGAAATATGCCTTTTAAAAGCTAAGCAAAGTATTAGCAAACAGCAATATTCCGTATGAAACAAAACAAAAAAAAGAACATCTGAATTATTCCTTAACATAAGTGAATGCTGGGCAATCTAATCACAGGTGAATAAAATCAACATAAATGTGGTTCTATAATACAATGCTGAAAATACAATAGACTGAACGTGTGAGTCACAATAAAATGTTAAAGATAATGAAAACAAAAAGAACCCTTATATACACTTTATATAAGAAATATATATAATGAGGTAAGAGGGCTTGGAAAATTCGTATTTATTTTTCTATTTTTTGTTGCTATTGATCACCCCAAGATCCACCCCCAAAATAAAAACATTGAAATAAGGGCGTTAAAGTATGAGGGTGTGGTATGT
Source organism: Acanthosepion esculentum (assembly GCA_964036315.1). NCBI lineage: Eukaryota > Metazoa > Mollusca > Cephalopoda > Sepiida > Sepiidae > Acanthosepion > Acanthosepion esculentum. The sequence continues at coordinate 142,813,882 of OZ038476.1, forward strand.
ATCATAAGAGGAGAGGGTAAAAAGTGCATATCATGATGATATATATGATATATTACGGTTGACCCTAGACTTGAAAAGTTTAACATTGTATAATGTTCACCTATAAAATGTCCAAGAGCCAATCGGCGAAGAATGTTTCAGAATGAGAGAGTTAGTTTATGGGGATATTTGGCTAAGATAACGGTTAGCCTTAGATTTGAATCCAGATAGTAAGAGTTCTGGGGAAGATCTCCGAAGGTAAAACAATTATTAAAGATGGTATACAAAGGAAATGAGGATGATCCACCCCGTGTACGTGGCATGGCGGTTATTAGCTGGAAGAATGAAGCAAATGTTGCTAGTTATCTCATTTGCTATAGTTTTAGTCATAGAGCAACGAGAGGATTCCGATGTTTCGACGAAGGGAAAAGTGTTTAAGGTAGAAAATAACGTAGTTGATAATAATGACACGAGAAAAAAGATACAGGAATAAGTTACAATTTTTACTAAGAAAGAAAACCACAGGAAAGAGTCTGAACTTGACTTTGCGAGAGATGTGTTTGGAATAAAAAAAACTGATATGATCCAGGTTCCTTGTCCCACGGCGATGGTCCAAGGTAGAACCAATGAAGAATAACTCGAACACAGGTATGGAATAACACAGATATATTACAAACAGAATATGTACAAAAGGAGTAGAAGTGTTAGTAATAACAATCAGGTTAGGTTAGAGAGAACTATGTTGTCTCGACCAGTATCGCTATTCCAATGTCTTACAGTAATCGTCTGACGCGACTCTGTCTCTGACTGACTGACTGGCCGACTGCCTGACTCACTCACTCACTGACGATGTTCAACAACACACCCACGTGTGTCGAATGTGGCACAAGACCGGTTTAATGTGGGCTCACGAGCCCGTAGGCTCGGCCAAAAAATGCCCGTAGAACCCGTATAAACGGGATCGGGTTGGTCAACCCCCACGAACGAGCCTCGTCAAGGTTCCTCTCTGCACAGAGTCAGAGAGTTCGAACGTCTAGCCGAGTCGTCCAAAAAGGACAGACTCAGACGGTGTTCAGCAACACGCCCACGTGTGTCGAATGTGGCACAACGCCGGTTTAATGTGGGCATTCCGAGCCCGTAGCCTCGGCCAAAAAATGTCCGTAGAACCCGTATAAACGGGATCGGTTTGGTCAACCCAGAGGCAGAGAGTTCCCCTCACACGATGTTCATTAACATGCCCAGGTGTGTCAAATGTGGCACAAGGCCGGTTTAACGTAGGCTCGTGCAAAAATTGCCCGTAGAACCAGTATAAACGGGATCGGGTTGGTCAGCCTCCCCGAACGAGGCTCTGCGCTTCGGCGGAGGCTCGTCCGGGTTCCTCCCTGACCAAAGGCAGAGAGTTCCCCTCTGCCTCAGAGGCAGAGAGTTCGACCGAATAGCTAAGTCGTCCAAAAAAGACTGAACTGGCACTACTGCTTCCTCTTGAGGCGAAGTATTTATGGTGTACGGGATAGCCCATTACTATTATGGGTAGGTTCCCATAACAAAAACAATTGTAGCAGATGTTTTTTAAAATTTCCATGAAAGTTGGCGTAAAAATTATTTTCATTAAATCCAAGTATTTTTAATCCACAACAGGATTAGAATAAGATATTTCCATTATTCGGACTAATGTCCTCATCTTCGTTGCCATGCTTATCACAACGTTTCGGCCGTTGCACGCTCCAACCTTCTTCAGGTGGTCGAACTAAGCCAACTCTATGGTTAAAGTACATAGATGACACCTTCATACTCTGGCCATACCAGGAAGACGTTCAGGTTCTACTGGTCCATGTGAACTCAATAAGACCTTCGATATAGTTCACGATGGAGAAAGAAAATAACAACACCCTCAAATTCCTGGATGTTCTAATATCTCGAACAGAGCATGGGTTCAAGACATCCGTATACCGTAAACAAATATTCACCGGACAGTACCTCAAATTCAACTTCCACCATCCATTCAGCGTATGGATTCCAACCACCTGGAGAAGGCCGAAGCGTACAACGGCTGAAACGTTGTGATAAACATGGCGACAAATATGAGGACAATAGTCCCAATAATGTAAATAGTGTACATAATACCTCATCTCAGAAATATAGAAATATATCTTCAGGGTTAGGGTTAGAGTTAAAAAAAAAAAGGATTTTTAAAGTAAGACGCAAAAACAGTGTAAAATTGTCCTGTTACATTTTTCCTGTGACTTTTATTCCTGTAACTTTTATTCCCGTGATTTTTTCCTGTCAATGTTTGTGCCATTGACGTTATTATCTTAATTCGATAATAGTTAATCACAGACAAGTTCGGAGTGACGCTTTTTAACAATGACAAGACTTGAATTTGATTTTTGGACAGCTCCAATGCAGATATGTTAAAACTAATGGACGGTAGCGGAGGTTTGGGAGGTGTAGTACTTTCTGGAGTGATAAAAAGAACCGACCATTTTTCCAACATACCATAAATAAAAGATATGAGAATAGAATTGATAATTTTCTTTACGTAATGAAAAAAATAGAAGCCTAGAGACCTGAAGAATTATAAAGTGCATTCATATTGTAGACGTATCATCAACACATCTACTAAAAAGAAAATAAAAACGCAACATTTACTCGATATATAGTACGCTGCATTATAACTATTATATTTAGAGAAGGTAGACACTAGAAGAGTAGTTATCGGCATGTTTTGTTCAACAGGCGACTGGTTTTCAAGATTAGGCGTTTATCTGTTACCCGTACTTCTTTAAATAGGTACCTCCATGAATTCGGTATACGTAAGATTTAAAATTAATTTAAAAAAATGAAAAAGCTTTCCTGAATTTAGTTTTAAATGAAATCTAAAGGATTAAATTAACTATGCCTCTTTATTTTTTTGATTCAGAACATATTATCGATAAAACTGGGTCCGATTTTGCAAATCGGTGATTTAAATTCTGCTTTTAAATAATATAGACACTAAAAAGTATGTCGATGAATTTCTCAAGTTTTCATACAATTAAATTAGGAATAGAATAAAAATTACCAAGATTTTCCAATAAACAATTAAAAAATAATTTCATTCTTTTGTGAATTAGTTTCATTAAAATCCAACAATCATTTGATTTCCTCAAGAATTTCAAATTAATGTCTGTCCCCACAAAAAAAAAAGAAAGAAAAATATAGAGGCGAAAATTTGCTTTGATGCAAAAAATCAAAATCTCGGATATTCTAAAGTGGAGAGAAAAATTTAATTAAATAATAAAAAAAAAACTTTCATCCTTCCTCTTAATAATAACATGATGATTTTGATGAGAACTACTATGTTTTCATTGAGTTTGGAGCCTCGTTTCATCACAGAATGCTCGTGGAGGTAACTCTTCTTAAATATGCATTTAGGAAAAGACATGGATTTATATTTTATTGCCACCTGCCACAAACAATGTATTCAATAGAAAGGTAGACTTCGCTCATTAGACATGTCAGGCAACCAGTCTATTAGAAGAACAATCCCGAAATTAACTACATTCGCTTTCGCGAGTCATCACATTTCAAAGATAATAAAATAAAAGGAACAGATAAACATGGCCGCCTACATCCCGAAGAAAAGTGACATTAAAAGAACACACAATAATTAACTCGACTTATAATGTGATAAACAATAAAGCCCAAACGATTAATTATCCACTCTTAGCCAGCAAAGTATTGAAGATTTTACAAGCTCACTGAGTATTGATTTTGATAATAACAGGTAGGTTTTTGTAGCCGCATGATTTAGATTTGAATGCTTGTTTCAACCTAATCTTAAACACGGCGGTATGGATTCTAGCGAAATTGGTAATTCAAACAAAATGAAACACCCCAAGTTTTGACGAAGCTTTTTCAATTTGAATTTTGGCACTCACGAAAGATATATTCGATTTTTGCCTCAGAGATACTTTCTACACAATTATTGTCACAAGAAATTAATTTATTGTGCGTGATAACAACATAGAAGAAGCCAAGGTTATGAATAGAACTAATTATTCCTGAATCTAGCATTTGAAATCAATTTATATGTCTTGAATTGGCATTTTGACATGAACAGATTTCAGGATGTATTTGATCAGTAATTTTATATCAATTTTCTGAAGTTTCGTTTGATTTAAAACATTTTGAGACAAATAACACAATCATTTTTATGAACAACACGGTTAATTGTGAAGTAGCGGGTCAGTAATCTTTGGTTTTCTTTCAAACAGACAACGGAATTAATTTTATTATCCAGATTTAAAGTTGGAGTCTGGTTAATTACAGAGTATTCTCCCCTTATTTATTTATTTATTCATTTAATTATTTATTTGCAAGTGATTATAATAAAATTTTTAGGAATAAGACTTTTGACATTAAATTTCTTCATAAATGGAGTGCGTCGTTTTTGCTGGCTCTACATGTTTTTTTTTTTGCTTTTGAAACCAAAATAAAGATGATCATAAGGCGGAAATGCATCCAGTTTTCCTCTATTATCCCTCTTGAAGTAAGAAAAACCATTTCAAATCCATAATCCGCACATGAATCATATACAAAGATGCGTTGATATATCACCGTAGAGAGTATATAGAAATCGATGTTGTAAATTTCACTCACGAGGGAAACGATGCCAACTGCTACCTGATGAACTCCTACAAACATGTGTTCTCCCCCAACGTAAATTTTTTCTTTAGGTCAGCATCATACTCCTCATCTACAGCATCCCCATGAGCGAATATGGTCGTAGCGTTGCTGCACAATTGATTTTTCTCTACCACGTCTCTGCACAAGTCTGTTATTCATTTAGGTGAAGCATGTTTATGGGCGCTAGAACTAGCGGGGCCCAAGTCTCTCTAAGACACACTTAAGCCGATGTTCAGCAACTTGAAGCCACACTGGATATATATATATATATATATATATATATATATATATATATATATATATGTATATATGAAGAAATATAGTCTTAAAATGTGGTATATTTATGGGATAAAGTGCTCAATGTCAGAGATAGAGCGTGTGTAAATATAAAATAAAATAATAATAAAATAATTTTAATAATAAAATAAAATTATATATATATATATATATATATATATATATATATATATATATATATATATATATATATATATATATATATATATAAACAAAAACAAAACTATTAAATAAGCGATATAAACAAATTTTTTCTACGTTAATAAAAACACCGATTAAAAAAAAATTAAATAAATAAGAAATAAAAAATAAAATAAAAATAAATAAGAACAAGCAAAACAATTTAACTCAAATAAATAAATAAACACTTCCGGTTAAATAACCGCCAAAATAGACTGCCCACAATGCACCACTGACCCGTATACAATAAATAGCCGAGAAAAATAACAGCACTCGTGGCCTAACGATTGCATCTAGCATGAAACAGACTGTCGCCTCTAAGTGTTGACTTCTATGTTCACTTTTATATTTACACACGCTCTATCTCTGATATTGAGAACTTTATCCCATAAATATAGCACATCTTAAGACTATATATCTTCATATATATATATATATATATATATATATATATATATATATATATATATATATATATATATATATATATTTGTCATACACAGACAGACTGTTTCGCTGTTTCACAGCTCATCAGTGTGGCTAGATGTCCGGTTGCCTCTATCTAGGATCGAAAGCTCACTGAATTTGCGTCAGTCGGAACTTCTATCAGTAAGCCGTCGGCGCACGGCAGGTGAATTTTAGCGTGTTTATTTTTAGATTTAGATAAACCCACAGTCACTAACAGTGACTCAATTCTGCCATATATATATATATATATATATATATATATATATATATATATATATATATATATATATATATATATATATGGATTCCTGTGTACTCTATTCTGACAGATAGCCATTGACCCTACAAGGCACGGTGCCTCCGCGACTGCAGTTCGGGGTCTGTTGGTGGGTTATGAGGGCTAGGATGTTTATATAGTTAAACGGTTACTGGCGAGAAAATTCTTTTTCAAGAGAACTGTTAATGTTCTAGCTTAATCTGTTAATACATTAATACCCTTAGAAACAAAGATCTTTTTCTTCTCCCACTGTTTCATTAGACCTTGTTAGTAGCCAGTCTAAGAAAAGGTCTCAAATGAAAACAGTTGCGAAAGGGATAGCATTTCACGTTAATTATTTTCCAATTTTTGAAATTATTTTACATAACAATTCAGAGATAATAATAAAAATGAATTCAAGGAAATCTATGATCGTCTACGTCTATAGAATTTTAAAAATTCTTAGACGATAATAATGCTAATAAAGATGCGGTTACTAAATTTAATGTTTACTAATGTCTTGTGCAATGGACTTTAATTTCATAATAAGAATCTTAATCTGATTAAAATGCTAAAAATAGCGGATAGTGACTTTTGTATTCTATGTAAAATTCTATTGTAAATTTTGAAACCTTTCCAAATTTCAACAGATAACGAATATCAGTATCGTTTCTCTAATCCGGAAATGGAGGAAAAGCCGACCGAATTGATACCATAAACATTCTAATGTCTCCGGAGGGGGGAGAACGAATACAGTTTTTAAACGTAAATCGTTTTGATTAAAATGACTTGTGGGTACAAATTGTTTTTGAAGCGCTTTTTATTCATGGGAAACGAATTAAAAATAAGAAACTGTCGCGAAAAGAACATCCTTCTTAATGCATGTGTAATCTGAGAAACCGGATAGTCTAGATTATTTAAGGTGACAGAGAAAGTTAACCCAGACTTTTGAAGGATTAAAAGCACTGCAATATGTTATCGGCGATTTATTATTATCTATAGAGTATCATATAAATGAATTGGACATTAAAAGATACGCACTAATCGAAAACGCATTAATCGAAATGATGTGATTTGTACCATAATTTTTAGTCTGATTCACAATTAATTTCTAACTTGCTTGCTTGTTAATTAAGACATAGTTACATATAAAAAGATAAAATAAAAATGCTATGAGTTAATATTTTTAATCGTAATTTTATGAAAAAACGTATTTCGAGTGATTTGTCGCATGGGATTATTCATTTCTTCATATATTTGGTGGTACTGAGAAAACGCCTCTTCAAATTTTCTAAACTTATCATAATCATTAGTATTTTAACATGAAAATTTTATTTTTAATCTTTTCATTGTAAATTTTTATATTTCGATATTTTTTAGTAAACGAAAATTTGTGTATGTAATTACATCGTCCATTTTTTAACAAAAAAATCAGAAATTTACGACCTTGAAAAAAACATGAAAAAAAAATCAAAAATATTCCCAAAATTTTAATAGTGACAAATATTCACATATATCTTATTATTATCGGCTTATGTTATAAAATTTGTCGATTTATAAGCGTCCATTTTTAATACTGTTGTAATTACACAGATAACATCATAATTGACAAACAAAATAGTTACCCATTTTCCCTTCTTAAATTTTAGAAAATTTTATATAAATCATTAACTATAAAAAATCACCGCTCTAACCGAGCATATGTTTGCCCTAATCGTTTTTTGGGATATACAAGTTTTAACGTACTAATCGAAAACGAATTAATCGAGAGATTCTAGTATTTACATCATTCTGTTAATCATTGCAAAATTTATTGTAGCAATTCATTCATGGAAACTGCCTCATTAATGCGATATTATTATTATCAATAATAATGATCAGATATGTTTACGTCTGTCTTGGTCAAGGGATTTCCATCTAAGTCCAACCTGCTTACATTAAAACACGACACGATATCTCGCTCTTTTGACTGTATTCCATGTGTCTGGAATACGTTATCAGGCTGGCTGCATTATTAGGGCGCGTATATGTGTAACCTACCGACATCCAAAGCAGAATGTGTTAGAAGCTCTTTTGATGTGGGATTCCCACACAAGAACATATGAGACTCCGCAACCACGGTCACACTGGCGTCGAAATTGCACTATTCCCACAACTCTTAATTCAACAAGACGTTGCTACTACCATAACCATTTCCATATATATATTTAGCGAAATTGGACACCTGGAGGTGGTAAGCTTGTCTCGTTAGCAGAGTGACGACTGGGTTGTGAGTTCGATCCTCACCGGGTGCCCTATACTTTTGGCCTTGTGCCTCATCTGAGCTACGCTTGGAAAATCAATATTTGGGCACCTCGAGGTGGTGTAATGGTTAGCAAGCTTATCTCACTAGAAGAATTACGGCTGAGTATTGAGTTTGATCCTCACTGGGTGCCCGCACTTTCGGACTTGGAAAATCGCTATATAAAAAATTAAGTCTCTCAAAGAATTATTAGATTCTCTGTTCCCATTTCAGATTCTTAATTTTATTGAGAAGCGTTTTTAGCAATACATTGTTCGATCTGTTATCCCCATCTTTATTGTCACATTCACAATATTTCGGCTGCTGTACGCTCCGGCCTTCTTCTTTTTCTTTTTTTTTGAAGAATGTCGGAGCGTGCAATGAAATAAACGTTTTGAATGTGACAATAAAGATGAGAACAACAGTCCGAACAATGTAAATAGTGCAAATCGTTAGAATACATTATCTCAAAAATATAGACACGAGTAATTAATGATATTTTCGAACAACTTTTCGATGCATTGGCACAATTTAAGAAAGAGGCTCTCAGCTCTCTTTTGAACTATTTGGATGCCATTCACAGAATTTTAAACAAAGTCTAAGAATCTCTTAAGAATTCGAATTGAAATTTCATATAGAATGAATCTCTCCGTATTTTATGCAAAATGCATTTTATATTATGAGAATGTCAATAAAAATAGCACAGGTTATGAGATCTGCACATCTGAGACCCGAGGATCAGAAGTAAATTATATGAATGATACGTAACTGAATAATTTCGAAAGACAATGTTCGTTCTTCGATTACTGTTTGTAATATTTTCATTGCTAAGGTTAGTTATTTCTCATGAATGGTGTGACATATAACAGGGTTATATAACATCATCTCGATTTGAATTTAATTCAAGAAGACACATCGGGTTGCTTCAATAAAAATCATACAGAGAATATACAATCATATAGAAAATGAATATATATATATATATATATATATATATATATATATATATATATATTGATAGAGGCCATCCGGAGTCGCATTCGGGAGCACACACCAATATCCCTTCAATAGATCGAGTTTCGTAATATAAGTGGCCTTGCCTACTTTATCAATATAGTCGTCCATCCGAGGAATGGGGTACGAGTCCGTCTTAGTGACAGAATTCACCTTCCGGTAGTCGGTGCAAAATCGAACCGAGCCGTCAGGTTTGTCCACTAGCACGCAGGGGGAGGACCAACTGCTTTGGCTACGCTCGATAATGCCATTCTCTAGCATGTAGGCTACCTCTTCACGTTGGATTTCGGCTTTCCGTGGGTTGACTCGGTAGGGATGCTGTTTAATGTGGGTGGCATCTCCTACTTCCACGCCATGGTAAGTGATGATGGTTTGGTTGGTTACCTCAGGGAACAGGGCCTGAAGTCCTCGATAAAGGAAGCTAAATCTTTCCTCTCCTCAAGGGCTAAATTCGACAGTTTCGCACTTTGGTCAGCTAGAACCTGGGAGTTGTAAAGTTTGGTGGGGTGGTCACCCCTTTCCGTAACTCCCCCTCGAATCTCTGTGGGCTCAGGCGTAGTGTTAGGCCAACGGGTCACTTATACAGGGTCGGTCTTTCCTTGTTCATAGTAAGGCTTAAGCATGTTGATGTGACACATCTGTGTCAACTTCCTGCGATCAGGAGTTCTTACAACGTAGTTGAGGCCACTGGTCTTCCTGACCACCTCATACATCCTTCCTGAACATCATCTCGATTTGAATTTAATTCAAGAAGACATATCGGATTGCTTCAATAAAGCCTTTATTATACATTCAACACACTTGATAAGACGCCAGAAGTGTTGAAACAAAATTGCTATTTTTGTAGTGATTTTATAACATATTTATGTTATAATTTTCGAATAAATAATTACATCCATCTCTCTCTCTCTCTCTCTCTCTCTCTCTCTCTCTATATATATATATATATATATATATATATAAAAGGCTCAAACACTTCCATGGTTATAATATCCAAATCATCAAACCTACAAATTCTTACTGGACATTGAGTTCTACCTGGATTCCTTCCTCTTGGGAATTTATATATATATATATTTATATATATTGACCACTAATATTATCAATATATATATATATATATATATATATATATATATATATATATATATATATATATATATATATATATATATATATATATATATATATATATATGTTTGTGTGTGTGAGCGTTCGTAGAGGGAGTTTTCAATTCCCATATATTCTTAGATCGTAAATATTCGTGAAAACTACTTTTTGAATCTGGATAAATTGAATCTAAGATGTAGTTAACATCATCATATAACACTAGCATGACGATCTTTATGCAGTAAACGACCTGCCCTGCCCTTGCAAAGTCAGTGATATAATTGTATACTTACTCTATTGATAAACAGATAAGCTTTCTTAAGAAAATGAGCTGCCAGCAATACATTTGTGAGAGAATCTTTGTCAAGTATCCGAAGCGTAACATTTGCACATAACCTCCACGAATGGAAAGGTCAAAAGCCCTAAATATTACCGATATTATTTGATGGAGGTCTTGAATTTAAAATTGACGCTTTTAAAGCAGGATTCCTATCTACTCACTGATTTTAGAGTAGGTAGTCTCATGTGAATATAATACGCGATCTTTCTTCAATTTCTCCTTAGTTATACGATTTATGCAGATCAGAATTGATGTAAGGGAATCGGAAATTATTATGCCATGTTCCCGCCTACGTTTTTGTCATTGTGTCTTGGGACAACTTCCTTATCGACATATTACGCATGCGCTGAAATCATCGAAGCTGAAAAGACCGACGGTTTGTCAGATATGAAACCGGAAATTATGAAAGATTATTGCGCTACTATGAAATAAGATATAGAATACACCGAAACTGCCTTAGAAGAAGGGAGGCCTCGGTCGTTTTCTCATTTGTCACTGCCAAATACACTCGATCGTCACAATACAAATATGGGAAATACGGTATATTATTTTCTTTTATATTCTACAACAATTTAAAAAAAAATTATTTTAAATTTCAGCATTCCACTCTTGTCATGCGCATATGTAATTACCTCAACTTAAACATCAATTTAGTCCGATGAAGTCCTCAAGGACGAAGCGCACCACACGAAAATACCCATTACATACGTACATATATATATATATATATATATATATATATATATATATATATATTATAAATTAATTGATTTAAAATATGTTTTTTTTCGCTACACAGTGATAACCATGTTTCAAAAATGGAAGCTAAAGCCTTCGAATTTAATTTTGTTATTAAACTATATCTTACTGTTCTTTCTTTATATATATATATATATATATATATATATATATATATATATATATATATATATATATATATATGTGTGTGTGTGTGTGTGTGTGTGTGTGATTAAGAAATATTCCATATCGTTTTACAATCAGTTATGTGCCATGCGTGATACACGCTTAGGTGATCATGTATCTTTCGATACATGACTGACAAGACAGATTTTTTCCCGCCATAGGTTGCCATTTTTTCTGCTGTAGACCAGTTGCCATCCAAGGCTATAGAACCCGGTCTGTCCTGCTATTTACACATAGCTTCGATGAGAAGAAAAGGATTCATACCTTTCCCAAGGGTATTAGCATATAAGTGAGTGTAATGAATTCGACTGGGATTCGAGCTCGGCTCTCCGATTCCTCAATCCGAGGTGCTATCCACCGTTTTACAATCCCCAGTCTTATTTACTTTTGTGTTTCTTGTCCATTTCTTAAAATAAATCAGAATTTGCGTGTTTTTCGGCATTACAGGACCCAGGGATTGTGTTGATACCAACCAAGAAACCAGATATGTCACTTCATTAAAATTCATTGATGTAATCTTGGAGACCTAAACCGAATGCCTGTACTCAGGTAATCATTCGTAATCAATGTCTCCCAGAAAGTCTTCCACTCTATGCTAGGTCACCTGAGGAAGTTGACAGAGCCTAACATATGTATTGATTCTTTTATTAATCTTATCACCTGATGTAATTAAGTAGCTGAGATCTTTCTATCTTAAGCAGATGGTGCCTATGTGTATGCGAGGTCAACTAAGGCGGTTGTCATGTGTGGATTCTACGAGCTGTCATATAAACGGTGCGTAGATAAATTGTCGTCTAGATGACTTAAAAATGAAAAAACAATGGCATCTCATTTTGACAGATATTTTTAAAACTTACACAAAAATATCTTGGAATACTAAAGATTAAATTTATTCAAGAAATTCACCATTAGCGTAAACCATGGACTCAAGACAACTTCAGAATCTCATGCAACTCTTCTGGGCGGTCTCCTTGTTTAAGTTGGTGAATGCTACCATATTCCTTGGCTTCAGTATCTCCTTCAACTGAGCCCCACACATAATAATCAAGATTGTTGCAGCGTGGGGAGTTAGATGGCCATATGTAAGGGATGATGTGGTCGCAGAATTTGTCAGCTTGTGCAGTCCTCTTGCTAGACAGATTGTCTTCCAGGAGCCACCCTCTTGACCCAGGGCAGCACTACCTTCTGAAGGCACTTGATGTAGGCCTCCGTATTGAGTCTGAGGCCATTGTGGGAAGATGAATGGTGGCATACCAAGATACTGACTGGATATATCATTCAAAGCTTTCTGGATCCTCTACACTGTCCTCATATTGACTCCCAAATACACTGAAATGTTTGTATTGGAGCTTCCGGTGCGAATGCCAAGCGGTACAGTATGTCGTTTTCAAATACCTGGCGGAGTGAATTGCGTCATTTTTCTTTTTTTTCACAGACGGTGCCCATCTGACCCTACTAAATTGTGCAGCCGACAAAACCAAAAACAAACATCGCGAGTGGGTGAAAGTAAAATTATAAAATGGCAACGATTTATCCATCGCTCCATTTATTGTGGTTTAGTTATTGAGCCTTCGACCTAAGATCTGGTTCAGAGGGTTCTTTTTGATAAATATTATGAGGTATATATTTTTACTGTAAACATATCACTAAAAAAGAGAAACTATTTTTTTAAGGTAATTAGTAGATAACAAATTTTTTTCGTAGTTATTGAGGTTTTAAAGCCATATCACGTTGAAAGACGAGTTCTCGTAAGATCATAGAAGTTAAGCAATGTTGAGACGGGTCAATATCTAGATGGGTAACTGCTTGGGAATACCAAGTGCTGTATGATTGGATGTGGGTGTGGTCTAATAGGTAACGGTTCTAAATCGGAGAGTCGAGTTTCAGTTCCAGTCGGATTCGATATATACACTTACCCCCAAATACTCTTGGGGAAGCTATGAATCAATATATTCTCCTCTCAGCTATGGGTTAATTAGTACGACTTGTATTAGTATATCATTCTTATCTCCAAAATATTCTTATAAGTTGAAAAAGAAATTTTGACTAATTTTAAAAAATAATTTAAATACAATGTGATAAACATTAGGAAAAATAAATTGTGTTAATGTTTCATATTGTATCTGGGTTTTGTAAATTGCCCCAAATTATTGAACATATGTTGTATGAAGGCAAGACGGACTGATATAAGAAAGAAGAAGCAATGATAAGTAATATGCTGTTATTTAGTTCTCCTTGTACGCAGATGCGATTCAAGTTTTGACATCTTAATCGACGAATAGGATGAATTCACTATTTATATTATTCAGGCTATAGTCCTCATATTTATTGTCATATTTATTACAACGTTTCGGTCGTTGTACGCTGCGGCCTTCTTCAGGTGGTTGGAATGTCGAACTGAATCCTTTATTTCTCCAACTGGGGTAGACTGTTCTAGATCCACGTGCCATGTTTAATAAATGCCAGTTATCAGTTATCTCCCCTCTGAAAGTTATCCCCAAAGAAACATGGCACAGTGGATAAAGACGTTAGTTAGATCGGGTGACAGGACCCAAAGAGCGTGAGGTCAGTACCCGGTTAAGGCAGTGGAGAACTTTCAGAGGGGAATTAACAGGAGATAATTGATAACTGGGATACATTAAACATTGCACGCGAAACTAGAACAGTCTAATCCAGTGAGCGAAATAAAGGGTTCAGTTCGATATTCCAACGACCGAAAGGTAATAAATATGGTGTCAAAGATGAGGTCAATAGTCCGAATAATGTAAATAGTGGACATAATACCTATCTCAGAAATATAAACAGATACTGAAGAATGAATTCAACTAGTTTATATTATAAATAAGCCTAGAAATCGACTTTTGTGCCTTCAGTTTTTTTACCTTCAACGTCCTATGTATGTAAAAGATATAAGAATTTAGAATGAATACAATTATTTTTATATTTATTCGACATCTTAATTCGGCAGAATCGTTCTTCGTATACGCAATGATTCCTGTTTTGTTTCCTTTTAAAACCCCTATTCTTTATGAAACCTAGCCACAAACACTGTTGCAAACACACAAACAATATTCCTAGCACCAAAACAACGCATTCTTACTTACCTTTCTTACTACATCCACCATAATACCTCATTGTCTCTATGAAAGTCCTAACTAGTCCCCATATGTAAAAGTCATTGTCTGTGGGTGGGGGACAACAATTCAAAAATGTCACCCCAATGAATATTTACAAAAAATGAACATCGTCCTGGGTATGACGATAAACTATATCCGTGTCCAGGTTAAGACAATAAACTACGTCCATTAGCAAGACCTCTGATCAGGAGGCTTTGAGGAGTGTGGAACTACCTCTTAATTGCTGGTGTTCCCAGGTTCACCCTAAATTTTGGTGACAGCACCTGTTAGGGTCCCAGCTATGGGCAAATAGTTAACCCCGAAACTGAGGTAAAAAGTATTAGAAAAGTGTAAAAATAGGTTTTAATAACAGAAATATTGTGTAAACAATTATTACCAGAAATAAAATTTTGAAGAAAAAAAAAAATTACCAGCAATACGTTTTTGAAAAAATATTACCAGCTATGAGTTTTTGAAAAAAATAATATTACCAGCTATACGTTTTCGAAAAGATAATATTACCAGATATATGTTTTTGGTAAAATAATATTACCAGCTATACGTTTTCGAAAAAATAATATTAGAAGCTATAGATTTGGGAAAAAATAATATTACCAGATATACGTTTTTGAAAAAATAATATTACCAGATATTCCTTTTTTGGAAAAATAATATAACCAGCTATATATTTTTGAGGAAAAAATATTAACAGAAATAGATTTTTGACAAAACAAAAATATTACCAGGAAAAAAAAAAGTTTTCAGTTTTAAATGATCCATTGAGGTTGATATGCCGTAAAACAAATCAAACCAAACAAACAAAAATGAACAAAAGTATTTACTATAGCTCCAAGCAATTACCATGAAAATACTTAAAGAAGATATACAGTGTGGTTTTATCAAGGTGCTCAAGGTAAATAGCAGGGGCACCGGACAATATATGGCAGCAATATTCTAAGCATAGAAAAATGGTTGATAGATACTGCAGAGAAAAAATGTCTCAGACGACACAGTGAACCAATTTTCTTAGAAGCTAACCTAGCAATGGGTCCAATATAGTTTTCCTTTTCATGTCAGCTAAGAACATTAGCCGAAGAAGGTGCAACGAGTCACTTTCCTGGAGGTTACCATCAGCCATGATGATGGAAAATCAGAGAGAGATCTCCCAGATTAGTAATGGAGAAAAATATAGTTTTTGTTGATTCATTCTTTGTGCTATTTCAATAATTATCCAACTTCATTTCCACACTCACTCATCTCATTTTGAAACTTAAATCAATGACAATAAAAAGATAAGTTAAAGACCCCCGGACATATGCTATTTGTGTTTGATCATTTAATATGCATACATTGCCTGCTAGTCTTAATCTGGGTTTTCAAGTGGCTCATAATTTTTCCATGACTTATTTTCAGTATAATGATCGATTAAGGTGTATATTTGTCATCCTACCGTTTTCACCTGAACACGCCAGTTTCTATTACACACCTGAATAACAACAGATGCAAGTCGTGAATGTATATTACAGAAACATCTACTGTAACTGAGTAAAACTTAAGCAAGTTCATTTTGTTAGCGGATCAATTCTCTGTTTGTCAGTGTATGCTGTTGCTGTTAGCAATAAAATGGTGCCTCGTTTTCTGTCAGATCTTTTGGTTTGGTTTGTTTTACGGCATATGAAACTCAATGGGTTATTTAATGCCGACAAGTATTTTATTGCTGGTAATATTTTTTTCTGCAAAAATGTATTGATGGTAATAATGTATAGCTGTTAATAATTATTTGCCAAAATGTATTACAGGTAATAATTTTTCCTCAAAAAAATTATTGCTGGTAGTAAAGCATATTTTTACACTTTTCTAGTGTTTTGACTCCAGTTTGGGGTTAACTATTTGCCAATAGTTGGGACCCTAACAGGTGCTGTCACTCCGAGTCAGGGTAGACCTGGGAACACCAGCAATTAAGAGGTGGTTCAACGCACTTTAAAACCTCCTGATCAGAGGCCTTGCTCTTGGATGTAGTTTATCGTCATACTATGGACGCGGATGAATTATATCGTCATACTAAGGACGCGAATGAAGTTTATTGTCACACACAAGACGGTCAGATCTTTTGGATCTTATATATTAGTTGCATGAAAAAAGTTCAGTTTCCAAACTTACATTTGATTTCCTCTTTGTAAATAAATGAAAAGTGTGAATCTTTGCACACTAATAATGAATACAGTTTGTTAAATCCCAAGTACCTGTGACATATGGTCGTTTCTACTGAAAGTTTCCAATAATTTACAATAAGCTAACAACTTCCACACCTATTTTTTCATTGCTATAAAGTTTATAGATATCTTAAAGACATTAACTTAACCAACTCGTATCATTAACACCAACTGAGACACGATGAATATTACCTAATCGATATCATGGAAAGAAATGAAGCAAACGTCAACCAAATCGATTCGCTTATCGATATAATCAGTGAACAGATCCATTTCAGGTCACGTAGTTGTTTATGTATAAGATATCAGGAGACATTGTATCACGGAGGATGTGTATTCTGTATAGTTTCTAAATTATATATATATATATATATATATATATATATATATATATATATATATATGTTCAAAGATGTATTGTTAAATATAACAGGCAACGTTGGTCTATTATGTTAGATCATGACCCATTCTAAAATTTGTATGTTTGCTTTAATTTCTGGAGAAATTTTTATTTATGATTTTACTTGATTTAAGGTTTCGGCTCACATGAGCCATCATCAGAGTGGTTATGGGGACATTTAAACAAAGATATTACCCATCAAATATGATATTCTGTTATGTTGGCATAGAAGATTGCTATGCGACGATAACGGCCGCGGAATAGCAGACACAAGTCGTAAGCTCAAGATGCTGTTCTATGACGTCGTACCACTTGAGAGACCGAATTATTACACAATCATATGTCTTAATGCAATGTAATGTGTTGTAAGTAGTTTGAAATGTGAAATATTCACGTGAAAATGTAAAATATAAGCGAGCTACTAGATTGGCAAGTTGGTCTCACCGTTTTATTGTTTAATTAGCTAGACGCAACTGCTACTTTTAGATTAAGATCTATTTGTGTGTGTGTGTGTGAGTGTGTGTGTGTGTGAGTGGTGCTCAAATATTTGCGAAACGATCTATATCCCAAAATCTGACCAGAAGATCAAACATCATATCTTTTTAAGGGGAATGGCATCTCGATCGCGCTGAGAAATTTTCCGTATCCCATCATATATATATATATATATATAGATATATATATAAATATAAAAGTGGACATGGAAGTCAGCACTTAGAGGCGACAGTCTGTTTCATGCTAGTGCAATCGCCTGACGATTGCACTAGCATGAAACAGACTGTCGCCTCTAAGTGCTGACTTCCATGTCCACTTTTATATTTACACACGCTCTATCTCTGATATTGAGCACTTTACCCCATAAATATAGCACACTTTAAGACTATATTTCTACATATATATATATATATATATATATATATATATATATATATATATATATATATATATATATATATATATATATAATATATGCCAACGTAATAAAACCTAAAATAATTCTTCGCTTAAGATTTGTAAATGCTAGATTTGTTTGAAAGTCGGTGGACACTTCATATTGAAATCGATCGAATTTTAGAAAAATAAAAGCCCTTACCAAAAAGCATTCGTAGGTTTTACCCGAATATGCAGAAGGGAAACATTGCTCTTTTTCAACCGCCAAACTAGTACTATTACTACTACTAATATTACTACTAATTCTTCCTCCACCTCCAACTACTTCTCTTCCTTCAACTCCTCCTCCTAGGTCTCCACGATGTAACTTCTTTTCTTTTTATGTGTCGTGTCCGTTCTGGATAGTGGGCGATCATGCCTCTCCCCTCCCCCCTTTTCCTTGTAGCTCTCAGTAAGTTTCCTCGCTCTGCCAGCTCATCCGGGGCCACGTTCTGTCATCCACTTATTTAAGTCCACTAGGTATGCCATGCGTTGATTTCTCTTGTTTCTCTTTCCCTCTATTTGACCTGTGAGTATCAGATACTCCATGACCTCCTTTCTTATTTCGTGTCCCCGAAATTTCTTCTCCCTCTTCCTTATGTTAAGTATAATCCTCCTCTTTGTTTGCATCCTCTCCACATCGTCGCTCATCCGCTCGCTTCACGATATCTTCAGCATCCTTCTGTAGACCCACATCCCCGCTGCCTCGAGCCTCTTCTTCATCTTTGAGGGGACCGTCCAGCATTCGCTGCCGTATAGGAGGATAGATGTCACGTAGCAGCTCACTACTCTTTTCTTTGTCACCAAATAAATCCTCCTGTCTCACAATAGTCTGCGGAGATTTTGGAATGCATAAATGGCCATTCTAAAATTGATAGAATTCTTGAATATAGATTTAAATTACACATTTAGTAATTTTACTTAATTTTACGTTTTTTTTTCTTCTTATATTTTTTTTGTTTGGACTTGATTAAGTCACTATGGCATCATTAGTGAAGGTGCTTAGATTTCATCAAGTTTAAACTATTTCTAATAAAGAAGAGTTTCTTCTAAAATCATGCATATCTAATAAGTCCTCGTGCTGACGTATATTTCAAAGTATTTTCAAAATTTCTTCTCAAGTGAGAGAACATGGTTTCCCTAAAGAAGTTTGTCGTACTTTACTTCTATGAATCGTTTTAACTTGATAAGACTGCAATGCTGTAATGCCATCGTCACATTCCTTTTCGCAGGTCTTCAACTGAAACCTGTAATTCCAACTTCACGCTAATAAACTAAACCTTTAGTACAAAAACGCTGATGCAATAGCAGAAGATGCAACATCATCGCTGTAGAAGGCAAGATTCAATTAGATGGAGTCGTTACCAGAAACATTAAGTCAGCGCCTGGTGTTAGCAGGAATAATGATTTTCTCATCCTCGATTTCAATGTAATCTGATTCACCCAGTGACTCTGTTGGGAGAATTGCAGGTCTGTAATCGACATTACAGGACATTCAGACTACGCTATGATTAGATTAAGGGAACGTTGACGCTACACATTGCGTGATACAATTGGTAACTGCAGCTTTTCTCGTTCATATCGAGCATTCATAGGATGTTCCACGGTATACAATACAATTTGATGCGATACCACATTATTTACGTTGGCAAATCGAATCGTGTGGGTTTCTAGAAGTCAAAGTCAAGAATTATACGTACAGAGAAAAAAAAGGGCCGTTGAAATATCTTCTGCTCACTCTAAGGACGAGCATATATTGTGTTCAGTCATAATTTTGTCTCCTGCTTTACCGTACCATCGAAACTGTTTATCATGCAATATTTTTACGTTTTACTAAAGCGTAAGCAGTCTTCCATCTATGATTAAATTAATTTTTTTTCTAACTGTAATCTGCGTGTGATCCTTACTGATGATGATATTGTTACTATGTTAGCTCACTGTTTAGTGGGTGTATATATAATTATAAGCTTTTGTTCTCGTTTGAGCCTGAAGAGCGAGGAGCGATGGCCGGTTAGCCTTTTTTTGTTATTTCTTTTTTTTTTTTTGTTATATATTTCGTTTCATTCTTTACGGACACTATTTTTCACTCACCCTTGCTATTACCCACACAACTGCCACACACACACACACGCGCACGCACACACGCACACACACACACACACACACACACACACACACACGGAGCATTGTTTCAAGATTATTTGTATACTTGGATGAGTACCGCTGCGGAACTGAATAATTAGCGACGCTATATCGAGTCTAGTTTGTGTCTCCTTCGTCACCGATGCTCGTGATACAATTGGTATGACGCTTGCATTGTATCGAAATGGTCGGGGTTCGATTCTCGGTAGGGTTATGAGTCCCAAATACGAAACGGTTGTCCAGTGCATTCTGTTGAAGATTATTCTGAGCTCGATGAATTATTATATATGATTATTCCCCCAACTAAAAAAAAAAATCCGTTCTTGACGTCTATTTATGCGTCATATTTATAGATAGAATTTATTTAAATAAATGGTCTATTGTTAATTAAACATTATTAATTAGATTTATCGGCCTGGATATTCGGAGAACGCATATTTCTACGAAATGTCTCCAACATTCAAGCCGGTAAATGTAATTAATACCGTTCAATTAAAAACAGAGCATTTATTTAAACAAATTCTGTCTATGAAAATAACGTATAACGTATAAATAGATACACAGACATACATATATATACAGGATGTTACCAAATGGTGACACGTCTTAAAAATGTCAATTCACCCAGATAGGACTGAATGACACACCTACCCATGACATAGAGTTGATAGTTCTCATTTTTCTGCTTCAGAAATCACCGGGTTTTCCATTGCTTAATGTAGACATAACCCAAATTCTTTAAAATCTTGTACCTACCGCGTTTTTAAATCGTAAAGAAACTACCGTATTGTTTTCTGTTTTTCATCATAAGTTGTCAAATATCTCCTGATGAATGGGAAAAAAAATTCAGTTTCGAAACATGAAACTTTTTGTGTAGCATGTAAAGTATTTTTCTAAAAGAATATTATATATATATATATATATATATATATTGATCACTTTAAAAAAAAGTAAATGCTAATAATGCCAGATTCTTAATCTGTCTGTTCTTTTCCATTTAATTGAATATATCTGTTCTTTTCCTTTTATTTGTATATATATATATATACATGAATATATATATATATATATCCTTTTATTTGTACATATATATATATATTCCTTTTATTTCACACATATATATATATATATATATATATGTATATATATATATATATATACACATATACATATATATATATGTACATATATATATATACATATACAAATATATATACATATAGATATATATACACAT
The DNA here is from genome assembly GCA_964036315.1 of Acanthosepion esculentum. Lineage (NCBI taxonomy): Eukaryota > Metazoa > Mollusca > Cephalopoda > Sepiida > Sepiidae > Acanthosepion > Acanthosepion esculentum. Next base: position 142,835,437 of record OZ038476.1, read on the forward strand.
ATACTTACATATATATATACACATATACATATATATATATATATATACATATATATATATATATACACATATATATATATATACATATTGATATATATACATATACATACATGCATATATATATATATATATATATATATATATATATATATATATATATTTCTTTGAATATAACAGTAATTAGTTTTTTTCTATATTGGATATATTCCATCTGTTTGGGTAGAAGCCTCAGATTTCACTTATCTGATCAAAATGCCATAAAACAAAACACCTTCCTACATTTTATAAGAACCCCTAAGAAAAATTATGGTCGAAAACACTAAAGTTCTAATTAGATTATATTACCAGGGTCATCTAACTATGAGAGAGACCTTGTATATAAAAGATCTTTTATCAACTTCACTTTCTTCAACTTCACATTGGTCCGTTGAAATTTGAAAGGCGCAATGCTCGGAATAAACGCACTTAATTGTATTGAAAACAATATTTTAAGAAATAACTCTTAAACGAACAAGGAAATAAATCTTAAGGTAAGGCTTCAAGAACAAATATATATATACCTATAAAATAAAATATATACCTATGTCTTTCACAAATCGTTTTTATTTTTCTAATTAGGAAGGGTTAGGTGAATGCATGGATGAAACTTGCGGTTTCAGTACCTCCAACAAACTTAAGAACCACCGCTTAAGTGATATTTATATGCGGCATCCTCCAAAACTCGTGGTAACCAGATATTGGCAGTTGATCTCTCATCCGGTCTCTTGCTCTGCCATCACGGTGGGTGGAAAAACTGGCTGATAACATTCAGTTCCTCGAAAACCAAACTAGTTGCATTGCATCATGGTCGATTGGACTCGGAACTTCCACGAGTCACGAGGGACATCTCCTCGGAGAGGCCACGTGCCTTGAGAGTCTATTAAAGTAATCCCAGACATCAAGTGGAACTCGTGCATGTGATGCTGGTAAAATGGTCTGTTCCCTGTACCGCTCCAGTATGTACCTGACTCCTCGTGCTATTCTCTACGTTTACAAGAGCCGGATCAGGCCGAAAATGGAGTACTGTTGATACGTTTGGGTAGAAGCCGGCCAGATCTCGCTTTCCAGTCCCGATAGAGTTCAAACGCGTCTCCGCGTACTTGTGGGTGACAAATTATTTTACACCCTTCAACACGTCTGTCACAGACAGGAAGTGGCAAGCCTCTCACCTGTTCAATACATGGAAAGTACACGGACGAACTACATGCCTTGGTTCCGCTAGTTTTAACCTACATGGCTAGGAACCGCCATACCATTCACAGTGCAGCAAAGCAGAATAGCAACGTGCATTGTCTATCTAGAATAAAACATTTCCATCAGTTTCGAATTCTCTATTTTCAAAATATCTTGGTATTATTTCCATTTAAAATTCTTCATAACTAATTAGTCGTAAAACTACTTTAGTTGAAAAACAACACATGTTAAATATGTCTACCAACATATTCGGCAATAGAAACCTAAAAGACCAGACAATAGCTTTGAGAACCATCTCAAATTGACTTTTATTATTGAAAGTCATTTAAAAACAAACTATTGCAATCCTTAAAAATGTGTTGCCGATTCTTGGTATTTTGAGTTGGAAGAGAATTTTGAGACAGCAATACGCCTAAAGATACTCTTAAAATAACAGCCCAGTTTCAGTCCATCTTGATATACAAATGCATTTTGGTCATTTTAAATGAAATGGTCTGATTAATGAATCTCTGTTTGAAAAAAAAAAACGATTGAGGATTCTGTATTGCAATATTTTTACTAATTTGGCGGCTTGGTATAGCAAAATGTAAAGGGGGGTGAACATTCGATCTCGGACGGGTGGCATATTTTCTTTAGCAGGACATTTCAATCAATGGCTGTTGGTATTAATTTTAATATTTAAGTAAATGTAAATAGGGTCACCAACGGAAATAAACTAATATTAACGTTTGGTGTAATAAGAAAGAATATGGAATTTTAAAAATCCATTTTATAAAACTGTATATACATATGTTATAAATTTGGGTATATGATCCCGACTGAGTTATACATTATTGACATTTGGAAAAAACGTTCATCGTATATCGAAAAAAACATCCGACTATACATTTCGCATGTTTGGTTTCATTAGATCGAAGCCAAAAAATGAGTTGTATGTGTATGTTTTTTTGTATATGATTTTATACAGGGTGTACATAAAGTCCGTGTACACTTTTAAAAATTTATAACTTTATTTGTATTTGCAAGAGAAATAATTTGTAAAAAGGATTAGAAAGAAGTAAATATATATCTTTTAAGGTTTTATTGAAATTTTATTTAAGTTTCCACATGTCCTCCATCATTAGCAATACAAAGGGTAATACGATTTTGCAGTTCACGGAAAACATTTGCCTGAAATCACATTAACTATTTTAGCTATACTTAAAACTAGGTACATTAAACTTTATAACATTTTTTACAGATTATTTCCATCGCAAATACAAATAAAGTTATACATTTTTTAAAGTGTACACGAACTTTATGGACACCCTGTATATTTCCCTAGGTGGCGTTGCTCGTGACTAAAAGAGAGAAAGAAAATGAGTAACTTTTTAAAAAGATTGTTTAACATATTATGTTCTTTGCTTTAAATGTCCGACTTTAGAGCTACAAATCATTCAGAATGGGTAGAAAAAAAAAATGAAAAAAATGTTTTTTTTTATCCGTGCGTTCTACATATAGACACTGTTATAAATTTAGGTATATAATCTCGACAGAGTTATAAATTATTGAAATTTGGAAAAACGTTCATGATGTATAATGTTTCGAAAAGAAAATCCGACTATGAATTTCGGCTGTTTGGGTTCATCAGATCGGGGACGAAGACTGGGTTGTATATATATATATATATATATATATATATATATATATATATATATATATATACCGGACGTCTAGCCACACTGATGAGCTGTGATACGGCGAAACAGTCTGTCTGTCGATGACAATATATATGCTCCTGAAAAAGTTATTTCGGTTGAGCTCTCTGGGGAGGATGTGTAGGTTTGTAAACAGTGACTATTACGGCTAATAATGCAAGACTCTTCGGTAAAACGAATCGAGTTCTCTCAGTCACTGTGTGTTTACCTAAATATAAATACGCTTAAATTCACCTTCTTCTCTGCCGTGCACTGATGCGAATTCAGCCGGTTTTCGATTCTAGCCAGAGGCAACCGGACGTCTAGCCACACTGATGAGCTGTGATACAGCGAAACAGTCTGTCTGTGGATGACAATATATATATATATATATATATATATATATATATATATATATGTATATATATGTATATATATGAAGAAATATAGTCATAAAGTGTGCTATATTTATGGGATAAAGTGCTCAATATCAGAGATAGAGTGTGTATAAATATAAAAGTGAACATAGAAGTCAACACTTAGAGGCGACAGTCTGTTTCATGCCAGATGCAATCATCGTGGCCCGATGATTGCATCTAGCATGAAATAGATTGTCGCCTCTAAGTTTTGAGTTCTATGTTCACTTATATATATATATATATCTATATATATATATATATATATATATATATATATGAATAAAAGGCAACAAAAAGATAACAATATTGGCAATGTCATTGATGATATTTAGTATGATAATTGTGTCTGAAAAGTAACATTGATTGGTGTCACAGAGATTTTATTGAGAAATCAAATATACACCTGTTCTAATAAGACAATTTTTCTTTCTTTCAGTCCTTATAATAGTTTTCTGTTCTTTCCAAATCTGATCTTTCAGGAACGAATCATTTGACCCCCCCCCTCTATTCCTTCAGCTAAATACACTTGAAATATGATATTGTCATTGTTCTGATACTTTATAGACTACCATTCGTAAAGGTCAATCAAATAGCTTTATACGAAACCACTTTCTTAGATATCAATAACATCGCTTAGATAACAAGAAATGACATATAAAAATAATTACAGGGTCTAACTGATAAAATAATTCCTATGAGAACGTGGACAGCTAAATATTTCTCCCTGTCAATAAGAGGCTGTTAGGCTTGAATAATGATTGATACAGATAGA
>OZ038476.1:142844536-142887036 GCA_964036315.1 Acanthosepion esculentum
TTTGCAAGCAATTACCGTTTAAGGGACATTCGCTCTTTATTCTGCAGTTACACGTGGGTTTAATTTGTTCCTGTGGTTTGTTGATATTTTTCCTGTTTTGCATTTTTTGATTTGTGCCATGTTCTCGGTGCAATATATATATATATATATATATATATATATATATATATATATATATATATATATATATATATATATATATATAAAATATGTTTATATTATTATATTTTTCTTACCGTTCTCAAATGATTAAATGATTATTTACACTGATTTGTTTGTTTTTAGCAGTACATTTATTTTAGTCGTTGTTATTTTTTGTCTTCCTTTTTCGGTTTCGCCGTTTTGATTATTGATTTCAAATATATTTCTGACGAAGTGTTGGACAAAAAACTCTGTTTAAAAGAATGCGTTCCGCCAATTTCAAAGCCATATATATATATATATATATATATATATATATATATATATATATATATATATATATATATATATATATATATGAGATAACCATATATATTTTATATATGAATAACAATATTGTGGAAAATGTATGGAAAAGTGTAAAACGTTTTCTTGCGACGCGTTTCGTGCCGAAGAATTCATAAAAGACGAAACGTGTCATAAGAAAACTTTTTCTACTTTTTTACACAATTTATACCCCCTATATATATATATATATATATATATATATATAGATAGATAGAAGGATAGATAGATAGATATATGTGTGTGTAGTAAAACACATAGACATACACACACACACCTATATATATATATATATATATATATATATATATATATATATATATATATATATATGTGTGTGTGTGTGTGTGTGTGTGTGTGTGTGTGTATGTGTATGTTTTACTATAAACCGTATTTGTATTTGGTTTATCTATTTGAGTTGCTATCCTTGTGATATTTTTAACAGTGAAATTAATCACAGCCGTCTTAGATTGAGAATTCCAACTAAAGAATTATTATGCCTCCGACAGGAATTGATGCCCCAAGGAGAAGAGAGTATTGCGTAAATAGTTAATTAAAACCATTTCTTGTCAATGTCGCTAGTGTAGCCGAATTGATAAAGGCAAGGTTCGAGTAGAGTCGCGGTTTTCTTGATGTAAAAGGTGTTACAGGTTCGATTCCTGTCGAACACACAACCATTATTTCGAAGACTTCTCTTTTAAAAACCAAAAAATAACAGAGACAACATTTTAATTACGTGCGACCAGTAAAATAACTTCTAAAGTAATAGGAGCGAAATCCGTTCAAATATTTAAAGGTTTTTCTGAAGCTAGCAGATATTGATTTTTAGAAGTCGCAAATTGATATGTACACTAAATAAGTAGGTAAATGAAGGTTAGCTATACCAACGGGGACTCCGTGACCCAATTCGTAATTTCACGTTTCAGTTATAAAATCGATTTCCCTGATAAAGCAGGAGATATTTGTTCGATTCTGTCCGAGGAAGACACTTTTTTTAATAGGACTTCTCACTTTCGCCGGCTATTTTAATTTCCCAGTTTAATAATAATAATAATAAAAATGTGGTATGACAACCCATATACATTTATCCACTAAAATAACGATTATAGAAATAGGAATTAATGTTGGATAATAAAATCTAATCCAGATATATATATATCCATTTGTTGTGTCAAACATCCACGGAAATAAAGTGTGTTCCATTAACTTGGACCGATTTTAAATGTGAATTAATTTTAAGCGGCTAATGATGTTTTTATTTTTCTTTCAGATTTGGCGGACATTTGCGCGATATTATTTTTCACACATAATTGCTATGACTTAAATAACATGATCAAATAGAGAAATAGATAAATTTTCGCCAATAACACTAATTTATTTACTGTTGAATTTGATCCGTCTTAATGAAACACCCTGGTATATAATCCGTCTTAATGAAACACCCTTTATAAGCATGTTTTTATAAATATATAGATTTATGTACATTTATATAATATGCATATCCATCTGACGACAGTATACAAGACAAATATTAGTAGATACTATCAAAACACTAAGAAGCCTACATTTAATTTCTTACGGATTCTTAAGTTTTACATTTAACCGAAGTTGGAAGTTTTTGGAGTAGAAAGTGATTCTGTTTTGTTTATATTATAGTGCTAATTCATGTTTCTTTTATAGATTTGTGTAGTTAATACTGTGTAGCTGGCTCACAATTTAACGTCTTTGCTGATAAATTACTAGTGAGGATGCAGATGAAAGTTACTGTCAATAACTGCTTCGCGATATCATTAGAGGATGAACACTATTTTAATTTAGAGTTGTTTATAATCAGCTGGACTCTCATCTCATTAAATCATAGAGAGCCCCACTACAACCAACAGCGTGGCTTAAGCAACTAAAAACAAAATGAAAATATGAAAGTAAATAACAGTTACGAGATTGTGCGGATCTAGTACGCACGAACATATATACAAAAATACAAATCCTATACAACGCCAAGCATTCATTGGTTAATTAATCACTACTACGTATTTATAGGTAATTTACAAATTGCAGCAATGCGACAATTTTGTAATCGCTCTATTTTTATGCAGTCAGTTTTGTGCACTTTTGGGAGAAACGGATCCCAGAGGCTTTCTTAAGTCTCCCCAAAGCTGGCCCGCTGATTGGTCGATGCCAACCAATCAGTTTGTCCGCTCGTGAAGAATAATTCTTCCCGCGCAGCGATCTGGAGACTACAGTCACTTATTTAAGCAAGAGTATTCTAACCCTCATTAGTGTGATTTCAGCTGCCAAACGAATCTATGACAGTTGAAACCATGCGCCAACTTTCTCACTTACACACACCACTCACATGCTGAACATACCTTGTATAAATGCACATAAACTTTTCTTACACAGCAAATCTTTCAAGAACAATCATTACAAGAGACTCGTGAACATTCTTCCAGTGAACTTTGAAATACTAAAATAACAGATAAAGAGGGACAACTCTTGTTTTATTTCAACCTTTTCTTACTTAAATGCATGCTTTTTTCACAAAGTTGTTTGATATTGTACATCTTGTTAAATACATAATTCGTATGTAATAATGTCTTTGGCTTATCCTTTTCTGCGTCAGCCCTGTTTCCTAATGTAAAGTTAAATTAATGTGGTGAAATCCGCCACAAGATAAGAGCTACTAAATGCTCTAGTTTATGTTGCATTCAAGAATTTTACCAGGAGAGTTGAAATATCTTTATTTACTTTTATTTACATTCAGACTTATTTCCACATCTTTGACATAATCATCACACCTTTTTAACCATTGACTCTCCCGGCCTTTTTGAAATTACAAATTATGTCACCGAATTCACGGAGCAACATACTTTCTTATGGAAATGAAAATAGTATAAAACATGATAACTCCTCAGCCGAGAAATTTAAACTGAAATATCTTCCTATATAACACATCCAAACAAAACATTTAAGAAAGTCGCTAATTAATTCTTTCGGCCAAAAAGATAAAACAAGTATTGGTCTAAATCCTAAGCCAGCCTTTTTGTAGGTGTCTGTAGAATGAGTAATCCTTATTGAATTTAAAGATGAACCCTCCATTGTTCTTATTCCGCTGACCATGTCTGGCGAGAACTCATCTTGTTCTTATGGTCTACTGTTCCGTTATTGCTAGCTATGTTACCAGTGAGTCAAAATTATCACAGCGCGACCTAAGGACTGAAATTACAATTAGTATATCACCGAATTCACGGAGCAACACATTAATCAACTTTCTTATAGAAATGAAAATAGTATAAAACATGATAACTCCTCACCCGAGAAATTTCAACTGAAATGTTTTCCTATATAACACATCCAAACATAAAACTTTTAAGAAAGTCGATAAATAATTCTTTCGCCCAAAAAGATAAACAAAGTATTGATTAAAATCCTAAGTCAGCCTTTTTTCGGTGTCTGTGGAATGAGTAAACCTTATTGAATTTAAAAATAAACCCTTCATTGTTCTTATTCCGCTGACCATGTCTGGAGAGAACTCGTCTTGGTCTTATGGACTACTGCGCAGTTATTGCTAGCCATGTTTCCATTGAGTCAAAATCCTAAGCACTCTAACAATTTTGAAGTGGAAATATTAAATTGAAATGGAATGTTACAGTATGCGAAAACGCAATCAGTATGGCCAGCGATTGGACAGAATAACTTGCTGGCGTGTTATTCTGATATTGATATATGAGACAATGATATATATTTTTTATATCAAGAACTAGGGTTCGGTTATATTTTGGATAGTAGTCGACATAGGGCGGAAGGAATTTTGAAGTGTCGATACGCTTCCCGCGCCAATGTTCAAGATACAGGTTACGATCACAGGCTGAGTTACTCAAATCCAACGGACGGCATGTATTCCCTCGTAGTTCGTCTTCCCATTGGCACCAAGACTGCCATGCTGCCATGTCTATCACTAATAAAACGAGCAAGAAAAGGAAATCATCTTTTCGTTGGTACAATCTATGCAGTCACGTTTCGATACAGTGGCAACACGGAACGCAAAAATAACGATATAATAATCATTCATTATATATATATATATATATATATATATATATATATATATATATATATATATATATATATATATATAAAGAGAGAGAGACAGAAAGAAAAAAAGAAAGAAAGAAAGAGCGAGAGAGACACGTGGCCGAGTGATTAGAACATTCTCATTCTCACCATGAGACCTAGGTTCGAATCTCACCTTGGTCGATTTGTCAGGAATGTGACTTCTTGATGTTATAATCTGGAGGAGGGTATCCCAGTGGCACCTGTGGAAAACCATACCTCGGTTTGACCCAAGTCGTTTGAGTGAAATTGGGTAGAATAGATCCTGTGGTGGCGCGTTGATTCCTGTGCTAGCATGAAGTCACGAGTCTTCGTGACAGAGGGTTTTAGCGTACTGGCCTTGTTCAGAGTGCTGATCACTCTAGATAACGTGCACTCTCCCCCAGAAATTGTAACTAAGGTCCGCTCAGCATAGTTGCAAAATAAAACACAGAACAAATACAAATGTGCTTGAGCATGCATCTGCAATGGGGGATAAACTAGCCGCCCTAGTAGACTGGCATCCGCAGATTCGACTGGCTGCGTTTGATATATATACATATATAAAATAATGAAACACGTATTGGTCAGAGTTAAATTAGACGGGGGAACAGGTGTATGAAAAATTACTCAATACATATTAAAGGAAATTAAGAAAAAAAATTATAAAAGAAAAAGATTTAACTTGCTGAAATTGCGTAATTATTTGAATTCCTAATTTGATATATATGTGTGTGTGTGTGTGTGTGTGTGTGTGTGTGTGTGTGTGACCTGAGGATTTTAAACAAGCCCCAATGACACTGTCGCCATTCATAAAATGTCAATGCACATCTTCGAATGAAAGATAAATTATTGTTTGTTATGAACCAGGCATACTCGATTGTAAAGAAGTGTATTGCCAACTTTTAGCAGATAGATGTTCAGAGCCAATATAAAAGCAATTCCTCTGAAATTGTTAATCATATTTTCATGACCTATTTTTGGTTGATCGACGAATCTCAGTCAAAAGAATTGTGGAAAATCTGGAGAGAACTGATTTTATATTTCACGAGTAATTGTGCATAACATTGTCGTAAGTATGATTTACCCATCCTTCCTAATCACAAGATCTTAATCTATTTGCATCTTTCACTCAGATGCTTAATAACCAGTGTATGGTGTATGCGCACATCTCCATTGGCTAGAAGCTGCTCTCGCCTGTAACCAAGCTCTCAAAGCTCAGTGGGGGAAAGTCTAGTTGGTATCATACAGTACCCCCAAGACAAAGCTAGTAACATTTCATTACCAGCGAGCAGACGCTAAACCTGCTCTAATGCTGATGAGCTGTTACATCCTCAAAGAGACTACTGGCTTGAACGCCTACTGGAATTAAAGCTCACACCGAACTAAAATGGATCGCGTATATTGATGCCGTTGCAAACTGAAAGAATGGTCGGTTATTTGAATCGCCTCAGGAGATAGCTGTTGTCATGATATATCTTTACAAGAGTCAGATCATTATAAGAATGGAGTATTCATACCACGTCTCAACTAGTGGGGTCCAGTCCTCACTGTACAGGCTCGACTGCTTAATAAGTGCGACTACACGGCCATGTGTGTGAGAGATTATTCTCCATCCTACAAACCATGTTCCATAGACGAAACGTCTTAAACCCCTTACAACTCAAAGTTGGGATGCTTGTCTCCGTTGGTAGTTGCATAATTAAAAGAAAAACAAAAACTTGTATTTCCAACGAATGATTTATTTTTATGGAAATATTTCGACTAGCAGTTGCCAGTCTTGGTCACTCGTTAATTTGAGTAAAAACAGTGCAAAGAAGCTCTAAACGCTTAAGAATTCAAATCAAGGAAAACAAACCGATGACGTCTACAACGTAATAGCAAGCCTTCAGTGGGATGGACGTCTCCGTTCCAGGGGGAAGTGTGATATGACAAAAAAAAAAAGAAAAGAAAGCGGCTTGTAGAGTAAAAAACGAAAATCTTTATTTTATTTTTTTTACGCCTCAGCTTGCTATTACGTTGTAGACGTCATCAACTCGGTTTGTTTTCCTTGATTTGAATTCGTAAGCGTTTCTAGTTTCTTTGCACTGTTTTGACTCAAATTAAGGAGTGACCAAGACTGCCAACTGCTAGTCGAAATATTTCCATAAAATAAATCATTCGTTGGAACTACAAGTTTTTTTCGTTTAATTACTCTTACAACTCTATCGCTATTACAATGACAGTTGTTGGGACGTGTTACATTCTTTAATTTCAGCAGTTAGATCTTCATAGCTAGGGCCCGTTGTGCCGTGTTCACGGTGGGAAATCATTACCATTCTCTTCGTCTAGTAAAGAGTAAATTCAAATCAGACAGATACTTCAATGGGACTTGTATTAGGTCAACTAGCAAATATTAAATGTTTTGGAAGGGCTAAAATCTTGATGATTTCTGCTCGGAAAGTTATTGCTAAAAACTGGATTAAACTCTAAATCACTGTTCTTTCTGTCAAAGTCGACACTGCCTAAGAAGTAATTTTGAACACGAGTTTAGCTCAAATGATCATTGAGATAATTTCATCTCTGTTTATCAAAGTTGCACGACCCTTACTAGAATATGTGTGCAACAAAGAAGTCTTCAAAAAGAATCCGGAAGCTGTTACTGAATGTTTAAAACGTAACGCAACTATTCAGAAGACACCGTAGGCCCGTTATTCTGATACTGATAGATAGCTTTTGTTTAAATTTTGGTATACCAAAAAGTCACTGAAGGGGTGGATTGGTTTGCTGAAAGAAAGAAGCGTCAAAATGCAGTGTCGCTGTCAGATTAGTTTGTGATGATGAGATTTTGCCCAAGAGGTTGACATGCAGCCTAACTATGACCTTCTTCTCCCTTTGGCTTCGTTCTAACGACGATGATACGGCTGCTGCCCTTCATAAAATTAATTGAGTAAAAAAGAAAATTGTTCGGCGTTCATGCTATGATATAACGTAACAAAGCAGAAGGACACTTATATTTCAAAATCGGTAAGACACAGTTGAAATTACTAAGAGACATTATGTGGAAAGGAGGATTGGAAAATTTGACAGTTTAACTGGAAAGATGAGCAGAAAAAAGTGGACAATAAATAAACTGTAATAGCTTGATACAAACTATCGTTAAAGAAAATGCACACACAAACATCTACCAATAAACACACACATATGCACAAGTATTTATAAGTGCATATATATAAACATTATTACAAACAACTAATTACACACACGCACATATATAAATATAACAGACAACGAATGTCTCTTATGTTTGATCATGTGCCGTTCTAAACTCTGTATATTTGCTTTAACTTCGGGTGAAAATAAAGACAAAAATTGTCCAATATTTAGATATTTACATTATTTACATTGATCGGACTATCATCCTCATCTTTGTTGCCATATTTATCAGAACGTTTCGGACGTTGTACGAGCCGGCCTTCTTCAGTCCGAGCAATCAAATAGTGTACACAATACTTCATCTCAGAAATATAGACAGATATATTTAGATATTTTTTGGATAATTTTTCTCTTTATTTTCTCCCGAAATTAAAGCAACGAAGTTCACAACGGCTCATGATCAAACATAATAAACATTCATTGTCAGTTATTTTTAACAATATATGTTTGAATAATCATCTGCTGCCCCAATACAATATATATGTGTGTGTGTGTGTGTGCGTGTATGTGTGTGTGCGTGTGTGTGTATGCGTGTGTATGTGTGTGCGCGCGCGTGAGTGTATGTGTATGTGTATGTATATTCATGATACAATGAGTTTCATTTTACTGGAGCACAATCTACATTGGTAATACAAAAGTGAACATCTGTTTTTTGTTATTTTTTTTTTTTTACTTTTTCGGACTGTTATAGGAAATAGATTTTAAACTAATTTCCACTCAGCTAACTTTACACCAACAGAAGGCGTCTACCAAACAAAATCTAAATAATGTTCCCATATAACAATTGGCCAAAGAACTTGAGACTTAAAGAAAAAGAATATCTGTACACAAAAAAAAAAAAACACTTAAAATTAAACAGCACATTCACATGTGTGCTACTGAAATATTCGTAATCCAAGTTTTGACTTGGAAAAAACGGTTTAAATAAATAATGAATATCATTCATTCAAACGAGGGGTGCTTTGAACTTGCTAACGATTGATGTAAGATCGGTTTATTTCAATTTATTGCCTTCTCTTCCTAAATTAATATTGAGACAATGTGGCATCGATGAAACTTAAAATAATAATAATAAACAAAATTAAATAAAATAACAATTAATCAAATAAATAAGAATAAAACCGGCCTGAAATTAGCCTAAAACTAATTTCTATAGCAATTCTGTTAAAGAAAAAGAAATCAAGAATTCGGACACTTTTGAATCACATTTTCTCTTGCAAAACAATTTTATGGCGCTAAATTGTCAGTAAAACGTGCCAAGTAAATATTCTTTTTAGATTTTATAATATTTGTACTATTTATCTAAACATATCGAATAAATATGACAATATAATGCCACCTTATAATATATTTTTAAATAAATAAATATCTGAACGATCTGAGACGGAGAACATTTTCTTATTCCTAAAAGCCACGGGCATATCAAAACACAGACACAAAAACAAACTTATAAACAACATTGCAAAGTGTTAGTTGTTCATCGTATTGTAAATGAGTACGAAATATTTGGATTACTACTACGCACAAAAGACAAACGTCGGAAAACATAAGGAAAGTTAATTTCTTTTAATATGTGGAGATAACAACTGTTTACTAGATGAAGGTTGCGAGACCGGAAACACGTATAGCAGAAATATGTAAAATAAAGTATAACATATATTTAAAAAAAATCCACATTATAACTCAGAACATTTGAGGCTTCTCTCTTCTCTTTAAATTAAGCCGCGTTCTCACACTGGAATAACTATAACCTCTCCTTCGTATATATATATATATATATATATATATATATATATATATATATATATATATATATATATAGGTCGAAACGGCCGTCCAGTGCTTTCTGCATTCTGTTGAGGTTTCTTTCAGACTCAATGAATTACTTAATTATAATTATCAAATCCTCCTAACAATTTCTATCATGTGTATATCATTGCTTGCTCCGACTTCTAATGCTTCAGTTTGAGCGGCTTGGTGATAGTAGTCGTGGCTCCGGGGGGCACACTCCTATGGTTACAGAGAAGTTCAGTTGAGTTCCACCACGGAATATGTGACCGAGCGGCGCTATATTGAGCCTGATTTGCTCTCTATTCGTCACCGAGGCCCGTTGAAACAGATGGTATGGTGTTTGCTTGACAACCTAACTGTCAGGGTTTCAATTCTCGGTAGTGGATGCGCACTGCTGATGAGTCCCAAATATAGGACGAAACGGCCATCCAGTGCTTTCTGCATTCTGTTGAGGTTGCTTTCAGATTACTGATATATATATATATATATATATATATATATATATATATATATATATATATATATATATATTAATTATACTTTGTTACATTAGAACATGTACATATCCACTACAAAGCTGTGCATCTTGTTTCAACATTAAAAAGTAACGTTTCTTCAGGTGGGAAATCACGATGCTACTAAATTATTTTATTCCGAAATACACTTAACAAAGCACATGTCCTATTCCGTCTTTGGAAAATTTAACATCAAAAGGTAAAATAGATTTACATATGGAGAAAGAAATCTGAGTGATTAATAAAAGCGAAAGAGGGAAGATAAATAAAAGGAAAAAAAGCTAGGAAAAGGAAATAAAGGTTGAGACGAATATTCAACATTCTCCTATTTATAAGGAGAAGAAAGTTGAGAAAGAGATAAGAAAGTGTCTACAGTTTACATATCAATGTATTTCAGTGTGAGACAAAAAAGAGGAGGGAAAGGAAGATGAGAGAAACAAAGAAGCAACAAATTCAACCAATCAAATTCCGTCGAATCAGAGAATTCAAATTTAAACTGTAACGTAGCGAGTTAGATTAATGTTTCTATGGCAGAAACTTCCTGTGTTCGGAGAAAATTATTCCTGTAATATAAAGGAGTAATACAGTATTTAATGAAACTAAATTTACAATATAAATTAGAATACTAAACCAATTTAAACCTTTATGATGTTATATTAATTATACTTAACAGAACTAACTTCCCAGTATGAATTAGAATACTACATATATTTCAAAACTTTTGTATTATTATATTTTCTCATAAAGCGTTATTGAAGAGAAAAAATAATTCAAATAATATCACGAATATTTTATTAAAAGTAGAGAGTGAAATCAAGATAGAAATATAGGTAAAATAACATTAAAATTAATATTAATCTCCAAATTACAGTAAATTAAGTTGGAAATGTGAATTGATATTTTTGCCCATAGAAAGGCTAAAATGAAGAACGGGAGATATAGATGAGCTTGGATCGAAACCCGACCGAGTCTGCGCCAGTCAGAGCTTCTAGCAATACTCAGCTGAGTGAATCTGCTAATTTTATGAATATTATATTTATGAATGTGAACGAACGTCTAAACATTTTAAATTTCTATATTATTATATTAATTATAAGGTATTATTGACGAGATCAAGTTAATATCAAAATTTATTAACGGATAAATAATAAAAATAGGGAAAATAAAATTAAAATTTACATATATTACGGTTAACTTACAGAAGTAAGTATAAATTAGCATATATTTTAAATTTAGAGGTAAATTTAAAGAAAAATTAAAATGAAATATATATTACAAGTACAACTAAGCTAGATTGGTCACGATACAATGTTTATAAACATAATAAATATAATAAGATTTGTTCGTAGGTTAGAAATTTCTTTAACAAGATTGTAAGGTTAATTCCTTTGTATGTTTACAATTTAATGCCGTTTCGTATCTCCGATTCAACAGACTGTCATTGTTCGAATATTTCATTATTTTTATTTTCTCCTGTAGGCAAAGAAAATTCGATTCGTTTAGAGACCTTGAGATTCTATTTAGTTTTAGGATTTTCCATTTAGATTTTGGTGTTTTATTTTTGTCTTTTCATTCCCAAAGATACTTAGAAAGCGAAGTCATGTTTAGTTTAGTTGCGTTATTAAAGGGCGAGATATAGTTATAAAAAGTGTTTACAGATTAATAATGATGACCATCGATTTTAAGAACGATAATAATAATAAGTAAAGGGAAACTAATAAAGTTATTGAATGGTGGAAAAATGTGAAAAGATGAACAGATGTCTCAGAATAAACCATAAAACAATTGAATACTTTACGGTATTAAAAGAAAAACCCGATTTAAGAATGTCGCAATAAGAAAGAAGCGACTAGTTATTATTTTTTTAAGATAAATATTCAGATTTTAAATTTTAAGAGGATTGGCAATCAAACCATCGTTTGAATAATCACAAAGAGAAATGGGCAAGTTCACAGAATAAGTACAGTGCTGTTCGATAAAAGTGACTCACCTGATTGTTCTTTACTTAATTTTTTACTTTAAAAATATTTAATTGACTCTTAGGCCATGTATTGTGTCAACCAATGTAAAATGTAGACTTTCTTCTTGGATTATTTTCCTGCGGCCAATCCTTGAAGACAAAATTTAGTTAAGAATATATGAAAAACGTCAAAAAAATGAAAAAAAAAGAGTGCTTTTCGATAAAAGTGACTCACCTGATTGTTTTTTACTTAAAGTTTTTTTCGCCTATTGTTTTTGGGGTCAAACTAAGTTTTAATGTTACTAATATAAAGACCCCTTCACGGCCACCGAGTAAAATAGTTTACTCACCCTAAGGTATTCTATTAATAATTATAATTTTGGATATAACTGAGATTTAGGGAAAAACTCTGTGCAAAAAAAGTGACTCACTTATTTCCTACAACTAGTAATCAATAGAAACATAACCGAACAGCTTTAAATAAAGAATAATAGAGTTATAATTTATTTATAATAGGTAATATAGTTCGAAATATTTAATAATCTATGGGTCCTCCTTTATTTTGACTAACCTTTTCAACCCTTTTTGGCATTGACTTGATTAGGTTCTGGCAAATCTCATCTTCAAGCATTGAATTCCATTCGGATATGAAATTCACAATCAAATCCTCTTTGTTGCTCAACTGCTTTCTCGAGAGCCTGTACTTTATAATGCTCCATAAGTTTTCTTTGGGGTTGAGGTCAGGAGATTAGGGCGGCCATGTCATAACACTCACCCACTTCTCATCAATATATTTCTTCATCAATTTTGATTTGTGACAGGGAGCATTATCCTGCATAAAAATGAGCTTGGTGGGGTCGATTTGCACCCTTTCAGCAGAAGGGAGCAGACAAGACTCAAAAATTCTCTTGTACTGATCGCTCCCTGAGGGTCTTTTCAATAGGTTTTAAGAAACCAGTTCCATGAAAAGAAAAGCATCCCCGGAACATTATACTGAACGGATGCTTGACAGTACTTACTGCTAAATTCAAAGAGCTTTCAAAGCTTCTGCTTCGGATTTTAGATCGCTTAACCTTTGAATTTAGCTCAACTTTCGTTTCATCGGAGAAGAGAACATTTAGTAAAAAATCAGGTGAGTCACTTTTATCGAACAACACTGTATGTGGAAAGTTTAATTCCTGCAGTTGATGTACATAAAATTAAAGTTAGTAGACATGGCTGTGTAGGTGTAATATTTGGCGCGATTATTGTAGGTAACAACATCATAGGTCTCTTCATAATTCATAATATTTCAAATAAATTTGCCAAATCATTTTCCATTCTTGAGCAGCCAAGAAGCCTTACAAATTTAAAACTCCCTATACGTCCTCATTCTTATTGCTAACTTTCCCAAATAAATAATGGTTCAAATGTTAATAGTGATATTAGCGGTTTATTTATAAGGAAACATTCTGCATTCATTGATTGCGCAACTTGTACTATTGTCGGTTGCAATTTACATAATCTTTCTCTTACAATAATTTTTCAGGAAAACGGTTTTCTCAAGTCTAAAAAATTTATCGCTCTTTCTCGTATTGGTAGAGGTTTCTTTCCTAACCTTTTGTTTGAAGTAGTGTGGAATATCAAAATCGTCCTGATGTCCTTATTTTCTCTTCGAGAAATACGTTATATGCCTTTTAATCGTGCTGCTCTTAAATGTCATCAAGTGGTTTATTTTTTGTTTCATTTCTTTATTTGAGATTGTGTAGCGCCAGTACACAAGGTTCGAAGAAGATCAAAGCCAAGTTTAACAAGCGATCTGAGAATGCCGTTGGATACAGCTAACAATTTGACACCAGAGCATCCGGGGTAAGACGATAAACTACATCCGACAGCAAGGCATCTGATTAAGAGGCTTCGACGAGCGTGGAACCACCTATTAATCCGTTGTGGCAGCAGCTGTTAGGGTAGCAGCTGTTAGGGTTACAAATATGGGCAAATAGTTAACCCCTAAACTAAACTGTGAAAGTATAAAAATAGGCTTTAATAGCAGCAATGGATTTTTTGAGGAAAAATTATTAACAAGAATACATTTTCGAAGGAATATTATAAGCAATACATATTTGTAAATTATTATTACCAGTAATACATTACAAGAAAAGATGTATTACCAAAAATGCATTTTTAAAGGAAAAAGTATTACCAGTAATAGATTTTTGAAAAAATAATATCCAGTAATAAAAATCTTGTCGGCATTAAATAACCCATTGAAGTTAATATGCCGTAAAACCAAACAAACCAAACCTTGGCATCAGATTAATGGAATGATCACCAACCATACCGTATATTAATACCCTCCAATATGTTGCCTATCATTAAAAAATAGGATGTATATAAAATGGAAAGTTGTATTCAAGTCAAGGCCAATGGAAATCAACAAAACTGTTTCAAAGAAAGTCAAAATTGTAGGTAAAGTTAATGCAATCAATGAATAAATAAACCTGGTGAACATTTTCAAAATAAGATTCCAGTATTAGGATATTAATTAATTCAGTCAGACTGGATATAGTGCAAATCCCATATGTTTCTTTGACCTATCTTTGTTCTGTCTTTTTTTCATACCGTTCTTTCATATTTTTAATGTTACGGTGGAATCTTTCTCCTTGCTCAAAACTGACATCACCTAAAATAAATCAATGATAAACTCATGTTGCTATCAAAAATATTTGCTGCAATGTAAGGTAATTATATCGAAGACATTAATATTTCCAGTAATCACCCAGAACAATACAATTTCACTCTCATTATTATCACGTATTATCATAATATTAATCCCAGGTTTTGTAGCAATCGAGAATTCAATAAAAATGTTTTTGCAGGAAGTATTCAAAATGAATTAGAACTTTATTGGACATTTTTTAAAAAGTCATTTTTTTAATAAATACTCGTGTTCTATACAATCAAATATGGAAGTTATCAGTAAAAATAGATTTGATTTTTGGACACACCGTTCAAAGGCAATGTATTAGTTGGTTTGCACCACAATACATGTAGATCAGAGCTATTCGCTGTCGGTGTCCACCAGCGTTGTTTAGCCCTCACATTAAGCTCCATCACTAACCATCTTATAGGAATAATATCCGACCGCTTCCCTGGTGCTCAGTTTGGAGACCACAACTTAACCGACCTGAACTACGCCGATAATACGACACTGTTCAACTGCTCAATGGTTGGGTTGGATTGGATTCTCCGTCTGTTCAATAAGGAAACGAGAATTCTTGGGCTGGGGGGAAGACTTGAGCTGGTGGAAGCCCAGATTAATGCACACAAGTGACGACCCCAATCCACAGCCCATCATTATTGGCAGCGACCCTGTCGTCAAGTCTTTCGTATACCTGGACTCAGAAGTTTCCAACATCGCAGACCTCGTCACGTAGGCAGGGTTTACATGGTATGAGAGGACTCTGGCGGCAACTATGGCGGCGTCGCAACATCTCCCGATGCATCAAGTTACTAGACGTGGCCGCTCAAGAAGGCCATCGCCTTCTACGTCTAGCACTATGCCCTCAGCACCATCGAGAGGTGTGCAATGGTTCAATCTTGTGTACAACTAGGAGCTACGCCGGAAGATCGGGCAGGTAAAAATCTTCCGTACCATTACTCAGCGCCATGTTCAATGAATTGATCACAACATGATGACCACCCTACCAGAGTGGTCTATCAGTTTATCCCGCCCTCTGCAGGCTAGAAACGACCACACGGTAGAACACACAGCCGCTGTAAGGACGTCTTTCGCCAGGTCCTGAAACAGGTAAATCCGGCGTTGGGGGTCGACGTTCTGCCAAAGCCATGACAATTGGGGGGATAAGGTGGCTCTCATGGGTTCAACGTGCAATAGCAGCAGCAGTAGTAGCCTTCGTTATTAATAATACTAAATTAGCATTGGTATTATTGTGCCGATCAAATTGGTAAGCTGGAACCGTTGCCTTTTTAACCAAATTTCTTCAATATAGCATCCATTATACATACAAATAATTTACAATATTATTTAGAATTATTTTGAATATTGTTTTGAAAGCCTATCACGTATCTGCGAAACCTCTCGACAAGTGATAATGTAAATATATGGTTAATAGAATTTTACAAAGAATCACGAGGAAGACATTGGTGGCAGTAGAAGAGAAAATAATGGGCAACAATCTTTCGATCAATATTAGTTGCTAATTATTATTATCTATGAACAATACGAATAAATACACTTAATTTATAATTATATGTAATTGCGGACTAACCTAGGTTTACCCGCGAGGAAAAGAATTTAATTTTGAGTGGAAATAAATTTAGCATATCTAATATTTTCATTTTCTCTGCGATAAAATCAAAAAGGCCTGTGGAGAGAAAGCGTTTTGAAAAGAAAAAAGAACTAAATAACAGTCAGCTCATTAAAACAGCCTTAATTAAGTCATTTAATTGAACACATTAACAAAGATAATGCTGTCAATTTGTATTTAATTGAGAAAAATGGAATTTGGCATTTTCTGCAAGTGAAGAAATCATAAATTGTTACGCTTTACAAAACTGTGTAAGCATGGGTCGGATTAAGATGTTCCTGTAGGTGAACACGTTTTAACATGCTACACCTTCAAGCCGTTGGTCATACTTTTAAGAGATTTCGATGGCTTAGAATTCAAGTATTGCATTAAAATTTGCATTAGGAAGGTGTTTTATCGAAAAATGGAAAAGAAAAATATTTGAGAATTATATATATATATATATATATATATGTGTGTGTGTGTGTATATATGTATATATATATGTATATGCATATATATATGTGCATATATATGCATATATATATGTATATATATATATATATATATATATATACATATGTAAATATGTATATATGCATATATCTATCTATCTATCTATCTATATATATATATATATATAAGTTGTGTGGGTATGTGTTTATGAGAGGTGTAATGTTTAGTGGCTCAGAAGGAGAAAATTCGAGCCATGGTCGGCTGCGTTATAATCAGAAGGTAATTGATCATATATTTTTCTCAGACACTATGTGTTTAATATAAGTGAAAGCTGGGTTCTTCAGTCTTGGTTGGCAACCAGTCTAGAAGAAACGCATTGAATACAAAACCTATTTTCTATACATTACTAACTGCATCAGCATTAGTGCAATAATGATGTTGTAAAATTACTGGACTCTCTCTTTCCACACACACACACACACACACACACACACACACACACACACACACACACGCATATATATATACACACACACACATACATATATATATATATATATATATATAATAAAAAGAATTGAACACTAATATTCCATGGTCATAATTTATTCCATTGGAATCGTAAAAACGATCCAATTCATCAGACCTACAAATTTTATTATTATATCCTTACTCTGTCCTGGACATTGAGTTCTACCTTATCTTGGAATTATTTTTATACATATATGTATGTGTATATATAATTGCATATGTATGGGTATATTTACCACTAATATTGTCTATATATATATATTCATCATCATAATATTGTCTATATATATATTCAACATCTGAGAAACCACATTGTACTTTCCATCAGCATGGCTAATGCTAACCCCCAGGAGAGTGACCTATTGTGCCTTCTCGGTCTAACATTCGAGGCTGACATAATGTGAAAATATTATTGAATCCATTGCTAGATCCGCAGCCAAGAAAGTTTGTTCATCGTGTCGTCATTTTAGATAATTTCCCCCTTCCAGAATCTATCTTATACATCTACAAGTCTACTATTCGTTTATGCCTTGAATATTGCTTCTACATCTGGACCAGTGCTCTTTCTTTATATTTAGAGACTCTTGATAAAATACAAAAAATATTGATCCTAACCTGGCGTCCTAACATCAGTACCATTTAAACCACCGAAAGGTTGCTTCCCTGGGTCTTTTATATATATTTATTCGGAAGAGATCTTTGCTGTGGTACATATTTTTTGCATTTGTAGCATTATTTACAATAATATTCTTCTTTCTTTTTAGATGAAACCTTGTCACCAGTTATTATTTCAAACCATGTCTAACCATGCTTCATCTAATCAAAATAAATGATATTTAGACAGGTTTTCTGAGACAACAAGGATGCAAGTGGGAGACGCGCCTTGTGATCACTGTCCATTTCCGGTCTGGCTGAAGATTCACTATCGGACGAGATGCAATAAATAGTAACGGAAATTAAGATGAAAGAAATATTAATTCAACAAATATGAATAAAAATTAGTCTGGGTGCTGAATCGTGTTCCAAGATTCTGACAGAGAAACGTTCTTCATGTTCAACTAAAGTTAAACGATTTAACAAAAAATACAATTATGGGGATAGGATCTGTGCCACAAATATCGATAGGAAATTGGATTCGGCGAGCTGAGTTCAAATCTGAGACTTACCTATTTCGTTAACGTTTTCTTTAATTCTTTTGGGAAAGACGGGAATCCGTTTCATCCCAACTAAGATATAAGTTAAATAGCAGCGTAGGAGAAGGAACATTTCGAAATTAAAATTTATACATACCTATATATATATATATATATATATATATATATATATATATATATATATATATATATATATATATATATATATATATATATATATATATATATAAGCAAATGTGTGGATGTAGATCCGACGGTATGATGAAAATGTGGAAGAGACAAAGCAAAATCCGAATATGTGAGTTTATTTTATTATTTATAACAAAAACAAAATCAATATAAAAACAGTAAACTCACATATTCGGATTTTGCTTTGTCTTTTCCACATTTTCATAATATATATATATATATATATATATATATATATATATATATATATATATATATATATAATTTGGTTCATTTTCCGGAAGGTGATCTTAGGTTATGAAACATATTCAGTGTTATGAGATTTTTATTTATTCTGTTTTAAGTTTCTTTGGCTATTTGTCAGTTAAATTTTATAAACGCCAAAATTATTTCTTACACGTGACAATAGAGTGATATATAGCTTAATTGTCGTGTACTTTATTGGGTTTTTAAGAATCATTAATATAGGAAATGTGCTCTTCGACTTGTTTCTGTTGCTTTATTAAATGCTATTGGAAACCCAGATCGATAGATGCCAATTACTGTTTAAAAATACCAGAGACATCCACACAAACACATGTGTCCACCAAGTATAACGTATATAGCAATAGGAAAGAAAGTCGGAATCCATATAAAGAATCCGTCATTTCTTGATATATGTATGGCTTATGCTGTCCTCCAGAAGAATGAATCATTGCACTTTCTCACAGTCACGCTTTCCGCTGACGTGAATAAGAACGATTATATTGAATCACCTGCTAGTTCTGCTGCTATAATTTCGTTCTCTATATTGTGCTACTCAATTTTCTTTCACCAAAATCTATCTCACATATTTCTAAGTCTACCATTCGTCCATACTCGTCAATATTGCTGTCGCATTTAGTGTGGTACTTCTGATATGTATTTAGAGATTCTTGGTAAAATCCGCAGAAAAATCTGCAATTCTATTGGTCCTGACCTGGCATTTCAGCTTCAGACACTTTCCTACCACCGTAACGTAGATTCTCTGTGCCTTTTCTATAAATATTATCATGACAATTGTTCTGATAAGCTTTCCGCTTTCTTAATTAGACTTTGTAAATTTGACGCTATACTAGATTGGCGTTTTATAATTGAAATGGCTAGATATAACCGTTGTATGCAGACAGTATATTCTTTCGCACTTCTCGCTTGTGGAACTCACCCCCTCCCAATTCTTTTCCACGTAGCTTTCATCTTGAAAAGATTTAAATGCAATGTGAATCGTTATCTTCTGTTTGCTTAATTGCTTAATTTCTGTTTTTTATTGTTTTTTTTTCTCCTTACTAATGTTTTTTCTACCTATTCTCTTACGGTCAGTAACCCGTTGATTTGTAGTGGCTTTATTAACTTAACTGGATTGAAATGATTAAAACACACACATATATGAATATAACTGATATTATATAAAAAGGTTCCTTAATATTCCTATAAATTTTTTTCTTGTTGTTTTCCCCGACTTCGAAGTTTCTTGGTAATGGCCATTCTTCAACTGGCTCCGTTTTTTAAACGATATTTCCAATCTTTTCAATTTCTTCCACATTTTTTCCCAATCCCAATACATGTGTATATTCAGGAATTTAAAATTCTTTTACACGTTCATGATTTTATGCTTTTGTTTAAGTCTTCGTGTTTATAATTGTAAATTCTTCGGAATTAATTTTTCTTCGAAATTATTTCTTTTTAAAATTTTTGTAATCGTTTATATTGAAGTTGTTATGTTATGTTATATTATTAATTGAATTGTAATATTTGCTAATTTGCTTATATATTAATTATAGATGATAAAATATACTTTTAATTTAGGCTAAATTTATGAGTTAAAGTGCTCAATATCAAGGATAGAACTTATGTAAATATAAAATAGACATTGAAATCAACACGCAGAGGCGGTAGTCTATGTCATGCTAAACGCATTCGTCAGGTCATATATATATATATATATATATATATATATATATATATATATATATATATATATATATATATATATATATATAAATATATATATTAAATTATATCCTTGAAAATTACTAAATGTATAGCCGAAAGCGCCCAGATAAAAAGTACATTCGGACTGTTTTTATATAATTTATCATTCGAAAAGAAAATAAGATATTAGATCGCTTGAGAAATTGTATAAAAAAACTAAATAAAACAACTTGTCAGTCGTTTTCAATGAAATTTGCATGAAAGAAGGATTGCTGCCTAAATATACAAATTATATATATATATATATATATATATATATATATATATATATATATATATATATATATATATATATATATATATATGATAAAATAATATTATAATATTATATAAAAATTTGCTTAACTTTAATATCAATTTTTTTGTTTTCTCCGACTTCGAAGTGTCTTGGTGATGACCATTCTTCAAGGGATTATGTCTTTTTAAATTATATTTCCAATCTTTTCAATTTATTCCGCATCTTTTATCAATCTGATTTGTACACGTGTGCATTCATGAATTTAAAATTCTTTTACACGTACTTGATATTCTGCTTTTGTTTACATCTTTGTTTTTCTGTTGTAGATAATTTCCAGTTGAAAATTCTTCGGAAATAAATTTTTCTTCGAAATTAAATTTATTTATTTTATTTTTCATGGCTTATATTGAAGTTATGCTATGTTAATTAAATTGAAACTTTAATTTGTATTAATAATTAAATTATTTTATGTTTTATGTGGTATTTTTATTATTAATTAAATTCAAATATTTTATTTATTTATTATGTTACATTATTATCAAAGTAACAAAGAAAATATTTGTTAATGTCGACATCGACCCATTATCTCATTCTTCTCATTTAATAATTTAATTTGATTATTTAAAGTTTATATTGATAATTTTATTTCGAAACAATCTACAATTCCAAATATTATATGGGAGTACTTTTTTTAATAATTTCCCATTTAAATATAGTAGCTATATTATTTTTTATGACGCCATATATATTTTGATAATGTTGTGTTGCGTATTTATCTATTTTAAATGAAATCATATGATTATTAAATCTTATTTACATTTGGTCTCGGTTGCACACACACACACATATATGTGTATATATATATATATATATATATATATATATATATATATATATATATATATATATATATATATATATATATATATATATACATATATGTATATATATACATATATATATATACATATATGTATATACATATATATATATACATGTATATTTGTACATATATGTATATATAGATATGTATATATAAGTATATATATATGCATATGTGCATATATATACATATATATATATTTGTGTATTTAGGCAGCAATCCTTCTTTCAAGCACATTTCATTAAAAATTATTAGATCGCACGAGAAATTATATACTCTGAAAAGAAAAACTTTATTAGATCGCACGAGAAATTATATAAAAAACTAAATAAAAGCACCTTGTCAGTCGTTTTTAATGAAATATATATATGTATATATAAACATATATGCATATATGCATACATATATGTATATATACATATGTATATGTATACATATATGCATATATATACATATGTATATATAAGTATATATATATATATATAAATGTATATATATATGAATATATATACATATATGTATATATGCATACACATATGTATATATATATACATATATATACATACATACATACATACATATACATGCATATATATATACATACATATATATACATATATATTTTCGTCATCTTTGTCGCCATATTTATTATAACGTTTCGGCCGTTGTACGCTCAATTATACATGCCACAGTGGATAAAGTCGTTGGTTAGATCCATTGACAAGACCTAAAGAGTTCAATACCCGGTTAAGGCAGTGGAAAAATTGGAGAATCGAGTTAACAGGAGATAACTGACATCCATTAAACATGGCACGTGGAACTAGAACATTCTACCTCAGTGAGCGAAATAAAGGGTTCAGTTCGACATTCCAACCACCTGAAGAAGGCCGGAGCGTACAACACCCGAAACGTTTTAATAAATATGGCGACAAAGATGAGTCCAAATAATGTAAATAATGAATATGATTGATTTTCATTTTTGAAGATTTTATAAGCATAAGATTTTGTAACACGATAAACAGAGTGAAATGAAACTTTAGTTTGTTTTAAATGAACGAGATGGTTTAAAATAGTTCACGTGTTTTTTTAATCAAAATGAGTTTTATATCTGTAAGACTTTAGCTTCTATTCAAGACGATTCATCTTCTACTGCTGTCAAAACATATTTAATTTCGACACATTAAGTCTGTTTCATTTACTACGAAAAATGTGGTTATTCTACTGTTGTCATTTACTTTTTTGTGATCTGTTTGTATGGATATGCTTTCTCTGTGAAGGCTGTCTGGGTGGATTCAAAATAAAACAAGAGTTTAAGTAAAGGGAATCACTATTTTAATATTGGGAGAAGGAA
Organism: Acanthosepion esculentum; assembly: GCA_964036315.1. Lineage (NCBI taxonomy): Eukaryota > Metazoa > Mollusca > Cephalopoda > Sepiida > Sepiidae > Acanthosepion > Acanthosepion esculentum. Next base: position 142,867,677 of record OZ038476.1, read on the forward strand.
CATTAGACAAATGAGAATAACTTTATTTGTTCTGTATATGAGAATATTAAAAACAAACATCATCACTAACGATTAGTTAAAATAGAAATTAATATTATACCAGTCAAATTACTTCAGCATAATTTTGCTGCGTTAGGAAAAATAATATATTGACAAATTGATCAAATGTCAATTGACATAAAATCAGAAAATAGCTTGCGTGACGACAATGGATCATACTTAAAAGGTTACTTGCCATGAAAAAGATTCCTTTATGATAATCGATAACATTAAAAGATTTTGACTTCTGTTACAAATATTTCCACGTAAAAATCTGACATTTCATGATATATATCTAATAGTTATTTCAAGACCCACACTTTATACAGAATCGAACATCGTACTAATATATTTATATGTAACGCTGTTGCTTTTTTTTATAAGTGTGACAAATACAAAAGTAGAAATTATTCGTAGGTGCTGATATTGAAAATAAGCGAACGAATAAGGTCAAGAATAACTTTAAAGCAAACAATAAACAGCATTTATTTTCATTTAGCAACCTTTCATTCAAAGACATTGTGGCTGGCTTTTCTTTTTTTAATAGTCATTAACTCTGAAACTGTTCAAGACCTTGTTGTGTATTATAGGATTGATTCATCGGTAATCATAGTCAGGAAGAAAAAGATATTTCATCATGCCCAGAGACTGCATAGTTGCAGACATTATTACTTCATTCCAGCTTCTGAGAGAAAAAAAAAGAATATTCCAGGTTCTTGAATTACTGTTTGTCGGCCGAAGAACACATTTAGTAAAAGCAAGAGTTTCAGGAACTAAGTAATACTAGTAAAATATTGAGTTTCTCTAAGCACATTTAAAATACAAGGTTTTCTCAATAAGCATGTTGACGGACACATTTTTTAGCTTAATTTTGATTAGAACTTTTTTATGTATAATGCTCGACCTCTGGATTTCATATTCACTACTGAATTAAGTCTATTGGTTGGAAAAATATGTTGGATTGTTACAATATATTTTGTAAAATAAATGATTATTTCGTGCTAAAGTTAAAACAAAATCTTGAATAACTTCTACATTTTGTATCTTATTTCCTTTAAAACATGTCGCTAAAAATTGCCATAATGCAAGAAAGGAGACCGTATGGTTTTCTTCCTGCTCGCTTCCCAGCATATAACGAAAACCACGAAAAATTATTCAAAAGCCTGTCTTTTCGCCAAAACTCACTGTTTTTTTCGTCCGGTACCTTCCAAATTCTTCATGTAAATTATATATGACACACAAATTGTCTTTCGTGAATGTTTGGATTAGATTATTTCAGTTAGATGGACGAAATCTGCGACAAATTAGATCCAAAATCGGCTCCTGCCATTTAGCCAATAGAGAAGGGTGTTTTTCCGTCGGTATAGATGTTGCGGTTGTAGTATTTGTTACGTGCCGGATGTTTCTCTTCTCCCTTGCGTTCCCCGCCGTTGCTTAACATCTGTTCCGTAGCCGTGGTGTGACCGGCGAAGACTAGATTCAACAAGCTTTGACCAGCTTATACAAGCGGTATTTACTTAATCCCTAACTGAGTCATCTTGTAACACACGGTCAGTTTTTAACATGAGGGCCCGAGTGTTTTCCCTCAGGCCGCTGGTCCAAGCTGGTCAGAGCTGGTCTAAGCTAGTCATAGCTGGTTCAAGCGGGTCAGAGCCGGTCCAAGTTAGTCGCAGCCGTGATACCACCAGCAACAATCAGAATGTGTACACCTCTCAAGAGAGCGGCCGACACCCCGAATCCTCATCGGTTACGGTACCGCAACTGCGCAAAGCTAGTGATTTTCCAAGCCTAGCTTAGATGTGGCACAAGGCCGAAAGTAGGGAGCACCCAGTGAGGACCGAACTCACTACTCAGTGACCAGCTTATAAAAGTAAAACCATCTTAGTCCAGCGGATTTAAAAACCTACCTTGTGACACAACCTGACTCAGTGGGGTGGGGGGAGTTAAGGTAAATCTCATCAACTGCAAGGAGCCAGAATGCAAACTTGTTAGAAAATGGACGATTCCAACTTGCAACTTATAAATTTGCGATACCAAGATTAAATATCTGGGAAAATGGAAAGTGCCACAGAAGGTTTATATGGATAGCTAAAGATGAATTTCAAAATATAATTATTACCGTAAAAATATTTAAAGAATGCCACAAGGAAGTAACATTACGGTTGTTGGAAAGTAATAGAAATCAAGATGCTGGTTAGGTCCAGTAACGTTGCAGTTTCCGGACAGTCCTCGCAAAGAAGAAGCATCCAGTAGTGGGACAATTTCTATTAACGGAATCCGATTCCCTACGTCGTTAGTGTCGTGCAATATTTGTAAACTCTAGAAGATTTGGGGCCTAAATATTTAGCAACTGACAAATCAGATTGTCAGTATTAATGAAGAAATGTCTTAATACATCTATCAAATTGCTGCAAGGAGATTCTGATTTAGTCTTTATATTTTGTGAATTACAATCACATGGCCATAACGTAAAGACTGATAATTCTTGTAGAAATACACGCAAGGGCCACACTAACTGCTCATTGCTTGCAATTGTACAAAACATTTGAAGAGGTGTGAAATTGTCAATGAAATTTGTTAAAAGATAACATTAACAATGAAATGAAAACATTTTTTGAATGGTTGAATATATTTTTTAGAATTGCTATTTTAATTCGATTTTTAAATAATAAACTTTTTTTGTGGTTTTCATTCTGAAACAAAAAAAGTTAAGCTAAAAACAATACAATATATAGCCAGGCCTAAATTATACTATTCCCCTTACCGGAAGAAACCCGGAACGTACAATGACTGAGACCTCGTGAATATGGCAATAAATATGAGAACAGTCTGAACTATGTAAATAATGTAAATTATATACAGGGTCAATGGAAAGTAACTCCATATTTATGTATGATGGACTTTCCTGTTTTGTAATGATTATAGACGGGGGTGTCCATCATACATAAAATTAGAATAGCTTTTCAATCACCCTTTTTAAATTTATAAATTTAAAAACCTACGATACTAATGCAATGACACTGTTCACCAGTACAAATGGAGGGCTAACAACACAGTATTTACACGAGCTCCCCACAGAACGGGATGTGGCACAAGGCCGGTTTAACATAGGCTTTTCAGAGCCGTAGTCCCGGAGTAACATCACTATCATGCCACAATATGTGGAGAGGAATCTTTAGAATCTAGTTAATTTCCTGTGTCCTCGTTATTATAACCCTTTTGTACCTATTCTGCTATCACTTGTGAATTCAAAATAGGCTCAGCAAATAGAAGTTTCTTGTTCTAGAAATTATGATAGCGTACAGTATATCGCTAACTTCTTAAAACACTTCCGTTTTTCTTTTGATAAGATAGCAAAAGCAGACGTTATCTATTCAAGAAACAGATTCGATTATTACTTATGTAATACTTTTGTTCCGAATTCTCTTAAACATTTCTCTAAACCTATAGGTGACTATTACCATCGATTTTAAACACGTTTAGAGCCAAACTGGTTATAATGAAATATTCTATCCAACAAACATACCAGTTTATGATGATTTGTTTTTATTATACCGGTTTAATTGGTCTATTCTCTGAGTATTCTGTGCTGAAAGTTGCCTTCAGTAATCTCGATTTTATCTGGAGACAATTATTGATAGATAAAGAGAATATTTTGTTCATATCACTGCTTTGCTATCGCAACTGCCGCCCCCCTCTTTTTTATTCGCATATCTACGTATTCCTCTTTTTTTAAACTTTTTAAAAAGACAAGCTTAGTTTTGAGATTTTTAGGCAAGTAAATTTCTCAAACGATATTCTTCATCCAAGATCGATTTGCTAATCGAATAGAAACATTTCCCAAAATTTTCAGACAAAACTTTCGAACTTTGCTGCATAGGTTGTTTTTCTTTTACATCCTGTCTAATCACATTTTTCATTTTTTTCTTTTTTCGAGAGTTTTCTTTCCTTAGATGTTACACTGTAATGATTCCAATCTTCGATGGTCAAACGTGTTTAGAGAACCAAATGCTAGTTGTTGTTTTTGTTATTGTTATTTTCCTGCTTTCTTATTTAATACAGTCTTTTAAGAGATCTTTTTAATAATCGTTGTGACATGGAAAGGTTGTTTTTTAGAAAGTTATTACGCATATTACATTCAGAGGATTTTTCTAAGTTTACGTCTTTAGCCCATGAACGCAGCCTTTGTATCTCATGCCGTCATTTGGTTCCTGAGATTTTCTTAACATATGTACCAGTATTCCTTTTAAATATTCCTAAGACTCCTGTTAATGATGTTATTGTTCCTATTATATTGGTGCCGAACATTGACGAAGATAATAAGAATTCTTTTCTTGAAGCATGTTGTCAGCAAGATTCCTTATAACTCGAGAACGTTTCGTAGAAGCGTCGCCGAATAAATGAAAGGCGGTTTCCAGGAGGTCTACATTTTTAGTCTCAATTTTAATTTTTCTTAACCTTTCTTTCAAGTTTCTATATAATGTTCTAGTTCCTATGTGATGTTCAAATTCCTATGTGATGTTCTAGTTTCTATGTAATGTTCAAGTTTGTGATGTTGTGTTAAGACAAAAAGACAATGGTTAAACATCGGAAATCATGAGGAAAATTAATTCCTTTTATTAATATGTGGAAATAACCACTTTTACCTGAGGAAGGTCACGTGACCGGAAACACGTACAAAAAAAATATAGAAAATAAAGTATAATATACAGTTTAAAAAATCCACATTATAACTAAAAACGTTTGCGGCTTCTCTCTTCTCTTTAAAATATATTCATATATTTATATCTCTATCATAAATGAATTACCTATAAACCTAAAAACAATGTTTAACATTATATTTGAATAATGGTTTTCTTGAGACAAAATTATTCGTTATTTTCTATTCAAACTTGGAAAACTGAATTCTGTATGTTTGTTTTCTCCTTGCAGTAATATGGCACCTCGTTGACCATTGTTTATTATTGAAGACATCTTGTCGAGAGGTGTCCCACTTAACCTTGAGGGAAAATTCCTTTGCATCTCATAAATATATATTCAAAATCTGAGTACAATACACGAAAGAACGCGGCCGTGTATGACAAACGGATCAGCAAGAACATGTCAATAATAGATGTTTAGATAACATAAGATCAGTTATTAAGGATACCCTCTTCACTCTGGAGATTCCTTTCTCATTTCTCCCTAACACGTCTAAATAGGCGGCAAGGTATTATCAATTTACAGATGAAATGCCTAGATGTAAGTTCTAAGCTAAAGTATTCTTCTATGGCCCTTCATGCTAGTGGAGTTCTCTTCCAGCTTCTTGCTTCCCACCCAACTTTGATCTTTAAAAATTTAAATGCAATGTCAATTGTTATATTTTGGCTTCTTAATTCTTATTCTTTTATTATCCTCTCTCCCTGATAGTATTTTTTCACATATTCACTATCAGTGACCTCTTGCTTCCTAGTGGCTTTATTGTCTTACATGGGAGGAAATGATACAAAAATTAAGTAAATCCTTCAGAATTAATTATGTATCAAACCTTCAAGATTGAAGCTGAAAGCATATCTTTCTTCCACTGCTTAAAAATACATGTTTTAACTATTATAGAAATAGTTAGATTCACACACACACCTCCCCTATTGTTTTTAGCAGGAATCCTCGAGGTCGTGTAATGGTTAGAAAGCTTGTCTCGCTAGAACAAATACTACTGAGTAATGAGTTCGATCCTCACTGAGTGCCCCTTCTTTCGGCCTTGTGCTACATCTAAGCTACGCTTGGAAAAAACACTATTTTTTTTCGAAGGAGTAGAAGTTTATCCCTTGTTTCCTGTTTAGAATTGAGTTTCCGGTTGCTTCTGAAGTATATTCATTCTCTTTCAGTCCAAATAGCTTATTACGATCTTAGTGGCATTATCACATTGCTTGGTGTGAATTGATTAAAAAATATATAAATATGTAGGTATAAACTATGATTTTGGAAAGGGGGCGTTTAACCCTACGTTTTTCGCCTCGGATTTCCGAAAGTGTATAGTCTTCTGACGTCTTCTTTACACGACAACTGAAGTACCACTGCACCTCACTGCGAGCTGCACACCCTGAGCCAGGTCAGTACTGAGAGGGAGGAAAATAATCAAGGATTGGCGAGTACTTTAAAAATGTTGGGTTAACAAAACATCCCATGTGAGTAATATTGGGATAATTGTAATTTTAATACATTGGAGAATGTGGAAGTTTTCGTGTGTAATCAAGGAATACGAACTTGATCGAAATATATGGAAAAAAGATGTTAGCAACTTAAAATAAGGATTCTTATAGATAGACAGAGCTATAGTTAAAGAGAAGAGAGGGGGATCAGAAGTAGAATGATTATGATATAAACCAAAGCGAGAGATAAAAGAGAAAGAGAGAGAGAGAGAGAGAGAAAGGGGGAATGTATCCATAGTATGAAGTAGAAATACTTCCCACATATACCTCCCCAAAATATATCCCATATAATGGTCAAAAATTAGCTAGATGAAGAAATCATTGTCATTAATATCAGATACGTTTGGCACGTATATGTGGAAGGTAATTCTTCCGCACTCTGTACAAAGAAAGAATGAGATTATCAAATATCTTTCAGCTGAAATATAACTTTTCTCTTAACAATATTTCAGCGGAATAAGTTTCTCAAGTCCAGTAACTGTTACGCACTTGTACAAATTTTTTGCAACAAAACGAATAATTCCGTTATTTTTTTTCGTATTATTCCAATCAAACATGACCCAGTGCACATGTTAGTACTCCGTATGTCCATTCCACGAAGATGTTCCTTGCAGATTGACCACAGATTCTCAGCTGAGTTTAAATCAGGAGAGTTTCCGTGCCAATATATAATACTTTGATTTGATCACTGGTAAGGCTTGCTAGTGTGTTCGTGCAGTGTTACAATTTTCGTAGGATTCCTTGGAATAACGTCCATCACGGATTTGGACAACTAATCGACAGTCGAGAAAATAAGGTCTGGGCGGGATAAAAAGTTACAATCACGGATGGTCACTATTTTTCAAGGCCAAACGAATATCATCATACACCACGAAAATAGATTCATGTTACTGCACACTATTGCAAATGGCCTAATCTGAGGAAAGAATAGAAATCGATTAAACCATGTCACTCCAGTGGAACTAAAACTGACCGAATAGTGAAAGAAAGGAAACTAAAGCGGTTGTTTCAATTAATTTGTACAGGGGTGTACTGCTCTTTCCAATATTGATGGTGGTTTTCCAGAGGAGTATTAAACGTCAACATCTTGATTATGCCATTACTTTCTTGTCGAGTTATATTTAGATTACAGCACCTTTTAGATACAAAAAAAAATTTTTTTCGCTGAATTGAACCATTCGTCGAATTGAAGATTCGATAGAACGCTTTCGGTGAAGCCAGTTTTCGGACCAAAGATATTCACTCCTATCAAAACGGATCCGAGTCTGTGAGCAGAAAATAATACGTTTTGAAATCTGATATTTCCTATTATATTTTCCTACGAAATTATTGAAGTTGAAAACCAACCAGAATATTACGTCGGTGTAAATCTGATAAAATCCAAATAGAATAGGAAATAAGCGAACTGAATCGGTTTTGTTTTGCTACCAGAATCAATCAATTCAAAATAGATCTCATTCCCGCTACGGAGAGTGCATTGCATGCTACAAGTCATTCCAAGCGCAAGTCATTCGATGCACTAAACATCGACTTTGCTCAACGATGTCGCAAGTTTTTTGTATAATTTATAGTCTCCGCTCTTTCAGCGTGACGAGACTATAAATTATTAATACCAATGGAACTTGTTCGTGTGATTATCTCATTATATCGTCTAGAAAGCGTTTTAATGATATTGGAATAAGAAATTATTTAAATTAATTACCTCTGTTAAAATGAGACGTATTTTTCGTGCAACCTCGAAAAATGAATTTTCTTAAATGAAGATCATTATCAAATTGTTTTCTCAAGACCACATTAAGGCAATATTCAAAGCCGATCAAAGGAAATACACCATATGATGTGTTGGGGTTAATTAACCATTTCTCATGAGGTGAGCCCTTAACATATTTTACTCTAAATAGGATCTCCATATTTCAAAAGTGAAGTAGATATTCATAAAAATTAATTTCTTCTTCCTCCTCTACTTCTTCTTCTTCTTCTTCTTCTTCTTCTTCTTCTTCTTCTTCTTCTTCTTCTTCTTCTTCTTCTTCATTTATGTACAAATTTCTTCAGAACGCGAGCGGTCATGGCTCTCCACAATTTATTGTCCTTTTAGCGCATAACAGTGATTGCCTTTTTGATATCTCTTCTACACATTGTTCTGGCTGCCATGTATACAAGCTCGTTAAGTAGGTTATGCGTTGCGTTCATCTGTCTCTCTTGTGCTGTGAGTATCAAATTTTCTAAGCCCTGTTTTCTCATTACGCATCTAAGAAATTGCAAATCTCACTTTCTGATTGTATGTATAAAGATAATTTTTGTTTGGATTTTATCTAAAACATCGTCTCTGCTCACATGTTTCGACCATGTTATAATAATCTAGAAGGCTATTATTTTTTAGATAATTATATTTCGCCTCTGACACCCTCATTTTGACCTTTGAGGTCAGATGCAGGAAAAACAAAGGAAGTCGTTTTTGACTAGCGTGGGAATGTCTTAGACAGAAAGAGATTTCAGGATCTTGTCTAACACGTCCTACAATGTAGACGTGGTTTTTCGTGTTTGGAAAATTGCCACCCAGTTGGTGTGATAGAGCGACCTCACTGGCTAGTTAAAAATGTACACGACGACGTGGTGAATAAAACAAATAAGATTCAAATTCCCTTTTTATTTTTAAATGTTTCATCTCTGGACCCCTAAAACATTTCGCTACCCGGCAGGGAGAAAATGAGTGAAAAAAGACAAGAAAACATCTTTGTTATGGAATTGAACCCGTCACCAAGTTATCTCGGAACGAAGGGCAAATAAATGCAACATTAGCATACTTCTATAGAATAACATTTCTATTTCTTCATTTCTTCTACATCTGGTGAGATTGTCTAACATTTACTGCCACATAGGAGAATTCCTATTACATAACAGTTCAAATAATACTACAGAGTGCAAATATATATTTGCTTAATTTTACTTAATTTGTTATCTCAATGAATTAATTATTCCATTTTAATTAAGCCTTACTAATAATTTACATTTTTTACATTTATTAACAGATATTAATGATATGTATAATAATTACTTAGTGTTAAAAGTACAAATGGAACGTCTAAATCTCTTGCTCGTTCACTCATAAAATTACTTCGTATCGAAAATAAGGGAAGAAGTTTATAAAACAATATTAAATTTATAGAAAAATTCAAATATTAACAAAAGATATAATTAGTAAATTTATTGTTTGCAAAATTGTTTTTTTTATAGAAACAATTACCATAATATATATATATATATATATATATATATATATATATATATATATATATATATATATATATATATATTCTCTCCTTTCCCATAGGTGATATTTTACTTCATTGAAGTCGATAAAATATGGTTTCAAATCTTCAACCATGAACCAAATGCAGTTTGAAAAAATTACCCTAGGTTTAAAAATTAAGAATTTTGACTTTATATAGAGATTAGGGGAAAGAAAGATATTAAGTTATCATCATGTAGGAAGCAGGGGAAAGGAGAAAATATTTGGTCATTTTTGCTGTTACACGCTACAAACTACGGAATTTTACTATTGCATTTGGTAAATGTAATCATAAGTAAATAATTTCTTTGGCGTTCCTCGCGTAAGGAATTCTCTTTCAGCCTTTTTCCATTCCTTTCAAGGAGAGTCTACAAAAATTTAAATGCCACATCAATCGTCATCTGTTTTCGTAATACCTGCTTTTCATTGTCCTTTCTTCAAGGTTTACTTTTTCTAAGTTACCTTCAGTCTGTTGTCTTTTCTCTTCAGTAAGTACTTGAGTTTTAGTAGTTTTGTCGTCTTGCTTCGAGTTAAATAATCTTAAAACTTTTTTGGTATAAAGATGGTTAAAACAAAATTACTGGCTCACCTGATTACATTAGGTTACATTTTTAAAGTCAAACAAATAACAAAACATTTGAAAATATTACCCTCAACTGGTAAGATTGTAAGATTACTAAGCAGTATTAATTGCCTACTCCTGTCACTGGTGATTTTTTTTTGTTTAAAAAGTTATTTCGATAAGTTACTCTATTGTACAAATTCATTTTTAATTTTCATTAACAACGTTACCGATAGCATGAGACCTCGACTTATTATCTGTAGTGATGACACAACCATTTACCCATTTCTTTCGATAATAAGTCTCATCAGTTACATAAGGTCAAATATCAGCTAATGTCCAAAACGATCTTCATTCAGTTGTTAACTTGGACAAAGGTTGACTTGTTAATTGTAACGACTCCAAAATTAACGGCTCTCTATTAAACACCGAAGAGACCCTACTTTGCCTTCATCATCATGGCTGATGCTAAACTCCAATGCGTTTTCTTCATTTAATATTCTAGGCTGACATGAAGTGGAAAGTTTATATAGAATCCATTGCTAGGTCATCTGCTAAGAAAGTTTGTTCCCTGTGCCGTGCGAGACAATTTTCCACTGCAGAATTTATCTTACATATCTATAAATCTACAATTCGTCCATACTTAGTGTTATGGTCCAGGTTCCTTGTACCACGGTGATGGTCCAAGGTAAAACCAATGAAGAATAACTCGAACACAGGTATGGAATAAAACAGATATATATTAAAAATAAAATATATGTACAAAAGAGTAGAAGTGTTAGTAATAACAATCAGGTTAGGTTAGAGAGAACTATGTTGTCTTGACCAGTATCACTATTCCAATGTCTTACAGTAGTCGTCTGACGCGACTCTGTCTCTGACTGACTCACACTGACTGACTGGCCGACTGCCTGACTCACTCGATGTTTAACAACACGCCCACGTGTGTCGAATGTGGCACAAGGCCGGTTTAATGTGGGCTTTCCGAGCCCGTAGGCTCGGGCAAAAATTGCCCGTAGAACCCGTATAAACGGGATCGGGGTGGTCAACCACCCCGAACGAGGTTCTGCCCTTCGGCGGAACCTCGTCTGGGTTCCTCTCCGCCCAAAGGCAGAGAGTTCCCCTCTGCCTCAGAGGCAGAGAGTTCGACCGAATAGCTGAGACGTCCAAAAAGGACTGAAGTATTTAGTGTCCTCCCCACGAGGGACAGATGTGGCACAAGGCCGGGTTTAAAGTGGGGTACCCGAGCCCGTAGGCTCGGCCAAAAATAGCCCGTAGATCCCGTATAAACGGGATCGGGTTGGTCAACCTCCCCGAACGAGGATCCGCCCTTCGGCGGAACCTCGTTCGGGTTCCTCTCTGCCCAAAGGCAGAGAGTTCCCCTCTGCCTCAGAGGCAGAGAGTTCGACCGTCTAGCCGAGTCGTCCAAAAAGGACTGACTCACTCTTGTATTTAGTGTCCTCCTCACGAGGGACAGATGTGGCACAAGGCCGGGTTTAAAGTGGGGTAACCGAGCCCGTAGGCTCGGCCAAAAAATAGCCCCTAGATCCCGTATAAACGGGATCGGGCCGGTCAACCTCCCCGAACGAGGCTCTGCCCTTCGGTGGAGCCTCGTCCGAGTTCCTCTCTGCCCAAAGGCAGAGAGTTCCCCTCTGCCTCAGAGGCAGAGAGTTCGACCGAATAGCTGAGACGTCCAAAAAGGACTGACTCACTCTACTGCTTCCTCTTGAGGCGCAGTATTTATGGTGTAAGGGTTAGTCCATTACTATTATGGGTAAGTTCCCATAACACTTAGAATATTGCTGCCACATACGGTCCCGTTCTAACTATTTATTGAGCGCTCCTTCATAAAATCCATTATTATTGGTCCTGATCTAGTGTCTCAGATTCAGTCACTCCTACCATCGTAATGTTGCCCTCCTGTGTCTTTTAAATAAATAACTTTCGGGGTAATTGTTCAGATGAACTCTTTGTTATGATAGCTAGACTTCATTTTTATTTAAAGTTAGTACTAGACTGTCGACAAGGTCTCATCAATTTACATTTCTGTCGGCTAGATGTAACCGTAAATTCTAAACTAACGGTTTCTTTTCTCGCAGTAGAATTCCCTTTCGACTCCATGTTTTCCAGCTAACATTATTTTTTCAAAAATTTAAATGTAATGTCAATTGCTATCTACTGTCCTCCTGATTAATCTTCTTTTGTTCTCGCCCCTTAGTAATGTTTCTGTTTTCTCATTCTTCCTCGCCCAATAACTCGTTGAGTCTTAGCGGCTTTACCGCCTTGCATGGGGTGACCACAAAAAAAAATTGTCCTTCCACACTTTGGATAATTTGTATTCCAAGTCTGCTGCGTTGTAACTAGCATTTTCGCTTCTACTTCCTTCTTGTAAAATGTCATGGAGCCGAGGGCGACGTAACCCAGAGACAGTATTTTAATTTCGTCTTTTTATGATTTGTACCAGCGTGCGATTAAGAGTTGGTAATAAAATTTAGAAATACATGGCGCTGGTCTTTTTATTCTTCCTAATTAATTATCAAATCTACCTAGAATAATGGAAGACAAAATCTCTCTGTGTGTGCCTGAGCACACAAAGTTTGTCCTGCCTAAAAGGTCTCTGCTCTACGAAGAATACAAAAATTCATCTGATGATTGTTCATTTGGTCGAACTTTTGTTAATTCCCGGTAATTTTCAGCAAAGAATCAGTGGATGTCATATTGACAAACTTAGATTTATAGATACGTATTTATTCCGACTATATAAGGTGGGGTTCATTATAAACCATATGATAAAATGCACGTGAGATATTGCTGGAGGGTTCAGAGTCAGCGGTGATAGTACTGGAATCTTTTTTTCTGATATAAACAGCAATAATAACAAATAGGCAACGTTGCTAGCTGCAAGAAACGAGAAAGAGTGAGAGAGAGAAAGAGTGTGTGTGTGTGTGTGTGTGTGTGTGTGTGTGTGTTTGTGCGTTTTATCAGAACAAGAAATTATGATTATTATGATTATATCAAACGTTACCAATTACTCTGTAAAAGAAGTGAGTTTTTATTCTCAATAGCTACAAAACTAAAGCGAAAAGAAAGAAGAAAGAAGATATTGCTAAAAATTCGTTGTTGTATTAAAGGTTGATTTTAAAACAATACATCATTCTTTTTTGAAAATAAAACATTACAATGATAAGTAGGTTTTCGTTCAGTCAGGCAATATCCAGTATTTCTAGCGGTAAATACAATTTTGAAAGAATCGTTAACTGGATGTACTGAATATTATAAGCTCCAAAATAAAATGGCCGAAATATGTGAGTTTGAAGGACGAAATTCAAAACAAAAATGACACCTATAATTTGAATCAAAAGAAAGAAGTTTAAATTCTCTTTGAAGAAGTCTTTTTTAAGTCTTTGAAGATCAAATTTGGCTTGGATGCAAGTAAGTTGAAGAGATTTCTGCGAGCGAAAAATGCGAGAGAAAAAAATAACATAAAATTAATTGTTATATCTAACAATTTCCGTTATAAAATGATTAGCCATATTTGCTAGTCTACTACGGTGCTTATTTTCGTAAAGCCGGGGTACCAAAGATGGAAGCTTATCAGAACAATTTAAATTATTTGTAGAAAAGGTACGGAAAGTTACGTTATGGTAGTCGGAATTTGATTAAATCCTAGATTTTAAGTCAGGAATGGTAACAGTAAAGATTCTTCTTTGGATTTTTTCAGAAATGACAGCATAGGTAGAAGTGCCACAGTATATGTGTCAGAAATATCCAATGCTATAGAACTATAGAAATTTATTTCCATCAATCAAGAAAGCAAGACGCAACAAGACATTTATAGAGTTTAGAAAGAACAGGAGTCATTGCAGGTGAAATGTTTTATGGGGATCCAATTTACAGATCTGAGCCTAAAGCTTACATTAACTTGGGATATATAACTCATATATTAGCAATCTTTCTTTGATTTTTTTTTTTTTAGATACCTGAAATTTATAACAATCAACTTTCTAAGTGATTAGGTCATTTTAAATTATTTCCTCCCAAGCAAGTCATAATGCCACAAAGGCACAACGGGTTAAGGATTAAATATGAGAAGATTAAACGGAGAGGTCAATAAAATAACGGAAATTATGAAGACAGTAGAGTTTAGAAGAGCAGGAGCCACTGCAGGAGCATATTTTTTACAGATTATTGCAGACCTCGGACTGAGGATTCGGAGAGGCGATTTCAAATTCCAGTGGAATCCATTACATTCACTTACGTGCTAATAATCTTGGGAAAAGTATGAATCATTTTCTCCTCCAGCTATGGGTAAATAGCAGGAAAGACCGGGTTCTATAGCCTTGGATGGAAACTGGTCTACCGCAGGAAGAAATGGCAAACTACCAAGGGGAAAAAATCTGCATCGTAAGTCATGTATCGAAAGATACATGATCGCCTAAGCGTGTATCACGCATAACTGACTGACTATCAAGTCCACATATTTTATGGGGATCTGGTTTAGAGATGAGGACAGAAAAGCATGGACGGAGTTATATAAATATCTCACAGTCAAGACTCAGTTCAAATTGGAATGACAGTCAAAGATACTACAAATGAGTCAAGGGTTGAATTGCAAGAATATTTGCGAGCAAAACATTCTGCTTTATCAACAGAGGATAATAAAACCCATCAAAGAGAAGCGATAGAAGACTTACCCTTATTTAACACACTATTACAGTGGTTATGATAACCAAACTTGTTCGAGAGTATACGGTTCCCGATACTGACAGCAGCCAAAGAGTTAACATCTTTGCGAAAACGTTTACAATTATTAGGAACGGATAGAAAATGGCGGCCTATGTGAAGATAACTGTCACGTTTGTAAGGAGAGAAAAAGGGATTCCAGCTCCAGGCTGAACATACAAGTGTGAAAGAAGAAGATTGTGGTAACAGCTGATATTTCTGAGAAGGCACAAAAGCATCAGTAACGGCTTTTACACCAGAAGCAACCTCAGTCGCATAATTCAAAATAGGAAGTTTAAAAATTTCACCCCAACGGGTGCTACGAAGAAAATCACGAAATAATTTCCAAGCTAGAAGCTGGTAACGGAAAGAAGACTGGGGAATAGGAGGTTCCTTACTTATAGACAACACATAAATATATCAATGGATACTATAGCGTGATCCGAATTGTCAATAGGACAGCGTTGTGAATTTCAACAAGAGCAGGGAGAGGAGGTAAGGAAAAAATCAAGTAAAGATATAATGTTGACAAGAATTATTAGGGGAAACAGAACAGAGAAATCAAATATTTGACAGCAACGGAAAAACTGCAAGTAGGAATAGCAGCAAAATGAGGAACATTAGGATAGTTGAGCTACTTGTAATTTTGAGCATTCAAAACACCAAACACTAAGATATTCGCAAATGAAAGGAGAGAGAGAGAAAGAAATTTCTATACTGTAAGATATTCTGTCTAATATCTTACACTTCTGAGAAGAACGAGAGAGATGAAGGAAAAAGAGATAGCTAACATTTCAATAAAGAAAGTGGAAAAGCACGTGAAAGAATAATCTGGGGAATAGGGAGAGGATTCTCTAGCCGTTGCAAGATTTTCCCGGATGTAAACATCATGACCTTGCATATATATCCTGGAATCTTTCTACCAAAGAGGAAGATAGACTGAAACTGACGGCGATACCTCTCTTTCTCGATCTTCATTCATGAAGGCAAGTGAAGAAGAAGAAGAAGAAGAAGGAGGAGGATCAGTAGAAGAAGAAGAAGAAGAAGAAGAAGAAGAAGAAGAAGAAGAAGAAGAAGAAGAAGAAGAAGAAGAAGGAGAAGGAGGAGGAGGAGCAGTAGAAGAAGAAGAAGAAGAAGGAGGAGGAGGATGAGCAGTAGAAGAAGAAGGAGGAGGAGGATGAGGAGCAGTAGTAGTAGTAGTAGAAGAAGAAGAAGAAGAAGAAGAAGAAGAAGGAGGAGGAGGAGCAGAAGAAGAAGAAGAAGAAGAAGAAGAAGAAGAAGAAGAAGAAGAAGAAGAAGAAGAAGAAGAAGAAGAAGAAGAAGAAGAAGTTCACTAACTGTGAGTGGGGGACTATGAAAGACTGGCAGCTGTTGAGAAAAATTGTTACAGGTCACACACAAATAGAATTTGGCAGGAATTAGGATACCAGCCCGTTCGAAATCGCTAAAATCAGCGGATTTTCCACCCCCCCCCCACCATGCTGCTTGCGTCGATGTTTCCTCAATGTTAAAGGATTATTTTTTATCTATGTCATGAAAACCAGATAAATGAATCTACAGCAGCGTAAATTTCACGTTCCGAAGAATAAGTCAAGCGAAAATAAACAATTCACGGGAAAATACTAGAGACCCTGGGATCATAATGCCGATTTAAGCTACAAAATTTGATACAGAAGCCTATGCGTAAGTGGACGTTTTATACTAATACTGACCGGAGAAATGTCATCTCGCCTGTCAACATAAACTGCTCAGTGTCCTGATCTTGTCATCTGATCGAATCATTGAAAAATGTCCGCAACGAGTTCCTTTCTTTTCCAAGTGACGAAAATCTTAACTAAATACATAAAGGTGAACATGGAGATTGCGAAGATATTTGAAAATCCAGGCGGCATCAGTAGATCAAATATCGAAAGAAATGGAAATACAGACACACATATGTGTGCAGACTTGTATGTATTCAAAAAGTTAATATCCCAGTGTGTTCTTATCGATCGATCTTTTTTTTTCGGCTCTATGTATATATGTCTTATTTTCTTTGTAAATATCAACATTTGGCCTCTTTCCTGATTATATATCTAGTCGTGGATTCAGCGTCGAAGTGATTGACTTTTCCTGCTGACTGCGTATGTCCAGTGTTTTGGAAAACCTCCTTTACGCCGGCCAGCACTGGAGATGCTGTTTTGAAACACATTCAGAAGAAGGGGCTTTATGGCGTTTTTCTCGTATTAATCTTCTGTCCGACGAGTAACAATAACGAGGCAGGTATAAATCTTCTTACAGTTGCAAATAAATCCTTCTGACCAAAATTCAAATGTATCTGAGAGTAGACACAAGTTCAGAATTGTAGGCAAAGTATTAGGCGTAAGTACAGACAGCCATAATAAACTAAAAACTATGTTTTAGTCTAAGTAACAGTAACTAAAGTCATCTAAAGTTTATCAGTATCCGCTTTCAAAAAATCACCTAAGTAGTAAAGCTACCAATAAATATATAATATTGTCTGAAGATTTTAGATATGGCTTTTTACCATTACAAGCACTCTTCATCATCATCGTCATCAAATACTTCTTCTTGTCTGAAGAGTGTCTCTTAAGAAGGTTGCCGTTCATGTTTTTTCGCGGCATCCTATCATTTGTAGCTCTTAATAAATTTTACCTTTTTATCGGTCATATACTCTGTTCTCAGAATCCATTCACTTAATCGCTTCGGGTAGGTCATGCGTCGTTTTCCTCCGTTCCTCTTGCCTCCAGTATGCGCTGAGAGTATCAAATTTTCCAATCCCTCTTTCCTCATTTTTTGCTCTAGAAATTTCAACGGTCTATTCCTGATGCTAAGTATAACTGTCCTTGTTTCTCTAAAACGTTGTCATTGCTCACATGTTCGGTCTATGGTATTCTCAACATCCTTCTGTAGAATCACATATCTGTTGCTTCACGTGTTTTCTTCATAGGTATGGAGATTGTCCAGGATTCATTGTGATGTGGACCCGAAGTAGGGGCCACGGAAGGAAAACACGGAACGCGGGTAAGAGGTAAGAAAGATATATTAAACAGAAAAGTTACAAAGAATAGTGTAAGAGTAAGCAGAGCTTACTATCCAGTGGTGTCCGATATTGGTATCGTACGCGGCTGCGCATTACTGGTGCTACTCCCATGATTCTACCATTCGCATAATAATATAGTACTGGGAGAGTCCATGATGTACGAAAGTATCGGTCTCACAACACATTGACATAAAGGAAGAATGATATTACGTAACAGTTCAGTACTCTTTTCTAACGAAATTATAAATTTTTAATACTTTTTTTTAGGAATGTATATATCGCTATGCCAATGTGCCTTCGGATTCCCTCTGTTGAAACTCATAGATTCCTTTAAGTTGCTTGATAACTCGGAATTTATTGAATATTGACCAATAGCATTCAAATTCTCAATAAAAATAAAATTTTTCATCTCCAACGAAATCGTTTTCTTATTGTGGGACAATCGACAAAGGCAAGCTAGGATTTAACAAGTTAATCATAGTAAACTATTTAACACCGTGTTAACTGAAAAAGTTAAGCAACCTCATTTCTAAGGAAATGCTATACTAATGTAAATCCGCGTGCTTTTAGAGTATTTAACTGTTGTATTGAAATGTCGAAAATAAAAAAAAAACAATAGAAAATAAATAAATCCAGGTATAGATAAATAAATCCTAGTCTGACTGATGCAATATAAATTGGATTATCAAGATTTAGGTAAAATAATCCGATGGGGACCTGTCATGAAAGGAAATGTCTTGTGCCCCACACAAATAAAAGTATTAAAATCATTTCATACATTAAAGATTAAGAGAAATACCGGCCAATGGTGATTTATAAGCAGTGCTTAGATGTGACACAAGGCCGAAAGTGTGGGTCACCCAGTGAGGAACGAACTCACTATTCAGCCATAATTTATCTAGTGAGACAAAGTTGCTAATCATTACAATACGTCGTGGTACCTAATGATGTTTTAAGTGTAGCTTAGATGTGGCACAAAGTGTGGGACACCCAGTGAGGAACGAATTCACTATTCAGTTGTAATTGATCTAGCGAGACAAGGTTGCTAAACATTACACCACGTCGAAGTGTCATGAAATGATTTGCTAAATGTATCTTAAATGAGGCATAAGGCTGGAAGTGTGGAGCACCTAGTGAGGATTGAACTCACTACTCAGTCATAATTGATCGAGATACAACCTTGCTAACCATTACACAACGTCGATGGATTTCACAGTGGAGGAATTTTCATCTAGATCGAGAATTACCTGCACAACGTGACGAGGTGGCTCGAGAATTGTCAGCGATTTGACAGACCCTGAATGCGGAGGTGATATTATATACAGAGGTTTATATTTCGGTCTGAATCTACGTCCATGTCTGAAGGGAATATTAAGCGATTATGTTCGGAAGAAAGCATAGAAAACTAACGGCATGTGAAACCGAATAAAGGGGAATTATCTTCTATCAACGAACATTCTTTCAACCTAAATCGTAAGACTTGAACGGAAGAGGTTATAAGGGAAATAAATCTA
>OZ038476.1:142892036-142922036 GCA_964036315.1 Acanthosepion esculentum
AACCTAGGTAGGTTTGCCTGGCTCCTTAGGATTATCTTAGATTTTGCTCTACTTATTGAGCACTTTACGTAGTTGTTTTCTTACTCGTTTTGGTGGCTTTTTTCTAAAGACTTGGAGCTTAAACACTGGACGATGGTTTTCGCCTTCTTTTAATGTTCTTGGTTCTTTCTTTTTTTATTCCCCGTTTTTCCTGGGGTACCGATTTTTTTACTACAATTTGAGCTATCCTCCGTTTTTCCAAACATGTACCATCATCTCTCTCTCTCTCTCTCTCTCTCTCTCTCTCTCTCTATATATATATATATATATATATATATATATATATATATATATATTGAATGTTGAAATGAAACTAAAGTCTATACATTTCTGTCTGGGGTTCTGAACATCCCTTTCAACATAATTTCAATGAAAATACAAATTAAATAGCATATATATCTTTTATTTTTATTTTTATATTTTTATATTTTTTCTCCTCGGTAATTCTACAATTTAAAACTTAATAGAGATTTGATTTAGATTTCTAAATAGGTAATTTTCAATTTTTTACTTTTAATTTTAATTTCAAATTTTATAAATCTTTTAATATCTATGATAACCTTGCTTAGTTGTCAAATTTTTCGAATCACCCTATACTTGTGTTTTGATTGGTCATTCTAGCTTATGTAACAGCGTTTACTCCTAGCTAAGGATCGTTAATTAATTTGAAACTTTTAAAACCATTTATTCTATATTTTATATCATCACTTGATAAGACACCAGAAGTGTTGAAACAAAATGGCTACTTTTGTCGTGATTTTATAACATATTTATGTTGTAATATTCAAATAAATAATTATATCTGCTCTACTCTGTATTGATCACTCTTTAAAGAATAGTAATTGTTGGTTATTGGAATTCACTCCGTATATACCAATCCTAAACTTGGGTATATATATATATATATATATATATATATATATATATATATATATATATATATATATATATATATATAATTTAATACTAGCTCAGAAGCCGCCCTTAAGGCCTTTTAACTTCCGCGTTCTATGTAAGAAAAAAAGTTACAAGAATTTAGAAATAATAAAATTATTTTATCTTTATTCAATAACTTAATTTACCATCATATTTTTCTGTATACACAACTGATCACCGTAGTTTGTTTACATTTATTTTGTGTGCAATTTTTCTTTTCTTTTAAAATCACTATTCTTTATGATCCCTTTCGTATAAATTCACTCCTAAAAGAGATTAACGAATCCGAACTATGTAATATTTTGAATATGCCATAGTACGCGTGCTAGAAGAGGAAAAGAAAACATATGTGCAACGTACAGTGCCCCGTTTAAGTTTTACTTACGGTTTAATTAGACGATATCAATTGCATTTGCGACGAAAAACGAATTCAAAGTTAAACCCTTAATAAAGAATTGTTTTGAAATATTTCACTCTGTTTGATATATGTATTTAACTTTAAATTAGTCATTTAATTAATTTTCAATCGAGTGTAACTACAGTAGTTAATACCTGTTCAGGTTGTTTATGATTCGCCGAAATCGAAAAACGGACGGACGTACATACGTGCACTGTGCTTTATTATTGTAGCTATTTTGATGTACACATTAGTTTATTTGGATAAAATTAACCTTTTGAAACACAGCATGAATAATTTGTTTTCCTCAATCTTAGACAAGAAAAAACAACAATGACAAAACAATTTTTTAGGAGAGAACAGATTAAAGGATTAAACGGATTAAATGGATTAACGAATAATCGACAAAGGAAAACGAATTATCAAACCCAAATCGCAGAGCTATTTCTAATGAAAATTGCGCAATGACTGCCTGTCTGTTTTAAATATATCAAAGGTCGCTAGCGCACAGACATAATGTAAAACGCGTTGAATATCATGAAAATATAAAAATAATAATAATAGCCGAGGTAGAGATGTAAAATCTCTCTGCGACCTTTATTTCCCAGAATATAATGAACTGTTTTGTTTTTATATCCACACCGGAAAGGAGGTATGTTTGTATGGTTCTCTAAGCTATCATCAGTTTTCAGATAACTGACAATTCATGTAACCAAAAGGATAAACAGAAGAAATATTCAATTAAAATATCTCATCACGATATATCTATTTATTAAATAGATTCAAATACATTTGAAGTTAACAGACAATGCCAGATAAGTTTTAATTTTATTCCTCTATCGCCATAATTTACCGTGTCACTACATATGTAATGATTGGTTTAAATGAAAATTTTAACGTCTGACAGTTTAATTCCCTAGAATGACCGTATCGAGTCAGTTAGATATTTATGCCCGGACTTGACTGATCTTTTTCCAACGTACGTGAAACTAGATGGGTCGCTTGTGGAGGAGTAGTAGAAGCAGTTACATGTTTTCCTGTTATGCTGCTGGCGGAAAATGAGTGAATTTTTCTGAAGAAATAGCCAAAGATGATTAAACGAGTTAGGGAAACATTAGCCCTATGGGTTTTGGTGAAGATTCTAAAAAGGAGACCGAGTGTTTTTGAATGGAACAGGCAGTTCATAGGCGGTCGAGATGCGCAGAAAAGTAAAGTTAAAACTACAAAGAACACATGGTAAATGTTTATTTCGGGAGTGCTGAAGGGATTACTAAAAATGATTGGAAGAAAAATTTGATCTCTAACCTTCCAAGTAAATGCTCGTACACAGGGCGTTAGAATATTGTGAGTCAAAGACAAAACATTACATTAGAAAAATGGGCCATCCATCGTAACATTCGAATGAGTCCTCTGTGAATTGTTTTAAGATTGAAAAAACAATCGTTAATGTACAAATATTTGCTGACATTCCAACATTCAACAATACTTGAAATCTTTATTGAACATAATCTGGAAAATGAATTCCAAGAATGCTTCCAGCATTATCTCATGAAAAGCACTGCGACACAAGTATTTACTTGAAAATGACAGCAGCTAACAGTGATCAGCTAAGCGCACTTTGCTTTCACCTGACAATTGTCATACCACGGATACATATCTATATCACACACACTGACGAATATATAGATGAAAATATTTTTATATCCACAATAAATTTGCATCCTGGCATTAGCAACATTTCTTTTCAGATCTTTTATTATTCCAATGCGGGATGTTTAAGAACAGAAGTGATAAAAAGATAAACAAAAAGAAACTAAAAGGAAATTAGCTTTATATACCCAGACAAATATAAAATATAGATTTAATAATTTAAAATTTTAGTTTACTTCGTGCAGACATCTAGTTACAGAGACGGAAATATTATTTGGTCTGAAGTCCGAAGGACTGAAACGTGTCATATAAATCTTGTTTATACGTTGGAATTCCTCTTCATGATACATATACATTAACAAAACATATATATATATATATATATATATATATATATATATATTAACACATTAAAGAAAAAATCTGAAATTAAATTTCCCAGCTTCACTCGTATATGTAGTCGGATCAAGTTAAATAACCTAAACACATGAAGTTCTAAGGAACGAAACGCAAAACATCATACGGAAACTATTTACACATTGTTATAAATCTTTCTGTCAAAACTGTTGTTGATATATAAAAAATATACATCATATATATATATATATATATATATATATATATATATATATATATATATATAAGTATATATGCATACAGATGTATATACTACACATATATACATACATATATATATGCACACAAATATATATATATATAAACACACACATACATATAGATATGCACACACACATATATATATATATGCACACACAAATATATATATACACACATATATATATATAATTATGCGCACACAGATATATGCTCACTCGCAGACACACACACATATATATATGGAGAGAGAGTGGAGAAAGAAAAAGAGAGATAGCCCACTAAAAAAGAAACAGTTCGACGATCACGTCTTTTTCGATGCATGATTAGCTAGGCAGAGGAGTTTCCCGCAGGTTGCCGTAACTTTCTGTGGTAGACTGGTTTCCAACCAAGGCTATAGCTTCATTCTGTCCCATAGCTAGAATGGGCGGAAATTGGAATGGATTCATACCTATCGAAAGAATATTTGTGTGTAAATGAATGTAACGAACCCAACCGGAATTCGAACTCGGCTCTCCAATTTCTCATTCCGTGTTAATATTCATTACATCCCATTATGGGAATACACAAGTTTGGCTATAAATATTTTGTTTTATTTTTGTAAACATCGGAATTAATATCCCCCTGTCTAGATAAGGAGAGGTCCTAGACAAGAAATTGTGCTCCACTATTGGAATTTCAATGTTTTAAAAATAAGTGTGATGTCTAATTAGTACAGGAATTCAATATAAATGCTGATAGTAATAAGAAACATATGATTAATAAAATTTGCAGTAGAAGTTGAAAACTACATGTTAAATAAAGAACAGGATATTTAATGTTAAAGAAACAGCTATGAAACAAATATGACGTGATAGTTTTATGCATTCAAAAATAATTGGCAAATCTTTTCATTCTTCTCCAGACACGGAAACAAAGCCGAACAAATTTCGCTCCTCTGTTCTTTTCTATTCGACATGACGTCAATTTGGAAAAGGAAATAAAGTTTGAAAGTGACTGACGTTTGTCTCTTCTTGAAAAGATCATCTTTAGAATGGTATCCTTTAGTTTGGCGGAAAATCAATACGGAAAAAAGGGCCGCCATTTTGGAAACAGACTATATCGATTATATGGCAGATTTGATTAAGAATACATCAAATAATACTGATCACATGAGTAGATAAAGAATATAGATTTCGCAGGACTTCACACGGGATTACATTTTATTATACTTGTTACAAATATAAAGCACAACTTGAAAATATCTCGAGAAATTATTTAAAATAAATATGTGTTTGTTATGATGCGTAAGCGTAAAAATACATATGGGATAAAATGTATGACTTACTAAATATTCCTAAACTAACTGATTATAAAACAAGATAGTAAACCATTAATTATAAGCAATATGATAAGCCATTACTTATAAGCATTATGATAAGCCATTAATTAGAATTCAATGTGAAATTCCATTAATTATAAGCAGTATGATAATCGATTATTTAGAATTCAATGTGATATTCCACTAATTATAAGCAATATGATAAACCATTAATTAGAATTCAATGTGATATGCCATTAATTATAAGCAATATACGCCATTAATTAGAATTAAAATTTATATGCCATTAATTATAAGCAATATGATAAGCCATTAATTAGAATTCAATGTGATATTCCATTAATTATAAGCAGTATGATAAGCGATTACTTAGAATTCAATGTGATATTCCACTAATTATAAGCAATATGATAAACCATTAATTAGAATTCAATGTGATATGCCATTAATTATAAGCAATATACGCCATTAATTAGAATTACAATTTATATGCCATTAATTATAAGCAATATGATAAGCCATTAATTAGAATTCAAAATGATATGCCTTTACTTATGAACACGATCGTAAGCCATTAATTATAAAACAATATGATAAGCCATTGTAAATATAATTCCACGGCACATATCATTAAGGATCCCATTAAATATCTCAGATTTACTGTTTTCTAGTAAGAGTCTAAAGCAACTACGGTCATTATTAATGGTGATCTCAAAAGTTGTCCGATATATGACAAAAGGTGTACTGAATTGTCATTTCCTTCGGGTGATGATTTCCAATACGAATAATACAAAGGACAACATTAAATCCTTACATTGGCCAAAGAAGCATGAGACTCAATCTGATGTAGTCTTCTCATTTGGTCAAAATTAGTACAATTTCAAAACCAACCAAAATACATCCATTACCATAACTATAAAGAGAAAACAACAAAATAAAACAGAACACTTACTGACAGAAAAAAATACCGAAAAGACTTATAAGTAATTATTTGACAAGTGAAATAAGTTGCATTAAGTAAAATGCCTTTCAGCTCAGTCGTGGCTAGATGAAAGTGTATTAAAATATTTAATACTAGCTTAAAAGCCGCCCTATGAGGCGGCAATTAAGCTCGCTACTGTCGAGGGTCTCTTGATTGGTCTATGCATATTCTCAGCAATGGAAGCACTCCCAGTTGCAGTTTCCTCTGGGTTTTCATTTGTACCGGACTTTCTTTTCTTGTTGCAGCATTGACTCTTTTGATTGTAACATAGTCCTGTGTTGGCAGAGATTTCTTTTTGTGAGGCATACTGCTGCAGTATGCGATCGGTTACAATAAACTACACAAAGACCGAAAATTAATTACTGCATTTAAGTATTGCATTAATATTTAAGCTTACCTTTTAAAAGTTCAACGATAATTCTTCTCGCGCCACTTAATGTACAGACAATTTGATGTGCTTAGGTCCTTAATTTCCATACAAAAAATAGTTTTTCCGTGACTTTCGCTGGATTTCGCAATTAATTTCAATTATTCCAAAATTTATTTCTAAATTATAAAAATTGTTATCGTACAAAAACATTCGTCGCAAAAATCACCGCATACAATTGCAGTTAATTTAAGACATTTTTTTAAATATTTATACGTTCTTTTTATAGATAGAACTATTTAAGTAAATGCTCTGTTTATAATAAACAGTATTAACAACATTTACTGGCCTGAATGTCCGGGAAATTTTCATGGAAAATATTCGTCCTGCGACAGGAATCAAACCTGTATCCTATACGGAACTGTCATATAGCCTGACGTGACTTTAACCGATTTGGCCACAGAGGAGCGTTTCGGTTAGCAAGGTCGATTTTACTGTTTTTAAACTATAATCCTCCATAATTTTCTCTCGTACATTCATATCTGCTCGATGCATAACCAAATGTAAACAAATCACATCACACATTATGAAATGGACAAAGTCCGAGAATTATTTTAAGAGATTTTTTATGTTTAGGTTATAGGATACAGGTTCGATTCTACGAAAATTTCTCGCACATTCAGGCCGGTAAATGTTGTTAATACTGTTTATTATAAACATAGAATTTACTTAAATATTTGTATCTATAAAAGAATGTATAAACATAAAAAAATGTCTTAAAATAGTTGTCGGACTTTGTTAATTTCATAATTGCAGTTATGAAAATTTGGGAATCGAAAATTTCATGATTGCGGGTCCGAATCACGCTGGGGATGTTTTTCAGTGGCTCACGGGGTCGGCCTGATTCTCAAATGGTATGATATATTGGGCTACGGCTTCTAGCAGTAAATCTGAAAAGTGGGACACAATGACATTCGGATATATATATATATATATATATATATATATATATATATATATATGTATATATATATATATATATATATATATATATGTATGTATGTATGTATATATAAATAAAAAGAAAGAACAGTAAGATATAAAATCCGGTGTTCTTATAGATATTTTTATTTTTACACAATAGTGCTCAATGTAAATTTACAGAGCATTAATATTTTAAATTAATTGATTTAATATTTTAATCAATTAATATAAAATATATATATGTGTGTGTGTGTGTGTTTGTGTGTGTGTGTGTGTGTGTGTGTGTAGAAAATAATTCCACGTATAAAATATTTGATACATCCTTTCAGATACAGTCAATCTTTGTCAAACTGTTTTAGACATGACGCCAATCAGATATACGCGTATAGTTAAATTTATCTGAATTTTAGCACCCCAAAAAAGCCAGGATTTGGCCAGTAAAACTTACCATACTCTGAATAAACAGTTGTTGTTAACAACTGAGACGTCGAAAAAATGAAACAAGAAACAGAACAATCATGGAAAGTTCATCCATGACTCGGATTCCTAAGAGAAGAAGGAAGTAATGAATAATGGATAGCTTACAGAAAAGTGGGTTGAACCATATCCTTTTTTTTGTTTATGGTTTTACTTGATTTACCCTTTCTGTACGCTATCTAATATAAATATAGACAGGCACTTCTTAAACTTAGTCGACAAGCACTTCAATCAAAATAACTCTGTACAGACAATTTTCAATAGAAAACTCCCAAAATTACTTATTGCTCTATCCAAGCATTATTGGAAGATTAAAGATAGTGGTTTTCACCACACTAATCAAATGCAAAATCATCTGTCGGTCTCAAAACCCTAACAACTTCCGGCACAGATGCGATCTGACTATACAAGAAAAAATTGAAATAATTAAGTACACAAATGCTCACCAATTGTCAAATCAACGGAACGAAGATATTTTCAAGGGCAGACGTAAGAATAAATTTAAAATCATTTAAAAACATTATTTTTTGGTCGGGATGCACACTTGAAGTGTTGATTCGTTTATATGGGTAATATCACATATAGATGTACATGCACTCATGTGTATGTATGTATTTATTATGTGTGTATGTATGTATATGAGTATGCGCGGATGTGTGTTTATATTGCGTATCACACGGTTTGTGTTTTTGCGTGTTTCTTCATATGTAATTGGATCAATGGCTGTCTTGCTAATGTATGCAACAAATATAATTCTACATTAACATCTTTTGTAACATTATCCATACATCATCTTACTCAATTTTTATTTTTATTTTTCTAAATTTACGTTTATTATTTATCTATATTAAAATCACTTCATTCATATTTGATATTATCATTATTGTAATTTTGATTTATTATTTGTATTAAGGACACTTTTATTAGACTAACTAAATTGGAATTGGGTTGGTTGTCCTGCTTAACATAACGGGTCGTATAAGTCAATTTGTTGTATGACCCGATGTATTAAGTTTCACATTTTAAGGGACAATCTCTTGGTCGACTCAGTCACTTTAGACTTTTGACAACCTATTCATTACTTCTTTCTTCCCTTTCCTTTCCATACCATCTCTCTATCTTTTTCCCCTCCTTCTCGTTGTTCATCTTTTTTTTCTTTCCCTTCCCCCCTGTCAATCTAATATATCCGTCCAGGGAATTTCTCGATTTACTAAGAAATTTCGCTATGAAGAGTTGAATATATAGATATTCATGAAATAAATAAATTATAACCGATATGAATCTTTATGGTTTTCCTCTTGATTATTATATATATATATATATATATATATATATATATATATATATATATATATATATATATATATATATATATATATATATATATATATATATATATATATATATATATATATATATATATATATATATATACTGTATTGTGTGCAGTGTTTGCGTGTCTGTGTGTGCGCGCGTAAGTTCCGTCTAGTGTGTCATTTTTTGCCAGTATATACGTATATATTTGTTCTCCCTATTATGTATACTATGTTATGAAGCGTATATAGTGTATGCATACATTATGTATGGTGTGTTTGTTTGTGGATGTGTGTGTGTGTGTGTAGTCCGACTAGTGTGTTTTGCTACTCTGACTATATAGTGTGTGTTTATGTGTGTGGGATTATGATTTGTTTAGTGCTAGTTTAAATGTGTTTATGAAGTTTTTTCTTGTATTTAGAAGTAGGAATATATCTTTGATATATTGGCATAATTTTAAAGTTACCCTTGTTGCATTTGCGGATATGTTATGACACAAAGAGTTTTTATTGTCTGTTAATATAATGCTGCTTTCATGTAGGGAGACTGTGCGTGCGTGTGTGCAAAAGAGTAGACATTGAGTTCATCACCAAATGAACACAGGTTTGTTTCATACTTGTAATTTTCATGGCCTCTCTCTCTCTCTCTCTCTCTCTCTCTCTCTCTCTATCTATCTATCTATCTATCTATATATTATATATATATATATATATATATATATATATATATATATATATATATATGGTCAAACCTAAGAGCCAGACAAACCTACCAATCTGCCTAAGTGAAACCTTGGTAGGTTTGTCTGGCTCATTTGGTTTGACTAGGTTTGCTCTACGTTTGTATCGAGCTCTTTAGTTAGTTGTTGACTCGTATCGGTTTTTTGGGCCTTGAACCTGTATCTGTGCGATTATTTTCGACAGACTTTCATGTTCCTGGCTCTTTCTTTTTTAAAACCTTTTTTTCCCTTCGAGATTGATTTGGCTATTGTTAAATCAAGGATTCGAAGGTTTTTCGACACGAGTATAGTTACCTATATATATATATATATATATATATATATATATATATATATATATATATATATATATATATATATATATATATATGATAAAATATAGTTTTAAGGTATGCTATATTCATGGGTTAAAAGGCTCAATATCTGGGATAGAGTTTATGGAGAGATAAAAGTGTATATTGAAATCAACAAGCATCGGCCACAGTTCATGGCCTGGTGATTGCATATCAATATAAAACAGACTCGCCACTGTGTGCTGACGTAAATATATATATATATATATATATATATATATATATATACGAGGGTAAATCACAAAGTGAAGTCAATTTCTATATAACACTTTTATTTGCACTAATGAACAAAAAAATGTTTATGTACTATTCGACATAGTTCCCCTGCAGAATAATCTACTTCTTGTCTATTTAAAAGACCAACCAGTAGATGTCCAAATAAACTAGAAAGATTTACTTCTGAAAATGTTTATATGATAGTATAATCATGGAAGGATGTGCTGAAATACTTATTCGTAATGTAGTACGTGACTCACCTCAGATAATACCTAGACTGTGCACTGTATTCTTCAGGAAATCAAGAGACATGCTTAATCCCAGTCAGGAGTAGAGATCCGGCCTCCACATAATATCAGTGCCGTCCCAGACAAAATAACACCCTTTATACCATCTGCGCCAGTGTTGTAAACATTTGAAAGAAACCTGTTACAGGTAGGTATATAAACACCCACCCGAGAGGAGATGGTCAGTATGAAGAATGAATGTTCCACGTTCGGATAAGGTCTCGGAGATGCATATAACAGAAAATATAAAATTGCGTATAAATGTTGTAAGACTTGGGCTTTCATCAAGCCCTATAGCTGTACAATGCACTCATAAATGCTGATGATGATATTACTTATTATGATGATATATACTGAGTCAGTTCTCGTTGTGTTTTGAGGGAATTAATCTAAACGTAACGTTTGTTGGATAACAATCTTAACTATTTAAAAATATATCTGAATTTTTTTGTCATTTATTATAACTTGATTTATTTAAAAAAATACCTTTATTAATTAAAACAATTTTTATTTAAATGAAACGATGGCTTATGTTAAGTCACTATATATGGTCTACTGTTACCATATAACTCTACCTGTCATGTAATAAGGTTATAGGCGGATAAGCTGGTTCCCCTTCACGACTTTTAAAGTGGACAGGGTTGCTGGAGACCTAGCGGGATTAAAAGAAAATCTGTCAAAGATCGGATGAACCTTCTTGTAGAGTTAGCGGCCATCTAACTCAATTGAATGGACAGAGTATATCGCTATGTATGCAGCCAGTGCATCGTGCGTTGGAGAGGGATATCCTTGACTGAAATTAATGGCCTGCGAGGTGCTTTACACTATGGAATCAGCGACCAGAATCTTAAGATGAGCCTCTCAGTTTGGACAGCATCCGCGGTAGTTTAACTTATACGAGGATGGGATGCTACGGATCTACGTGACCGAGACTCACATGAATGAATGCTTTTCTGGCTTTCAAACCAGGGTCGTAAGGGTGGACCTGTGAAAAACAGCAAGTAAGAGAGTGGTGCTCAAAACATCTCAATCAGAGGCGTTGCGGCCGTGTGTTAAGCGAACTTGTCAGGTGCTCAAATACACACCTACCTTACGGCCACACCCAATGATAGGATGGATGAAGATGATGTTGATTTTGTTGGTTGAATTTATTCGATTTATGAATAAGGAAACCGAGAACGCTTCCAGTTCTTGAGATGTATTTTTCTTTCAGTCCAATTAGTAAATAGGCTTACGCCCACATCACGTTGAAACACCGGTTCACGTACGATCACTGAAGTTAAGCAACGTCGAGCCTGGTCAGTACCTAAATGTGAACCGCTTAGGAGTAGCAGGGGATTTAGGCTAGAATGTGAGGGTGGTGTAATAGTTTATGTATCGGAATTAGTTAATCGGGGAGCCGAGTTCCAATCACGGTTTGATTTGTTACGTACATTTACGTGCTAATATCGTTGAGAAAGGTATAAACGAAGCTCTCCCTACCGCAGCTATGGGTTAATTAGTAAGACTTGTATCACTATTATTAAAAATACACCTTTAAGTGCAGAGTCTGGGTGCGTCGTCAGTGTTGTTGCTCCCATGTCACTAGAAGTTTTGGGTTTAAATAAACAACATTCTTCGATGGGCGACCCAACCGAATATGATCAGTATTCGGCCTGCACCCAGAATAAAATTTGCTACTTTAGGACATGCATTATATAAGTTCCCCCAGAAAACGGCAACTAATCAAGACTTCACTTGGGTTATTCGATGTTATAGACCATGTATGCTTCTTTGTACTCATCTTCCTACATGCTACCATGACAGGGTCTTTTTTGGAAGAAGAGAAGAAAACAAACCAATAAATATATATACATTAATAAAATAAAACGATTTATTATATTGTCTCGTCTTACGACTTACTTTTCTTTCTCTTCCTCCCCTTTTAATTTCTTTATTATATCTTATTTGTTTGGTCTTTCTTTTTTTATAACTTACCTTTTTATTCTTATTTTTTCTTAACTATACTTACCAAATCTATACAATAGTGATTAAAACAATTAGACTATTTACAAAAAAAAAAAAAACAACAAAACAAAAAACTCCTAAAATACGGTGTGAATAATTTGGGATATTGATTGAAACTCTAAAATTCCGTTTAAAAACTAAGAAATAACATTAAACTAAAATTGCCTAAAAGTAAATAAATGAAGATATTTACATGTTAAAAACTAGTTAAAAAAAACAACAACATAATAACGTGTAAATTCTAGTTACTCCCAAAAAGTTATCCTTAACGGAAGAAATTTGTTTAAAACCTAAGAGAAATAATATAACTAAAATTGCTTAAAAATAAATTAATCATGATATTTATTTACATATCGGAATTGTTAATTGGGGAGCCGAGTTCCAATTCCGGTTAGATATGTTACGTACATTTACGTGCTAATATTCAGAAAGGTATAAATGCAGCTTTTCTTCCCGCAGCTATGGGATAATTATTAAGATTTATATCACTAAACCATTATTTTCTCCGGTCCAACCAATATAATCTAGTTTGAAATAACCTGCAACGGGTTGATAAGCCGTAAAAAATGAATCCAACAATCTATGTTTGGGATAATTTCAGGTGTTTTCTTAATCCGATGATATCTCTCACCATTCGTTCCTTGGATTTCACAGATATTATTTTTTGTATACTGGCATGTAAAATAACATCACGAAATAGGTTTCTGTTTCATTAAAAGCTCTGTAGCGAAAATCCTCCAGCTTTAATGGTTTGGTGAAGTGAAAACATATTTAAAAACAAATTTTCAAATAGAATATTCATCTTTAATCAAATTACGCAGAGTTTTTTTTTCTGAAATTGAAAAACATTGACATTCTCAGTTTAAAAAAAAAAGTTGTGATATTAATAAAACGAAAAAAAAAAAGGAATCCCTTTTGGCTATCGAATATAGGAACATGATAAAAATTATTACAATTTTCTCAACTTATCAGAAAGCTACGAGATATCTAGAATTTTACTTCCCGAAATAAATACATTTTACAGTTATTTTCAAGTGTAGAAATCTCTTTTCAATTTTAAATTATATAAAAAAAAAACATACTCGAAGTGAATTTAGAATTAAACTATTTTAAAACTGCATGACGACATTCTAAATTAGAATCCCGTCGGGTTTTACAACATGTAATTTAAATATCATTTTTTTTTAATACAGGTAAGTTTAGATATTGATTTTACAAGAATGTATCGCTTGTTCTTTATAATAAAATTCAGCCAATACAAAACTCGAAAACCACTCACGGTAGAAGATTACTTCTAAAATATTAATGATATATTTTTTGCAATGGTGTTCACTCTGTACAAGGCTCGAAAGTCCCTCGAGGTATAGTATATGAAAATAGATGCCATTGGCAGTGAATTGACTTGAATAAATTAAGATTGTAGTATTCGGTGAAGCAACTTGGAGTGAGTCTTTTACACAAAATAACAGTTCTTGGGCAAAGGTTTCCTGAGTGACAGAAGGGTTTCGAAACCGCAGAAGTCGCACTGAATGTTCTGGTTTTAAGGTCTGAACAGGTGGAACTATGTGATTTGCTATGGAAATAGCAACAGAATAGCGATATGCTTTCAACGGTATGTTTTTGAGGAAAGGGACTAATGATTGGAGACGGCGTATAATTTTAATAAGTCTATCAAGGCTCGATATACCAGTACAGTGGACACAATGTAATCGTGTTGTCAAAAGTGTCGGCAAGAATGAATGTATTAGTAACATGTATTATATTGTAAATAATTTTCATTTAATCCTAGTACAGTTTTGTAATTTAAATTAGTTCGTAGTTAACGTTAATAATTGAACAGTGTACAAGTAATAAACACCTAAGGAAAGATATCCGTATCTTATCATCATAAATGTTACATAATTACAACCAAAATTGTTTACTGAAAAAGTTCCCAAAACAAGATTTTTTGCGTAAACTTTGGAATGTCTAAGTAATACTTGACATTCCGTAGATTCAATCTGAAATTAGAGAGTCTGTTTATTTCTCGTCCTACTAAGAGCAACGTATCATCAGATACTTTTTCCGAAAATATTACCAGATTCCACAAGATATCCTTGGAATCGTAGCATAAAAATTGCAATAAAAATATTTAAATATTTAATTGCATAAGCTTTTAATTACTATCATAAGTAACATAAATTAAGGATTTAGTGTGAATAAAAAACAATTATCTCGAGGACTAATGAATTATTTCAAGAATTGTTCCACACGTTTTTTTTAATTATAATTTTAAAAAAATTAAAATGTAGTTTTAAAAGTGAACAAAGTATTCTTGAAGATATGTGGCGTCTTATATATTCGATATCAATACCCGTCAATGGGGCAAAGTTAGCACCGTTATTTTGGACACTATCCCTCAATTATTACTCACACACAGAGAAAGAAAATTACACACACACACACACACACATATATATATATATATATATATATATATATATATATATATATATATATATTCCTCCACAGAGAGACTATCTAGTCATCAAATTGCTTCAAGCCGGGATTGAAACCCGATGGATTTTACATCAGTCGGAGATAGTACCCCCTGATCTATCAGCGGCCGATGGAGAGGAGGGCTAATTTTTACGTACTTATTCTTCGAATAAATACACCAAAGACCGATATATATATATATATATATATATATATATATATATATATATATATATATATATATATATATATATATATATATATATATATATATATATATATATATATATATATATATATATATATATATATATATATATATATATATATATATTGTTGGATTTATATATATATAGATTGTTCCTCACATACTTTTATTTAATTATAATTTTTTATGTTTAAAATGAATCTCTAGAAATGAACAAATCATTCTTGAAGATATATGTGGCGTATTATATATACGAGCCTTCATCGACAGCGATATCAGTACGCGTCAACGGGGCGAAGTTAGAACTGCACCGGGTGGGTCATCGCTATTGTGCACACTGCCTATCAATTGTTACACACACAAAAAACGTCTCTCTCTCTCTCTCTCTCTCTCTCTCTCTCTCTCTCTATATATATATATATATATATATATATATATATATATATATATATAGTACAGTCAATAGATTCTGTGTTATATAATCAAGGTGGATCCTAGTAATATCAAATATTAAAACTGATCCACAGAGAGACCTCAGTGTATTTATTATAACAGTGCATATATTTCATATAGAAAAAAATCACAAATTACCTCATGTGGGTATAGTCTATTTCAGACTATCACAATCATATGCCAGACTTCCTCAGCCCTAGACAAACTGTCTCGGAATAGGGGTTTTGAATTTAGTTTAGATAGCAATCGGTGAAAATGTCCGGGGCTACATAAGGGGCGCCTCATTTTGATAAAAAGTCTGTGTTGGTGACAAGGAGATGGGCCGCAGTGGCAGTTTATTTATGGCAAAAGCCTTTTGTTGCATGTAAATGAATTTAGGTCCCTGCTAGTGGATATTATTAAATGATGGGCGATTTAAAGACAAGACAATTTAAAGTTAGAATAATCATCTAAATAATAGATTCCCAAATCTGTAAGTAAAACCGAGACACCCAATGGAATAAATCATGTCAGACAAGACACATAAATACCCATATACCCACTTACACACATATCTACATACGCATACATATAATTACCCATACACACATACATACACACATATACATATATGTATAAATATACATATGTATATATATATACCATTCATTTGCACCATTAAGGTTCGGTTATATTATTAGGAATACCGAGCCGTACCCGAAATTCTTTAAGAGGAAGATATTAAAGTAAAGATTTAACCAGGATTTATTGTTGACGAATATAATTTTAACAAAATAATATAAGCATATGATACTGTGTGTAGTCCTTGTTTTTGGCTGATATGTATAAAAATAAACAGCTCAAGCGTAAGGTGGCGTCCCAAAGACAGTATCTTTCTTTCGGGAGGAGGTGTGTTCATTTACCTGCGCTTGAAGCCCACCCAAAGAGGGAACTTCCGATAGTGCTTGAAGATTTTCTTTTCTACGGTACTGCCGAAAAAACAACTTTAAACTTCGACTACGTGTGATATTCTGTAGTGGGTGAGAGCGCGGATATTGGTTTTCTGACAGAATAGAAACAAAAATTCAAGAGACAAAGAACTAAGCATCGATTGTCAGAATATGGAAAGTGTAATTTGAACTCCGATTTCGAGATGTCAAGATGAAGTTGAGAAATTTAAATATATGAACATGTTAACAGAGACGATTGAAATTGTTGTTTTTCTCAGGTCTACCCTGGCCCAGGCAGGCAGAATCGATTAGGACCCTTGCTATGGGCAAATAGTGAAACCTCCCGCCCAAAAAGTATAAAATACATTTTTATATAATAACAATATGTTTTTATATTTAAAATATGACCAGCAATACATATTTATAGTAAAATGACTAACAATAGATTTTTAAAGTAATATGAAAAGCAATGCATTTCCTATGTAGTTGTCGGCATTCAAATGCGTTAAAAGATATTAGATAGAAGAAACTGCTAGCATAAAACTTACGGTTGTATCTCGCCATTTAATTTTAAAAATGTGACCGTGCCGTCAATCTAGTAGTGAGCTTAAAGTCATCAGTAGCAATTACCATGAAAGCTTCTGGGAAAGTGACTGATGCCGAGAGGACAGGTCATGCCGAATAACATAACAGATTCATCTTTGAATTTTTTTCCAGAATCTCTAAATATATAGCAGACGCAGCAGACCTCATATCGCAAAAATATTCAAAGCAAGGTCGAACGGTAGACTAATAAATATGTAAGGTCCAAATAGGCAATTGATGTGTATTTTCAGTACATATCTCATATATATATATATATATATATATATATATATATATATATATATATATATATATATATATATATATATGGTGTTGCTCAAAAGATATTGACTCGAAGGAGTTCACAAAATCAATGATCAAACTTCAGAATTATATTTGGAAGTTTTAAGAAATATGAGAACGACGCGCCAAGAGAGCTGAAGAATTCATTTATAGGTTATAGATCATCTTTTGGGGGTTAGCTGAGAAGTTTTCAGCACCCTCTCGCTCCCTATCTGTTTGTATATATATATATATATATATATATATATATATATATATATATATATATATATATATATATATTATAAATTAATAGATTTAAAATATGGTTTTACCGCTACACAGTGATGACCATGTTTCAGAAATGGAAGCTAAAGCCCCTGAATTTAATTTTGTTATTAAACCAATAGAGCACTATTGTGTAAAAATAAAAATATCTATAAGAACACCGGATTTTATATCTTACTGTTCTTTCCTTTTTATTTATATATACATATATATATATATATATATATATATGATTAATAACCATAAAGATCCTAAGTGCACTGCCTTAAGGAATAAACATTATCTAGAGAGGAAGCTCGTGACGAGGGTAAATTGCAATTATTCCAGTGGCCTAGTCAGAGTCCTGATCTTAACCCAATTGGAAACCTTTGGGTGATAATGGACAAGCGTGCGCGTAATGGGAAAGTTAACACAGAAGATGAGCTTTTTCGTGAATTAAATAAATGCTGATCGTTGACTTAGTAAAGAATTTAGTCTATAGGATGCCACGAAGAATTCAGACCGCGATTAAAGCAAAAGGTTACACAACAAAGTACTAAACGATATATATATATATATATATATAAATTGTGTGTGGATGCTTGCTGGTGTTTGCGCGAGTGCATATAAAAAGAGGGAACTAGATATTTTGCTTTCTTTCAATTGATTTACGAATAGCATTTTTACTCAAAGATTATACATTCTAAACTGAGAAATATCAAGCAATGGAAAGCGAGAAAATATTTGGTGTGTATTAAAAACATAGTCATTCGATTTCAGATAATTTTGGCTTATTTCTTTTCTGTTCCTTTGCTCTTGCCAAACTTCTTTCATCTTTATTTCTATTTTACTTTTTAACTCCATTTCCCTGTTTTCTGCTCAAAGTTTTTCTCCGCCAAAATGTCTTGCGTTTTTGTTTTTGGTACACTGATCCCATTTTTTCTTTTCGTCTCTGATGTTAAGATTTTCTTTGCATCGCAGATTTCAACAACACCATACTCTTTTCCCCCTTAGCTTTGTGGTATGTAAAGCAGAAAACTTCCTGCCTACTTAGTGCAAATTGTTTTTCTGCCTCCCAGCTGCTTCAATCAAACGACAGTTTACAAGATCTTGCAAAAAAAATGTTGTTTCATTAACGTCCTGCCTTCGGCTTTCTTCTCGAGAAGAAACACTCACATGACACAATATACACCCGTACCTCTTTAGACGTATGGAAATACAGGAGGCTGGTACTATTTCATAGCGAACATTAAAAACTGAGCTGAAATAAGTTCCCAAAATAATAGTTATATTATAAAGTATGATGCCACATATTTTGATGTTGGCGTTCTGAACTAAATGAAAATCATGTTTAAGTTTAACAGAAAAACATAAATATTGATTGAAAGTAATATAATATATTATTATTATTTTTAAGCATTTCACCTCAAGCAAGACAGGAAGCCACTAGCACACAAGGGGTTACAGAGAGTTGGAGCGAGAGCAAATAGGAGTGATAGAGGAAAGGATGAAGAGAAGGATAGGGCAGAGATCAGGGCATCTGGAGACGTCGATTGACATTAAATTTAAACAGTTGGAGATTATAGCTATCAGGGAAACAGGAAAAGGGGAGGGAGATCCACAGGTGAGAGGTGCGAGATATGAAGCTATTGGAGTAGAAGAGACGGCTACATTTAACAGTTTCGACAGTGAAAGGATGAAAGCGAGTGCCAGCCTAACAGAACGCTTAAATTCATGAAGTTTGGGAACCAGCGAAAGCAGCTCATCGGAGCACTTACCATGAAAGTATTTGTAAAAAAGACAGAGGGAAGCGACGGCACGTCTGTGAGAGAGCGACTGCAGACAAGTTTGCAATTATTATTTACTGTATTTCACTTACTATTATGGTTATTATTTTTATTTGATGTTAAATGTGTATTGTTTATTGTTATTCTTTCACCTTTCCGGGTTGTTCTGTATTATGTTTGTTTGTTATTGTACAACTAGCATAAAGATCATTTGTCTTATTTTTACTTTCTGTTTTTTCTTACCTAAACATATATTTATAACCTTTGCTTTTCTACTCTCTTTCATTTATAATAATTGGTGGTTTAGGTGTTAGTACAGTCAAGAAGGCAGAATACAGAGTGCGTTTGATAAACTGTCATCTACATTATACAAAAAATGAAAATAACTGACATCTCATTTTAACATATATTGTTTTCATATATTACGTATCAGTATAGCGTAGGGTTAAAAGCGTAGAAAAATATCGCAGAACTGAAATCGAATTTCAGCTAAGAGTTTTTAAGATACAAACATTTTTTTCTCGGTAATGACCTTAGGAAACGTATGAATCTATACCTCCTTGTCTCCTGTTACGTTGTCGGAAATCTTAACGGAATGTTTTCAGCAATTGCATAAGACTATTTTGAAAACAAAAAGGGGGTTAATAACTGAGAGGGTAATTCCGCGAATTCTTCTGAAAACCTTACTTGCTCACAGGGTGCGATGGATAAATTGCCATCTAAATTACGGAAAAATGAATGACATCTCATTTTAATAGATATATTTAAGAGAATTAAAATATTAAAGAGTGAATGTCTTCAATAAAATCGCCATTGCCTTCAACCACGGCGTCCAGACGACTTCGGAATATCTTGCAACTCTTCTGGACGATCTCCTTGTTTAAGTTGGTGAATATTCCTTGCCTTCCGTTCATCTTTGGTGTTAAAAGGCGTTTTGATGGTCCCTCGCTGAACTGCGCCCCACCCATAGTAATCAAAGGGATTGCCATCTGGGGAGTTAGGTGACCAGACGTAAGGAGAGATGTAGTCGCAGAAATTGTCTGATAGCCATGATTGGGTTCTCATGCGAAATACCAAAGTATGTTCGGTTGAAGGGCTTGTTTGAGTTGGTTCAAAAGCTGCGTAGCGCGGTCTTTCCTTTTGTCCATATGAATTGTGATAGAAATTGGCCATTTCTCCTCTTGCACGAGAAATACCGGATGTCTTCCTGCAATACCTGCCTGATAAGAAACTCCCATGCCCCTGGCTATGGACCTGACTGAGCTAGGGGGTTCGTTGTCAATCAAACTCGGGAGTTCTTTTCTTATCAGGACTATCAGAGTGGGTTTTCTGAGCTACAATATCTTCGTAATCACCATTAGACTCATCCAACTCTTTCCGAATCCACTGCACTGTCCTCAGATTGAAACTGAAACAGCCGGAAATCTTCACATTGGCGCTTCAAGGTGCGAATGCCAACCAGTAGCGTATGCCGTTTTCAAATTTCTGGCAGAGTGAATAGAGTCACGGTGCTCTTTTTCTCACAGACGGTGCCCAACTGATCCTACTATACTGTGCAGTGGACAAAACCAAAAGCAAAAAACGCGCATGAGCGAAATTAAGAATATAATATAGCGACGACAATTTACCCATCGCACGCTGTAGATGATTTTATTGTATGTTAAATAATGATTTCATAATCTTCGACTATTTTAAGCTCAAATCCTTATATATTTTTTCCATTTTCCTTGTGTTATTTTTTCTGAAAATAACACATTTTTCGATATTTGTGTTAGTTTATTTACATACTATTATGTAATTTCTCTTGCTTTCTAGTGGTTTTGTTTACCTAACGTCGTATATATTTAAAAAAAAATTATATCGTACCTTCTAAAACACGTCATATATATAATGTTTATACAAGTACATTATGTTCTAATTGTTGTCATAGACGTGGGGAGGATATTGGGGACAATCTCCCACGGTCTATAAATTGTTTACTTGCCATGCATCTCAAATAGCGTCTAGGAACTAAGTCCAGCTCCTAGCCGGAGCATAGGCGAAGGAAGAAAACTGGCGCCTCATAACCAGCTGTTTCGAATAGATGAGGCTCGACATCCCAGGAAGGCAATTCATAGACGAAGGAAAAGCCTGGTTTTAAACTTCCGCTGCCTTTCGGTCATATCCAAATGCGGAAATGGCTTTAGAATTAACTGAAAAAAATATTTCAAATAGAGTCATTCTCTCGTTGCTTCTTTCTTTCTTTTCCCTTTGGCGCCAATCCAAAACATCTCTCTTTTTTCTCTCTTTATCGCGCTCTCTCTCTCTCAGCCTGATCTCTCCCCACCCGCAAAT
Source organism: Acanthosepion esculentum (assembly GCA_964036315.1). Classification (NCBI taxonomy): domain Eukaryota; kingdom Metazoa; phylum Mollusca; class Cephalopoda; order Sepiida; family Sepiidae; genus Acanthosepion; species Acanthosepion esculentum. The sequence goes on from OZ038476.1 coordinate 142,914,044, forward strand.
GTATATATATATATATATATATATATATATATATATATATATATATATATATATATATATATATATAAACAAAGTGTGTATATTACGTTCTAGATGTTGTCATAGATGGTGAGGATTATAGTTGCTTCCTTGTCATGCATCTCAAATAGCGCCTGGTAAAAAAGCAAAGTTGCTAGCCGGAGAATGGGCGATGGAGGAAAACTCCTAACCAGCTGTTTCGAATAGATGAAGCTCGACATCCCAGGAAGGAAGTTCATAGACGAACGAAAAGCCTGATTTTAAACTTCCGCTGCCTTTCGGTCATATCCAAATACGGAAATGCTTAGAGAAGTAAATGCAGACAGAAAACCCGGTGTGGGATTCCGAAAGCGCTTGGGTTTCAACACTGTCAACTTATGCCAACTCCTGCAGTCAAGCCATCCCCAAATATAATACCTGTATTTAGTTGGATCTAGTCTGTGTCCTGGAGAGGTCACTCCTGTTTCACCACCAAAGTACTGAATTTTGACCAGAAAGCGTGATTCCTTTATCTCGCGAGATAAACAGACGCCTAAAACAACATATTTTATGTTACTCCATTTATATTTTCGATCAGCAACTTCAACCTTGTTAATCTTACTTTTAAAATTTTAAATATTCTGCTTTCCAGACATAATTAGATCAGAAATTAGATATTATATTCATTTGGGGGATTATCTTCATATTTCTTGCTTGAATTCAATATATATGTTGATATTGGTATGGTACTCTAATTCCTGGAATGATTGCAATCGGTCTCTTGGGTAATGAGTCACATTTGTACAGGTGTCGTATAAGATGTGTTAAAAGGAGTCATTTGTTGCCGAGCAGTAGAGTAAGCTGTACGTATTCATGTTATATTTTAAGCGGGCAATAAGGGAAATATGTCTGATAGAAAGCAATAACATCAAGATTTGTAGGAATATTGATAAAAATATATATGACAAATGTTTTATGGTGTATATGCTATGTAAAAATCGAGCGGTTTCGTGTCGCCCGGGAATGGTGAGATGGGTTGCGCAATGATGTAAAAACAGATAACAGCGACCAGGTAAGTACATTTTGCTATCTCACGGCCTTTAGGGAAATTAAATTATCATATATCTTATTACAGCCTCCTCTGTATTGTCTGACGTTTTTAACATATTCCTCATATTTTTATCACCCTGTGTCGACTGATATATTTCTATGGTATGTGATACACGCCAGGAAATACCTGAGATCGGTAAATCTTTATGAGACTAAGAGGAGGTGATTTTTAGTAACTTCCCTGTTTATTGGGATTACTCTGAGACATACCAAATTAAGTTGAGAGATAGATATCTCAAGACTGTTTATATCGAATGGCACACATTATCTACGAAGAATCCGGCCTCAATTAAACAGAAATTAAAACAAGCTGTAACTGAAATATACACTCACGAGACAACCAAGTATTTTATAGAAACCTACGGCAGGTAGAAACCCTCGCGTCATCGCGAGAGGATTAAACCTTCGAAATTAAATCACCACTACGGCCGACGTAAATTTTACGGAGTACAAACGTGAATAAACAACTAATTGCGTATAAAAAATAATCTCTTATACATATCAGATGTTCCTTCATAAAGTTATATATAATTCCTCCTAGTTTAGTCGCAATTCTCAGGCAATCTAATTTTAGGATTTCTTCTGCATACTATTATTATTGTTAGTATATTATTTCTTTTGATTACCAGTGTGTACTCATTTCTTTCCGGGTCGCGCCCAGAGCCCTAATGTCAGAAATGGTATCATGGTATTTTCCACTGAGAAATTAAAGAATCAAAATATCAACACACCTATTTTACATAGATAAAGCCCTTCGTAAGGTGTGGGCTGTACTCGTGAGAACAATTTTTTGTATTGCTTTAAGGCATGGGCTACCAGGAATCCTTTCGTAGGGAGACAACAGTTGTTTTCCTTTGGGTTGAACGCAATACGACAGATTCCTAAATGGACAGAATATGAAGGATAACTATATTAACAATGTTAAAAATGGACAAAATGAGAATGGAAACTCAAAGTAGTGCACATTAAGAGATTCTTAAGTAATATTAGCAATCGCTATAATGCCAAAGAAAACTAGAAAAGGAAAACAGGAATAGGTTAGAGATGAATTTTCCGCCATGATGAAATAGAGATGAAAATCAACGCCCAGGTAGAGCACAGAATATAGGACTCTGCAGAGATTGTTAGGAACAAATACAGGCAAGCTAAATAGGAATAACTCAAAGAAACCTCCCAAAAATAGAAAGAATGAGTAACACAGATAAAGCATATATATATATATATATATATATATATATATATATGTATATATATGTTACATATTTTTTTATAAAATCTATAAAAAGAACGTATAAACATAAGAATATATATATATATATATATATATATATATATATATATATATATATATATATATATATATATATATATAATGGAACTGACAGGAAAACGGACACACTCATCAACAGGATGCATAAAACCCAAGGACGGAACACTAATATGTGGCGAAGAAAAATATTTCAAATGTATGGAACGAATGCATCGGTGAACCTTTCCACGACGAAACAAAACAACCGGCAATGGACCTAAAATATTAACATTTGAGGTGAAATCAGTGGCACCACAAGGAATTGTAATAGAGATTCTGGTAGTCTTAGATGATTTTGACCCAAATAAGCGATATACCGGAAGATCTACTTAAATGCATTTTATTGCATTGCCTAAGAAGCCATGTTCAAACGAATGAGAACTCCAACGAACAATGAAACTAACGAGCCATATAAGAAAACTTATCCGAAATCTGCGGAATAGCGCGCCGACAAGGATTAAATCGGAAATAGTACCAAAATAGTGCGGCTTTGTTAAAGGCAGTGGAAGAAGAAATGCGATATTCATACTTAGAATCATAACAGAAAGATCAATACAAAAAATACAGAAGGATTATGAAAATCGCTTGATGATGTACATCACAAATAACTGTTAGAACTGCGAGATAAGTACGACATATTTGGGAATGATATTAGGATAAACCTACAATCTGTACTGGCGTCAAGCCTCTTGCATACGGATGAAAATGCATTTAGCAAATATACGAAAATAGAAAGGAGTCTAAGTCAAGAATACGCCTTCGCAACGGCCTTATTCTATTCGGTGACGTGATTCTGAGATAAGTCCTGCCCGGATTCATTAGTGTCGGTCACAATCTTAACAGCATAAGATATGCACATGAGAGTCTGGATAGAAATCTCAGAAAGGAAACTGCAAGAACCACCACAGAAGGCAGAGAAGGGGAGCGGAATGAAAGGACTATCAATCGCAAAATAAAGAGATAAGTACAACAATTTAAATATCTGAGATGTGTTTTAATATAGGACGGAAAGTGTGACACTGAAATCCGAAGGCGCACTGGGATAGTTAAAGATACCTTTCAAAAGCTATGTACATTATTAACCCTAGAACACTAACCATGGGTATAATATACCCAGCACAAATTTTCCTATTTTTAATTACAATTTTCAGTACCTGATTTTCTTACCTAAATAAAATGTTTTCAGTTCCTATTAATAATAACTCAAAGTACAAAATTTAAATGCCTGCATGTAAAATATTTTAAATAAAGATTTATATTTAATATTGTTTTTTGATATTTTCAAAATCGGGTATGATATACCCATGGTTAGTAGTGGTGTAACTTTAATTGATGGTTAGTGTTCTAGGGTTAAGAAACAAAAAAATAGTCGTTAAAACAAAGAAGGGTACAGAACGGTTACGTAACGTCAGTCCTATATGGATTGCTGTTTAATCTCCTTACAGATGAAGATGAAACCTGACGCAACAGAAATGTGATTCTACAGCAGGATACTGAGAATAGCATGAACCAAATATAAGAAGTTTTAGAGAAAAGGGACACAAAAAGGACATTTAAAATAAGAAAGAAGCGTTTTAAAAATTTTAGAGCACATAATGAGAAAAGAAGGCCTGGAAAATTTGATACTTATCGGAGAGTTTGAAGGCAAGTAGGACAAAGTAAAGCAACGTAGAAACCTACGAAGCGAAATTGAATAAATGTATTGCGGAAGAAGTTTTAATACAGATAACAAAATACAAAATATATTTTAGCTACAAAGGACAGAAAATTGTGGAAAGCCATGATTGACATTGTCCTTGAAAGTGGATGGGGTAAAAATATCACGGCCAGTGATATACAAGAGAGTCAAAGCGACCGTGCTATAAATAGAACAAACCACAAAGCTATGAACAGTAGTACTATAAAACGAAACTAGGATAAATACAGAAAGGTAAGAAAATACATGTCAAAACAATGCTATCAACAAAAGATATAACAAAAGTGTTGAGTTTAGGACAAAATCACAACGATATGAAAAGAGTATAGAACACAACCGCGATACTATGATGAGGATCTAGTGGAACTTAACAGTGTTATAAATAGAAGCTCTTAGAATACCAAAATACTATGGATATAAAACTGGACACTTCCACAGTGAAGATTTGGTTTGGTCTGGTTTATAGCATATCAACATCAATGGGTTATTTAATACCGACAAGATTATTATTGCTGGTGATATATTTTCAAAAATGTATTGCTGGCAATATTATTTTTCAAAAATGTATTGATTGTAATTATGTATTCTTAGTAATAATTTGTTTCTTTAACAATTAATTGCTGGTAATAATTTTTTACAAAAATGTATTGCTGGTATTAAAACCTGTTTTTACACTTTCATAGTATTTTCAACTTAGTTTTGGGGTTAAATATTTGCCTATAGCTGGGACACCCAACAGGTGCTACCACCCCTGGTCAGGGTGGACCTAGGAACATTAACATTTAAGAGGTGGATCCACGTTCCTCAAAACCTCCCGATCAGAGGCCTTGCTGTTGGACGTAGTTTATCGTGTTACCCAGGGCGGTCTGTGAAGATGAACGCGAAAATACAAAGAAGAGAAACGCAGGCAATGCCAGTATCTTATGTGGAGAAAGCCAGAAAAAACACAATAAAATGAGAGGAAAACAATGCTATGAATAAAAGATAGGGAGCTTTATGGGTAGAAGGGAACAAAACTTTACAGAATTATGAGAACAGGTGTGGATTCTACAGTAGTATGAAGATGGAATGAACGGTGCTATAAAAGAACTTAGTACAACAATATAATGCTATACGCTATGAACTAGGAGAAAGCCTCAGTTACCTAAAGAGAAAAGTAGAGATAGACAAAATACTCTGGAGACAAGAGGCGCTAAATCTGTAGCGTCGCTTATAAAGAAAAGGAAAAAAGATACATTGTTGTAGAAAAACTTACCAGTTCTATAAAGGGATATGTAGAGACAGCCATAATGCTATGGAAACAAGAGAGCCTAAAACTGTAGTGACGCTTATAGAAAAGAGGATAAAGCTACATTGCTGTAGAAAAAGCTTATCAATTCTATAAAGAGATATGTAGATATAATGCTATGGAAACAAGAGATGCTAAAACTGTAGTATCGTTTATAGAGAAGAAGTTAAAGCTACAATGCTGGGGAAAAGCCACTTATCAATGTAGATAAACATGTATGCATGTGCTAATTCATTAAGATGATTGCTATTTGTGTCGTGACACATGTATGATGTAAGTCATTTCCTCGCCTGGAAATCTGATCACGGTGCGTAATTGAAAATACTTGATCGTTCAATGACATAAACATGTTTTCCTGTTACTAATTCTCTTTTTGCTGAGGAAAAGAAATATTATTGTTGATTCGTGTATTTTACTTCATTCTTCTCTTTGTCCCCATTTTTATCCTAGTAATTTCTTCTGTAGAGTTTTTTCAAAATCTGCCTGATGACGTCAGCGAACGCCTTCTACCTCCAGGCATTGCAAAGCGTAAGAATCTATCGGTGATAGATTTTTCAATTTCGCCTACTAAATTGCCTTCTCCCATTTGCTCGTCTGCTTGTTAACGGCTAACGAAACCATACAACTTTGATTAAATGTCCATGTCTGTCTAATTAACTAGCTGAAATTTCTAACAGTTTAAATTTAGAATGAGCTTTATTTATTATTATTTGTTTATATTGATGTGTTTTGTCTTAAAAAACGATCCTTTATTTTTTGTCAATCTACAATTTGTATATTTTTACATGCTTTTATTCTTCTTTCAAATTTCCCCGAACAGCTTTCCTTATCCCTCTCTTTTCTTTGTCTTTTAAAATCTACTAGTTTTTTTTATTTGCTATTAATTCTTTTTTCTCGCTGTTCTTACTCATTTGATCTCTAGTTTCGTTCGTTGTTCAACAAATTCCGATTCGCAGTATTTCTACTGTTACCTGTGTGTGTTTTCTCATCATCTCAACTGATTGGATCCAGAAATCTTTTTGCTTGGTAAGGCGTTTTATTTTCAATTGTAATACCAATTTTTATGGATATCTTTTTAACTCTACTTTCCAGGAGCTGAGTATACATTTGCCAGTGTCAGCTTCTTGTTTTCTAAATAAGTTAGCTATACACAGTAAAGAATATAGTTTCAATGCATGCTATATTCATGGGTTAAAGTGCTCAATATCAAATATAGAGCGTGTGTAAATATAAAAGTGTTTATTAAGGTCATGAATGAAACAGACAGTCACCGCTTGGTGTTGACATTAATGTCCACTTTTGCAATATATATATATATATATATATATATATATATATATATATATATGCAGAAATATAGTCTTAAAGTGTGCTATATTTATGGGATAAAGTGCTCAATATCAGAGAGAGAGCGTGTGTAAATATAAATGTGGACATGGAAGTCAGCACTTAGAGGCGACAGTCTGTTTCATGCTAGTGCAATCGTCAGGCCTGACGATTGCACTAGCATGAAACAGACTGTCGCCTCTAAGTGCTGACTTCCATGTCCACTTTTATATTTATATATATATATATATATATATATATATATATATATATATATATATATATATATATATATATATGTGTATATATATATATATATATAAGTGGGTATTGAAGTCAGCACCCAACGGCAACAATCTGTTTACTGCAATCGCCAGACAATCGATTGCGTACAATCAAGAAAAAGGACTGTCGCCGCTGCTGTTAACTTTAATGTCTACTTTTATATTTACATATGATCTATCCCTGTGATTGAGAACTTTGTCCTATAAATATAACATAACTTAAAACGATATTATATATATATATATATATATATATATATATATATATATATATATATATATATATATATATATATATATATATATATATACTCGACTCTCCCGTCGAATTCGACGTATGAAGGTCAAGCAGATCAGTTCCTAGGAAGCTGACAGCCGGACACCAGCACATAAGATTTGATTATAGTGGTGAAGGTTTTGTGCAGGATCCTCCACACTATACCAGTTGACATCCAAGTCTATAGAACACAGTCTGTCCTGCTATATATATATATATATATATATATATATATATATATATATATATATATATATATATTGAATGGTATTTTTTTCTTATAACTCTAAAAGTTATTTTTAGTAGGTACTCGTGTTTCAGTTGCTATCCCTATTTTTATTTCCTTCAATAATGAAATCAGGACTAGATTGAGACGTCCTGCCAAAAGATAAATCGTATCTGCGACGATAATCAAAACTGTTAAAGTTTGTGATATTGTGTACCCTCTACCAGTTGTACCCTCTTTTAGTTGACCCTCAGTTTTATATTTAAACAATATTTATTAGGTCTACTGGCCTGCACAGCCAAAAAGCCTATTCAAGAAGATGCGCCTCTGGTAGAATTCGAAACTTCGTCTCCCTTTGCAGGAGAAAACATCGTCTAATCCTGTATAATTTACCCGCAAGTTTACGAAAACCCCCTTAACCAAGCAAGTTTCTAATTTGTAAAACTCACTCGTTCATATTTTTGGCTAATTCCTTTGACA
>OZ038476.1:142927036-142979536 GCA_964036315.1 Acanthosepion esculentum
GGTTTGTTTGTTGTGTTTTACAGCATATCAACCTTACTGAGTTATTTAATGCCGACAACTTTTTTTTCCTGGTAATATTTTGTTTTGTCAAAAATCTATTTCTTTTAATATTTTTTCTTTCAAAAATGTATAGCTGTTAATATTATTTAAAACATGTATTTGTTGGTAATATTATTTTTCCAAAAACGTATTGCTGGTAATATTGTTTTTTTTTTTTTTTGTGATTTTTAAAAATATATTGCTGGTAATATATATATTTTTTAAATATATTGCTGGTAATAGTTTTTTCCATCAAAAGTTGATTTCTGGTAATAATATTTTACAAAGAATTTTCTGGTATTAGAATTTTTTTACAAAGTATTTCTGGTTTTACACTTTTATAATGCTTTTTACCTTAGTTTCGGGGTTAAGTATTTGCCCATAGCTGGGATCCTAACAGGTGCTACCACGCTGAGTCAGGGTGGACCTGGGAAAACCAGCAATTAAGAGGTGGTTCAACGCACCTCAAAACCTCCTGATCAGAGGCCTTGCTGTTTGACATTTATCGTCATACCCAGGACGCGGATGTATTTTATCATCATTCCAAGGACGTGGATGTACTTTATCGTCATGCCTAGGACGCGGACATACTTTATCGTCTTGCCCAGGACGCTGATGCAATTTGTCGTCATACCCAGGATGCGGATGTAGTTTATCGTCATACCCAGGACGCGGATATAGTTTATCGTCATACTCGGGACACAAATGTAGTTTATCGTCATACCCTGGACGCTGATGTAGTTTATCGTCATACCCTGGACGCTGATGCAGTTTATCGTCATACCCAGGATTCGAATGTAGTTTTTCTTCATGTCCAGGACGAGGGTGTAGTTTATCGTCATACCCAGGACGCGGATGTAGTTTATCGTCATACCCAGGACGCGGATGTAGTTTATCTTCATGTCCAGGACGCAGATGTAGTTTATCGTCATGCCCAGGACGCGGATGTAGTTTATCGTCATACCCAGGACGGAAGAAAAGGGAGTTCCACAAGCGAGAATGGAAATTGTTTGAGAATTTACCGTTACTTCTCGTCAGCTCAACTTTAAAATGATGAGATGTCGACGTCAGTCTATTAGTGTGCTTAAATTTTATACAAATAAACGTCTAGATATCATAAGGAAGAGCTTAGGCGAACAATTACCATAAAATTATTTATAGAAAGGACATAGAGAGGCACAAGATGATTGTACTGTAGATCTTAGTAACATCAGCATATGAATTTCACTTTTCTTATTAAGTTGAGTACTTTTTTTTCTTCTTAAAGGAAACAATTAACAAATTCTCTGTCATATATTAGAAATGAATGCATAATTTCATTAACAATTTTGGTCAGTCATTAATTAATTCTTATCAATTATTTAATTCTGCTACTAACATTGCATAAGTGAAGCTGTGGCGAGAGAAACATTAGATAAAGGTGTAATGTATTCTCTGTTCAACGCTCTGATAGAATACACTTAAGCGAAATCATTTTTCATAGAAATATATTTTATATCCACTTTTACAGGTAAAAATTGTGTGAATCGAAATGCATTTCCCCGGCATCATTCTGAAAGTTAAAAATATTTGGCGTACTTGAGAAAGATAATAAATTTCTCTATTTCTCCTCCGAGGTGTCCAATCTTATCAACAAAATATCTTTAGTGACAAACAAAATTCTATACACGAAGATAAAATGTTGCAAAATCGATAATATATACAGGAAACCGTTGACGATCATTTACATTAACATGTTTTCGGGACACAAAAGAGATCCAGAGGGAGAGGATAATATTGTAAGTGAGGAGGGGAATACAAAATAAAACCTAAAAAAAAAAAAACAACAATAAAACCCGTTGAGTGAATAAACTCCATCTGAAAGTCAGGTTATTGAAAATATGCTATTATACTTGAAGCGGTTGCATATCACAACAGATGAAATGGAGATGTAGGCTTAAAACGATTGTATATGCCGCACTGATCTTCTTATATGAGACACGTCTTTTCAGGACGTAGGCGATCGTGGTTCTCCCCAAGTTCCTATCTGTAATGGTCCAATATCCTCGCACCACTGTTATGGTCCAAGGTTAGGACCAAGGAAGAACAACACCAACACAAGAGTAGGAATAACAAAGATATATTAAACAGAATAATAATACAAGAAGTTGAAGGTGTTAGTATGACTGTCAGTCTGGTTTAGAGTGAACTACTATTGTCTCGACTCGTTCAACTTCGTTCTAATACGTCTCTCTTGAGAGGCGCAGTCTTTATAGTATCAGGAAGAGTTCATTGTCTCGTTACAGGTAAGTTCCCATAACACTATCCTTTATGTTATGTTAGTATATTTTGTCTTTTCACCAGCCTTCATGTTCTCCTTTACACCATCCACTTACACGATCTCTCTGTTGCTCTGTGTCTTTAATATGACCTGTGAGTGTCAAATTATCCAAGCCCGCTTTTCTCACTATTTTTCCTAGGCATTTAAACTATATTTTACAGTATAATCGTCCACTTTGCTTACATTATCCTTGAAACTTGCTCGTTATTGACATATTCCGCTCTTTGTATATCATAATCTTTCTGTAGAACAATATTTCTTTTTCTCTTATGACCCATCATCTGTGAGGAGACTGTTCAGTATTCACTGCCCTCAACGATTAGTGATATTACATGCTTTTCTTTCTTTATCACAACATTTTCCTGTTTCTTAATCATTTGTTTAACTTTAGGAAGACATCTTTTGTTATTTCAAATCACCTTCGGAATTTGTTGTCACATTCTCTATCCTCGGTTCGAACTTTTCTCATATATTTAAAGTCTTCGATTACTCACTGGTAGGCAATTGAAACAGTTTCTCAAGGCGATTTTCAAAACAGGCTATCTCCAATAATAGCACAATAGATTCTTTCTATCTCCCTTTGGCTATATCAGTCAGTTATGTGCCATGCGTGATACAAGCTTAAGCGATCATGTATCTTTCGAAGCATGAATTTTGTTTTCCCGTAGTAGTTTGCCATTCTGCAGTATACCAGTTGCCATCCAAGGCTATAGAACCCCGTTCTGTCCTGCTATTTACCCATAGCTGGGAAGTAAAGAAGAGGATTCATACCTTTCCCAAGCGTATTAGCATGTAAGTGAATTTAATTGAACTCAGCTCACCGATTCCTCAATCTGAGCCGCTATCCATTACTCCACCGTGCCTCCGTCAAGACTTAATAAAATGATCAAAGTCTGTTTTTTGCAGAAGTTCCACGTTGTTTTTCGTCGCTTGGACAAAAGACGGAATTTCAAATCCTGATTTTAAGGGCAGCAACAATTTAAACCTTGTTATATGTTAACCTTGTTATAAGGCTATATATTAGTAGTGCTAGTCTGTTACTATTGTTTAACTAGTATATGGCTAAAAGCCACGTTGTGTTTAGGGGTACTGGACGAGGTGTCTGGATGGACGTAAGAGGAGGATGTTTAGAAAGAGATATTATAAGGTTATATAAGATAGATAACGGTTGAATTTAGAATTTAAGAAGTGGTCTGAAAAGTTCAGAGGCTGACTATGAAGGAATGATACAAGAGCTGTGAAATCTTGCAAGCATTAATTTGAACATTTTTTATTATAAATAACTGCATTATTTATTTACTTGTAAAGTGACATCTGACTGATAAAAGAAAACTTCTATTGTTTTCTGGACAACAATTTGGCATCGTGGTGTTATCAAATGACAACAGAAAAAGGTTTCACTCCTAAGGACATTCATACTGACTTGGTTGCTACATTAGGGGATGACAACTCACATATATCTACAGTGCAACAGCGGGCAACTGAATGTAAAAGGGGAAGAGAGAGTCTTGAATATAAGCGAAGGTCTGGACGTGCTGCAACTGCAACAACCAGAGAAAACATTGATCGTTTTCATTACATGGTGATGGATGACAGGCGATTGACGATAAATCGAATAGACAATGCTATTAGCATATCCCGTGTGAGAATTGAGAATATTTGGCATAATATCACATCACAGGAAAGTGTGTCATTGTTTGAAGCAGATTCAGCTGGTTTTCTTGGACGTTTCCTAACAATATCTTTGACATAGAGACAATACATGCAGTGGAATCATTCCTCCTCACTTACTCCAAAGAAGGCCAAGGTCGTTTTATTTACAGGGAAATCAGCTTTGGACTGCAAAGGTCATTGACTATCTTTAAAAGAGCCACACCATCAATAGAGAGTACAATGCAAACTTACCGGGGCAGTTATAAAAAGTTATCAAGACCACGCGCCTAGATAAGCTGACAAAAGGATTTCTTTTATCAGGACAATGCTCCAGCATACAGTCGTTGATATAAATGATTGCCCTCGGTGACTGTGGTTTTGAACTGAAAGATTCTCACTATTCTGTCATCTGTTCCCCAACATGAAAAAAAAAACACTTAGTTGGGAAACAATATGGCAGTGATAATAACGTCATATCTATTACTGATGACTTTTTGACAAAGACGATGGACACTCTTCTTGGAACAGTCAGATGTCACTTTACCGACTGGGAACCATGCAGTTATTAATAAGAATAGTTGAAATTACTGCATGCAATACTTCACAGCTGAAAGAAAGTCGTAGACAGTCTCTGAACTTTTTAGTTCGTTCTCGGAAGACGTTAAGATTCTAGCGATTGGAAGAAGGCTTCCTCTTCTCCTTATGACTGAACAGTTCGATCGTAAATCGATACGCCACAATTCTACTGAAACTAAAATAATCCGCATTCGAATTTAAATAACACAATCAGAGTTGACGTCTAAGAGGGAGCAACATAACCTAACTAACCTACAGATACAGAGATTAAAACCAGCTTTATAATACCAGTATACCGAACTTTTCTGATATTAAATTGTCGCTACTTTCATTTATGAAGACGTATTAATACAAGTTTTATCCACTGTCCTAAATGACCTACAGCGAGGACGCAGTTATCGCTACTTTTAATGGAGGACGCAGTTATCGCTACTTTTAATGGAAAACAAATGTTGAGCATTTCCTGACCTTCAAAAATTCTTGAAAGCCTAGTTTTACCCATTTTTAAATCCTCGAATCTTTCTTCTGTCCCAGAAAACATTCTTTAAACCTACCATAGACATTTGTCTCCTTTCAAAATTAAGCTTCAAACCTAGCAACACTTTTAAAGTTTCAGGCATAATTGTTTTGGGGGCGAGAGAACGCTTAGAATATGCTCCATTAATTTTAAGTTAATAGCAATTATTTTGGAGCGTTTAAACCGTTTCGTCTTACGAAATATTTCATATAAAGAATCACTAGTCTCGTAACCCATTACGGTTGTTGGCGTACCACGTTCTCTGTAGCCATTGCAGCCGTGGTGTGTCAGGGTATCCTGGTGGAGCCCAAACCTCTCCAGTCTGGTTTGAATTGAGAGTTTAATTCTCTTCTACGTTTACGATTATAGGGCCCAGTCTGTCCTGTCTAAATATTTAAAAAAAATGTTTTATTTAAAATGAAAATCAATAGAAAATATTAGTGAGATAAAAATTATTTTTATTACAAATCTATAAGCATACGTTTTCGGCAGTGAACCTGCCACAGAAATAATTATTGGTAAGCATCATTGAAAGCCAAAACTAAATTTATAAACACTCGAGTATTTACAGACATTTATGAAAAGATTATAAGGAAGAACTTTGCAGACAATAATCTTTAAGCCGGAGTGAAGATATGCACATTACACAAGGGGCGTTCGTTGGCTTTTGTATAGAACCAAAGAAAGTGATATCTTGGAAGTGTGGAGACATTGATTTAGGCAGCAATGTCTCCTGATATGACAGCTATACATATTTTGTTTGGGGCGTATTTACAATAGAAATCTATAAACAATTTTGGAATTAAAAGACATTTCATTAACGAAGAGACAGGTTCGATAATACGTAAATATATTACAATATTCTTAGAAGTTTTCATGACAGATTACAATTAGGCTTTGACAACTGAGGCACATATTTTAGAAAATATTAGTTTTATTTATTGTTTGATTTGTGAATGAAGCTTTTTTCTTTGTATCTCATTCTGTTTTTTTCCTACTTTTTAACATATTTGTGGGGAGTAATCTGTTCTAAATTTTATTTTATATCGCTCTTTAAATTGACTGATGACATATTCGAAAATAAAAAGTATAAAATCAACAGACACGTGCCGGTCATTATTCGGAAGGGCAAGGTGGACAGTTTGCATAAATGCGTGAATACAACTGGTTTGGCGGGATCCGAACATATGCTTTAATATCCCAGATCTTACAACCAAGACACGTTCTCAGTACTGAGGAAAGCTAATACAAACTTTCATTTAAAGTCGTCCGAATCTCTTTTATATTAAGTCTTAACAGCCATCTCTCTATTTGCAGGAGTAGTTGTCGGTTTAAACGTAATTAAATGTTAGAGCTTGTGTATACTATTTCGTGTTTAGTGTTCAGTTTTAGTCACCGTGCATATTTTCACTATCGATTTAGGTCTGATGACAGAGGGCCAATCAATCGATTTTGCTATATTTCTTGTTAATTGTGTTTATTAGCCATTTATAGGAGTAATATTTTGGCTTCTTTTTTAGTTATTCATATATTATTTATATTTTGTCTTATTTAACATATCCATTTTTATCGCTTTAACACTAAATATAAAATATATAAATTACAAAAATATTCTTGACGTGAAGATGCTTTTGATTCATTAGTTTTTGAGTGGCTTAAAATCAAGTTCTTTATAGAAGATATAGTGAGGATCGGTTCGCTAGTCATTTATAATAAAAAGCCTAACGTCGCTAAACATTACTCCAGTTTGAGGGGACCAGCGAGAAATAACATGTTCCAAAAATCTAGATGATCCGCGCCAGGCAACGGATGTGTACTGAGAAAGACGAGTTCGAATTCCAGTCGAATCCATTACATTCACTTACGTGCTAATGCCCTCTGGAAAGGTATGAATCCTCTTCTTCTCCCATCTATGGGTAAATAGCTGGGAAAATAGCTTGGATGGCAACTGGTTTATCGCAGAAAGACATGTCAACCTACTGCGGGAAGAAATCTGCCTTGTCAGTCATGTATCGAAAGATACATGATCGCCTAAGCGTTTATCACGCATAGCACATAACAAATAATTAGAATAGTACAAAAAAAAAACATACAAGGACTCGAAAAAGAATCTGTCTTGAGAAATCAGTGGGAAAAAGCGAAAATATATATCAATATGGGGTTAGAAGATCTATCAGGATAGCCGAAGGAAATCACCCAACAAAAGCCGAAGATACAGTACCTATATTCAGGAGCTACCATCGGCTGAGAGATTTTCTTACAATCGATGCCGGAGTGCGCAGCTAACATGAGTAGGCCGCATTGGTCATGTGAGAGCCTGAAAAAGACGGAGAAAAAAGATTTTTAAGCATTTCTTTCGCAAAACCAAGTGAAGTATGATAAAACCTATAATAGATATGTGATTTAAGCAAATAAAGAATCACTGAACTTTTTCAATATCTGTACCACTTTAAATGCCGCCTTTTCATTCGCAGCCGACTTTTCGTTAAGTAACTGGAAGTTTGTTTGCTGATATACAGCTGTTCATACCCAGAAATCTTGCAATCAAGCAGTAAATTGCCGAAGACATGTTCAGCAAATGTACATTCGACTATTTCAACCGGAAACACAAGAAGGTGATGGGTAAAGAAAGCCTCTGTTTTCACAGAAACGCCAACACCTGCGATTTAGTATGATCATCACAGTAAGGCGGCAGCAAACGTGATCTGTTGTCTAACGATAAAATGTCTGGCTGGGCATGCCGATCATTTGTTGTTGATGAATTACTGTGGAACAAACTCTAGACAAAATATCAGTTGAGATAACTAAATATACAATGGAGATATTTTTCATTTACTAACTTTTTTCTTCCATCACTTCACACTTTTCGATGATATAGGTGTGTGTGAGTGTGTGTGTGTGCGTGTACGTGTGTGTGTGTGTGCGCGTCTACCTGTGTGTGTGTGTGTACACATTAACATTCTATGGGCGCAGTAGGTTTCACGCCCAAAATAATGATAGACAATGTTTTGAAGATCTCTAGAGGCGAGAAACCTTCGATACCAACATTCAACCACATATACTGAGAACATTTCCTCTGTGTATAAGATTAATTTAAAACAATATATATATATATATATATATATATATATATATATATATATATATATATATATACACATATATATACATTTATATATACAGATATACATATATATATATATGCATATATATATATATACATATATACATACATACATATATACATACATATACACATACATGTATACATATATATATATATACATGCATTTATATACAGACATACACATATATACATACATATGTATACATACATACACATACATACATACATATATACATACACACATATACATACACACATTTACATATATATATACATAAACATATATACATACATATATACATGTATACATACACATACATACACACATGTACATACACACATACCATACCCACACAGACACATATATATATATATATGCATACATACATATATACATACATATACACATACATATATACATATATATAAATATATATGCATTTATATAGAGACATACACATATATACATACATATGTATACATACATACACAGACATACACATACATATATATATATATATATACACATATACATACACACATTTACATATATATATACATACATAAACATATATACATACATATACACATGTATACATACACACATATACATACACACACATATATATATATATGCATACATACATATATGCATATATATTTGATTAAAATCGTCAGATAAGGTAATATGATTAAGTTTTTTTATTTATTTTTTCTTGTGTTCGAGCAAGTGTTTTCTTTTTGGACAGACAGTGTGTAGAAACTGTGCAACTATTGTATAATTCCGAGCGCTCCCGTGTAGACTTTTAGCCATAATCAAGGATGATTTTAATTTTTTTGATTTTTAATTGGGTGTACGTTTTGCGTGTATAATTTTAGAGTTATTGGGATGTTTTATTTTCCGAACTCATCTGCATATGGTGGTCGTGTTTATAGTTAATATTATTAAGTGTTGGCTTTTTCTTTTTTCTTATTAAGGCTTCCATTATTTTTAATCTTTTTACATGTGGATGAGGTTATTACGTTTGTATTTCTTACTAGAATGTTTCGGACGGAGTCTGGTAAGTGTTTTTTGTTGTTGGTTTAAATGGATTCTAATAGATTTGTGGTCGGATATGTGTAACGTAAGGCGACTGGGTAGGCATGTAGTAGTGTGACAGATGTAATTATTTATGAATTCAGTTTGAATACACTTCCTTAATGGGCATTTGAACTCATAGATAATGGTCCTTCGTTGTAATTTTGACTGGTGTGTTGCATTGTTTGAGTATAAGGTTAGCTGTTTTAAATTTTCGTAGTAGATAATTTGATTTCTTTTTATTCTGGTCAATTAAGGTGGTATATTTATAATATTTCTAAATGAAGGTTCCACTTGTTTGTAGTTAATGTGCATTTGGTTTGGTAGAAGATAGTCATCTAATTTTTGACTGTATGTTCACTATCGTTTTTATTTTAACTGGGAAGAAATAGTATAATTTGGTGGCCCATAGGGTGGTTAGGGAAGCCATTGTTAACTAGCGTCTGTTTTACATTATTGAGTTCTTTAAGGAAGAGTAGCCGAGAGGATGAAATCTGGTGTGCTCTTTTTAGGAAGATTTTTATTACTGCTATTTTGTATCTGAGTGCGAATTCACTTTTAGAGTTAAGGTGGCAAGATTTTCTGCTAGTGGGTTTTTTATATAATGAGGTGATAAATGTGTAGTAACTATGTTCTACGGGAACATGTAAGAATAGAAGTTTATTTTTTGACTAAGTTCATAGGTAGAAATAAGTACAGGGTTGTTTTTTTCAAATGTGGTCTAAAGAGTATCTATTTCTTTGGTGTTATTTGCTAAAATAATAATATCGTCTACGTAGCGGACATATATTTCAGGTTTACAGACCTGTTTAAATATCATAGTTTCTACATGGGACATGTAATGATTGGAAAAGCATGGAACGAGTCGATTTCTCATATTAACGGCATTAGTTTGGCTGTGAATGTTGCCACTGTGTTCATAAAGTGTGACTTTAGTTGTGTATGCGTGTGGTAAATTTTGAGTATAAATGGTTTGATGGATTGCGGAATGATAGAATTATTAGTATACACAGAATTGAGAACAATGCCAATGGTTTGAACGACGGGGATGTCAGTTAATATGTTTTCGGTGTCAAATGACGCTATGATACCTTGCTTTGGTTTCGTAGATTTTTAAAATTGGAAGGAATTCATGGGTGGTTGTGATGCTGTAATTGGCGAGTAGGTATGGAATGATGATGTCGTTCATGAATTTTGATAGTTCGTAGATAAGTGTTGGGATCTGGGAAATGTTTCGTCATAGCGTGTATCTGGGTTTATATGTTTTTATATTTCCATATAATTATGCAAGTTGGTAGTCTCCAATGATTTCTCGATTATCAGGAAACCGACTTCCGCATTGTTAGCTGTTATTAATTTGCGTTTGGAAAATAAAAGATCTCTTTAACACTAAAAACATACAAACAACGCCCTCTATGGTGTAAGATAAACTGTTCAATGTTAAACAAAACACAGCTATTTAACTAATATATTAAGAAATATACAAAATAGCTCAGGGTTTTATACGTACTTCATTCTTCGGGTGCAATTTATGGGGGTTGACACCGCTTCTATAATATTTCTGTTTATCGCGAGATATTTTTTGTAGGAGTGGGCTATTATTGTTGTTAATTCATTTAAATAAATTGTAGTTTAATTTTGGATTTGAATTTAGGCCTAGATTAGCATTTAAGATTGAAAATAAAGATTCTAATTTGAAGCGATGCTGTTTAAACGAGTAGTGCAATGAATGTAAGATATTATATATATATATATATATATATATATATATATATATATATATATATATATGTGTGTGTGTGTGTGTGTGTATATTTGTGTGTGTGCGTGCGTGCGTGTGTGTGAGTATGAAATAACGATATATATATTTTTATATATCAAGAAAAGTATTTGGAAAATTGTATGACAAAATAGAAAAAATTACTTGCATCGCGTTTCCATCTTCAGGATTCATCGGACCATGTATCTATCTATCTATCTATCTATCTATATATACATATATAAAGACATTTTTATGTTTATACATTATTTTTATAAACATAAAAATGTTTATAAAAAGTGTGTATAAAAAATCTTAACAAAAAACTTTTAGAAACATAAAAATGTCTTAAAATAATTGTGGGACTTTGTCCATTTCATAATGTGTGATATCATTTGTTTACATTTGGATACGCTTTGAACAGATATGAATGTACGTGATAGATTCATGGAAGATTGAAGTTTAAAACAGTAAATTCGATCTTTCAATGTGGCTCGATCGGATCGAAAACGTCAGGCTAGGGACGGTTCCGAATAGGATACAGGTTCGAATCCTTCGGAGGACGAATATTTTTATTGTGGCGACCTACTTACAAATGGACTCTTCCACGCCTATATAATATGGCTATCAACTCTGCGTAAAGTAAGTCACCCAGTGACGCTGTCGAACTGTCTGCCTCGGCGGAGAGGAACTCGGACGAGACTTTGCCGCAGGGCAAAGTTTCTTCCGGGGAGGTAGACAGTCCCTAAACCCGGTTATACGGGTTGTAAATGGGCATATTTTTGGCCGAGCCTACGGTTCGGTGATCACACATTAAGCCGGACTTGTGCCACATGCGATCCGTGTGGGGGGATGTTAAAAATTCAATCACCCAGTGACGCTTTACAGCTGTCGAACATTCTGCCTCGGCAGAGAGGAACTCGGACGAGTCTTTGCCGCAGGGCAAAGTTTCGTCCGAGGAGATAGACAGTCCCTGAACCCGTTTATGCGGGTTCTAATGGGCTTATTTTTGGCCGAGTCTACGGGCTCGGGGAACCCACATTAAGCCGGCCTTGTGCCACATACGACCCACGTGGGAGGGTTGTTAAATATCCAGTCACCAAGTGAGGTTCACCGAGTAGTAGCCACAGAGTGAGTGAATGAGTGAGTCGGGACACCAGTGAGAGAAAGTAATCCCCTGTTCACATTTACCTTTGTACTACGTTTCCGAGAATATACTATTTAACCTATATCCGAGTCCGTGTTATCTTTCTATGGTTTTACACCATAACAATTTTCTATGAAAATTTCTCGGACATTCAGGCCGGTAAATGTTATAAATACTGTTTATTATAAAAACAGAGCATTGACTTAAATATTTGTATCTATAAAAAGAATGTATAAACATAAAAATGTTTACATATATATATATATATATATATATATATATATATATATATATATATATATATATATATATATATATATATATATATACAGGAAATTCCGAAATCTATTGTAACAAATTAAATTACAACGTAACCGTTAAAGATAAAGGAAAAATAACAACACCAAAGAGAAAGTATCTTTGAATGGCTGAAAGCATTTAGGACAATAAGAATTATGGAATTT
Organism: Acanthosepion esculentum; assembly: GCA_964036315.1. Classification (NCBI taxonomy): domain Eukaryota; kingdom Metazoa; phylum Mollusca; class Cephalopoda; order Sepiida; family Sepiidae; genus Acanthosepion; species Acanthosepion esculentum. The sequence goes on from OZ038476.1 coordinate 142,939,717, forward strand.
ATTTTATTCCCTTACTCCTACAAAACGGAAAAAACGTAAGCATCCGGGATAAACTTAACAAAAATTTAAGTAAATCTACTTTGTCAGCAGAATTTAGGGATTCTCTCTCTCTCTTTCTTTCTCTCTCTCTCTCTCTCTCTCTCTCTCTCTATATATATATATATATATATGTGTGTGTGTGTGAATACACGTGTTTGCGTGAGAGAGAATTTCAGAGAAATTTAAACATGTTTCATGGATGAGTCGACCTCATGAAATAAAGAAAATTATTTCATCAAAATCGACATCAGCGAAACAAGACCTTATTCTCATCAATCGTATTCATTTTCATTTCCCTCTATCTTTATAGAAGCTTTATATAACCCACGTTTTAATCAGTAAAATAAACGATTATATAATAAATAATGTACGTGTTTGTATGCATGAAGTGAATAACGTTCGGCCTGTTACTGTAGATTTTTCAAAAAGTAAAAAACATTTTTCTGATCACGCCGATCCATCTATCCATCTATTTTTGTTGGTTATTTTTCTATCTGATGGCGCCAAAATAGAAATTCATATATATATATATATATATATATATATATATATATATATATATATATATATATATATATATATATATGTACAGTGCTGTACAGTGCTGTGCAAAAGTAAGTGAACCTCTAAGATAATATTTAAAATAATTGTCTCTTTTTACAGATATCTAAATCTTAATTTATCTGTATATTCATTAAGAAAAACCTTTATTAAATGAATTACGTCTACTTTCCAAGATTTTTAAAATGCTGGAAGAAAAATCTTCCTTAAAAATTAAGATATGAAAATCAAGTGAAACCTTACATTACATTCTGTATTTTTGTTTTACATCGTTGCCAGTGCAAATAAATTTGTGTGCAGATGTAAAAATCAAAATGACATATAACTCATTTTGTATGCAAAAATGTGCAGATAGGGAATAAATTTAAAAAAAAATATATAAGCAAAGATCAAAAACTTTCTGAGGCTTTAAAACATCGCATAGCTGAGACTTATAAGAGCAGAGAAGGCTACAGAAAGCTATCAAAACGATTTGGAGTGCCCTTTCATACCTTTCAAGAAATTATTTATAAATGGAAGATCTTTGGTATGACGGCATCACAAACAAGAAATGGTAGTCTGCAAAAATGACTGCAAGAGCAAGTAGACATGTACTTTGGTAAGCCCAGAAGAATTCTGCTGTGTCTTTTGCGGATCTCCAATGCTCACTAGCCAATGTCGGAATCAATGTACATACATCTACATTGCGATGAAATCTGAACAATGCCGATCTTCATGGCTGAATGCCTAGAAGAATCCACAGCTTACGAAATAACGCAAACATGCTCGCCTCAACTATGCCAAAGCTCATATTAATAAGCTAGAAATATTCTGGCAAAAGATTCTATGATCGCATGAGACAAAAAAAAAGCATTTTGGGAAGAACAACAGGTGCTACATCTGGCGTGCTCATAATACGGGTTTTGAAGAGAAGAATTTGATACGAACCATTAAACATAGCGGGAAACCATTATGATGTGCTGCAGGCTAAATAGTAGACATAGACAGCACAATGGACACTGCAAGATTCCAAGCAATTGTGAACGAAAGTGATTAGTCCTCAGTTCAGACGTTGGGTTTCAGTCGGGGCTGGAACTTCCCAAAGAACAAAGATCTGAAGCATCAAAGCAAATCCAAAAAAGAATGAGTTAGTCTTGTGGATTCCGGGATGAAATCCGGTATCAAATAATAACAAACGTCAAGAATGAATATAGGAAATAAATGTATTAACGTAATAATACAAACTGGTAATACAGGTTAGTAGTTCCAGGAATGCGGCTTATTAGACAAATATATATATGAAGTCTTTCGTATCGACGTATCGCTGTATGACTTGTTACTGAGTCTACGTGCTCGTTACTGTGACTCTTGCCGCTATGTTATTCTACTCGACCGACTCTACGTTCTGCTACCACTGTTACTTGACTTAACGTACTACTGTCCAGGTATTCACTGGCAGTAGTATATGTATACTCTGTGTGAGTCCATTTGTGTAAAAAGGGGAGACTCCTCAATAGTTAGTAAAAAAAAAAAATTCAAGACTTGCAACGGCAATATAGTTTAATTAAGATATGTTGATCAGTTTAAATTTTTTAAATATTATCGTAGGGGTTCACTTACTTTTGCACAGCAATCTATCGATCTATTTATCTATATATATATATATATATATATATATATATATATATATATATATATATATATATATATATATATGTATGTATGTATGTATGCGTTAATAACTCATCCACGGTTATATATAAATAAACTTTGATTTATTTTCTTAGGAAATAAATTAATAACTTATTTACTTGCAACGATCCGTTGTGTTATACTTAGAACGGAGTTTCTCATTATTCAGTCGTGTAACAGATTGTTAACATTGCCCGATCGGTGAGGCTGTTACTATCAATAGGGAAACCACAAAAAGCAATCCTGACAATCAACGTTATTTTGAAATATATAGAAAAATCGACTGAGAATTTGAAGGAATGACCATTCTCGATGCAGAAGTAACGTACAGGCTATTGCATATATTTAACCCGCAATATATCATGCTGAATCTAAAGTTATTTTGATATTTCTTTCATTAAAGTTCGCAATTTGCTTATTGAAATATAATTCTGTGGAGTTGATCTATTTTCAGTACCTCCTCATATATTTAGACTCTTTCCTTATCTCCTTCGTAAATGATACAGACACACACTTTTTTCGAAAAATTGCATCTCCAAATCCAATCATAAAAGTCAACATTGTTCACATAACCCACGCAATTTCCCGTAGGTTAACTTTTTGGTAGTGGAAACTTAGTTTAATTCGTACATATGTATGAAATCATTGCCGGTATCTGCAATATGACTATTGACATAAGACCAAAATTAATAGAAGATACAAAAACACTCGCTCGCAATAACTATAAAGAAATACACGAATTATTTGCGGTTATTATAATGTAAAAGAGAAAATAACTGAAAATAAACAAAATATTTCACTTCATGGGAAAGAATTTTGAAATATTTTTGAAAATATAAGTAATTAATATTGTCGATTCTAGGCCCATTCGTGTTCTGGAAAACCAAACAGAATACATTTGCAATAAAGAAAATATATTCCATTTGCATAGAATTACAACGATGTCAACGAATGACTTAAGTTGCATATATATATATATATATATATAATTATAGCGTTTCTAAAAATACCAGGATGTAAATAATAATTTGTTTCTATTGTCTCGACAAATAGTTAAATAGATAGATAGACAATCAACACATTGGGATAGAAAGCAATCAACACTTTGGAATAGATAGACACATTGAAATAATTGAACCCAGTTAAATTAATCGATTCCTTGATTTGCATTTTTAACAGCTTATCAAAGCGTATTATTTTACGCCAAAGCATATTAATAGGAAAGTAGGCAGAGTATTTTTCTTTTGTAGGCACTTATTGAATGAACAATCATTTGTTAATTTTTCCAGATACAATCTTACAATTTAACCCATATCTCTTATGACATGGTTTCATACCTTTCCTAATTTTATTTGCGTATAAGTGAATTTAACGTAACTGACTTGAATTTGAACTCGCCTTTCCGCCGAGTCGTTATCTGTCATACAACATGTACATCTTTTGAAACCCAGAATGGTTTGGAAGTACGAATACTAATTTTCAAACAAACACATCCAAATTGAAAAACTGTTGCATGCTAATAAATTTAAAATGCAAATAGCATCATTAATGAAACGTGCAAAATTGAAAAAAAAAACTAACTTGAAAACAAACAGGAATGCTATGAACAACTAATTGAAATACAAGGAGGTTAATATGGATCCGGGAATAGACCAGTATAAAATATATGGACGTTTGTAAGCGAACAAGTAGGCTGGACACATAGAAAAAAAAGGAAGGATAATAGGTGGAGCCAAAGCTTGGTTAAAGGTCGTACAATGTGTAGCCGTCATGAAGACCAAATAAATAAATGAAATAGAATGCATATCAGACGGTATCAGTTAGAGTTATTATTGTTCACCCAAAACAAGGCCCAAGAAACACTCAAGGTAAAATGTAACTGAATGAGGTATGTCATATGAATGTAGAAATAGGAAGGGATCATGACGATGAGGGATAGATAAAAACTGAGCCTAAAACTAAGGTTAATATTGTATTATTCGTGGAGCTCCCGTGTGAGTCCATTTCACAGAATAGCGGTTATTGCGAAGAAGCAATCCAGGCGGAATGACCTTCTGTCTAACGTGATACTTAGCGAAATAGGGCGGTTCAAACATGTGGGCTGAGTTGTTCTGAGATGTTGCCAGTAAAGAATGAAGCGTGAATGTGTGATAGTGTAGAGACAAATTTGCAAAGTTGTGTCTGAGGGGTAGAGACTGTAAGCAAAATGTCTGTATGCGTTCGTGGTGCCGAAGTTATTTGGAAACCAGTAAAATTCACACGTTAATCCGTATTCATTCTCTGTCTGTGAAATCCAGAATAACCTAATATATTATTTATATAAATGTATCTTGAAAATTTAAACTGACATCATTTGATTAAAATATACTTGTACCGTGAAAACATTAACTTACTTAATAAAATCTGATAACGTATGAAATAGACTTAGAATATATACTAACATTTTCTAGTCTTCTTCATCCGATAATCATATAAATCATGTACACTGCTCGGTCGTGCTTTTTCGGAACAACGACATACCTTCTATCGGCTGACATATTGTTCCTAACATACATACTAATAGTTTAAGTATAAATATCCCATAATATATTACGTATCAGAATAGACACAGGGATATAAGCGTAAAACTGAGTTTGCATTGTAGCTAAGAGATTTTTTTTTATCACAGAAACATTTTTCTGGGTAATAACCTCGGGAAAAATATGTAGCTATATCTCCTTGTCCCCTGTCGTATTGTTAAAAATCTTAAGAGAATTTTCTCGGCAATTGTATAACATTATTTTCGAAAAGAAAAAGAGACGGTAGCTGAGAGGGTAATTCCACGAATACTTGTGAAAGCCCTACTTAATTACAGGGTGCGTTGGATAAAATGTCGTCTAAATTACGCAAAAATGAAAATAACACTGATATCTCATTTTAATAGAAATATTTACTAGAATTACGCAACATATCTTGTAATACTAAAGAGTAAATTTATTCAAAATCACTATTGGCTTCAACCACGGCCTCCAGACAGCTTCGGAATCTCCTGCAACTATTCTGGACTGTCTATAATACTTTCTTTCAGTTCATCTTTGGTGTTACAAATAGTTTTGTTGGCATTTAACCCATCTGCGCCGCACACTTAATAATCAAGGAGATTTCAGTCTGCATAGTTAGGTGGTCAAGTGTGATGTGGTCGTAGAAATTGTTTCTCCTGCTTGTATTGCAGGGTACAGAATGGAGCCTCTTGATTCAGAGCAGCACTACCTCCTCAAGGCACTTGATGTAGGCCTCTGTGTTTTCATATGAGGCACACACCAAGAAATGTGGATGTTCTTTTCTTATCAGACCGATCAAAGTGGGTTTACCGTGCTGCTGTAGCATAACAATTACGCCCATAGACCTTTTTTTCCGAATCCTCTGCACTCTCCTCAGATTGACACCCAAACACACTGAAATATTCGTATTGGAGCTTCCGCTGCCAATGCCATCATACCATTTCCAAATTTCTGGCTGTGTGAATGCGTCATGGTGCCTTTTTTCTCACAGAAGTTGTTCAACTAACACTACTATACTGTGCAGTGGATGGGGCAGCTCGAGGTGGTGTAAGGGTTAGCAAGCTTGTCTCGCTAGAACTATTACGACTGAGTAGTGAGTTCGATCCTCACTGGGTGCCCCATACTTTTGGCCTTGTGCCACGTCTGAGCTACGCTTAGAAAAATCAGTACTGTGCAGTCAACAAAACAACGTGCATGCGCGAAATTAGAAATATAAAATGGCGACAAAAAGACAATTTTGTTTGACTTGCTTATTGTTTGAATATTTAAACTATTTTAGAAATATTGAGTAATTCTTGTAATTATAATGGCTCGCCTGATAATTACAGAATAAAAGGTTGACGCTATTTATATTCTGTTTTTTTTTTGTTACTTTTTACTTGTCTAATAGGCATTTTATTTATTATATTGTAACACTGATTTGGAAATTTAAATTATAGAAAATCCTAACCAATACGGAGTACCTTCTTGTAAATTATTATTGTTAAAAAAAGTCTGCCATATTTTTCCCCGTGCCTAAGACGTATCTATAATTTGGAAGGAGGTATTTCTGAACACAAAATTTGGATTTTACTTATATTTAAACACTATATTGATTTGTGACCATACAGTTGATGGGAAGGTAGCGTAACGGTTGTCAACACAGAAGACGGAATCGGCGTGCCGAGTTCAAGTTTCGGTCGATATCGATTATATTTCTAGCCGATTACATTCATTTTCAGCTTGAGAACGCCAGGAATCTATTATTCTGAGAATGTGCTTGTCTATTTACTTCTTGTCGAAATGTCGAATTCCTGACTTCAGGGCAACACTTGGATCTGTGAAGTCAGACGAAAAGCGCCAAGTAGAGCAAAGGGTGAAAACGATATATCCCCAAATAAACGTTTCTGCTTATAATTGGCCGAAGGTTATTGAGTAGAGCGTGGAAATTCCAAGATAATTTAAAATTATTTAAGAAAAAAATAAAAGTACAAAATATAATAATTACAATAAAACGAACATATTAAAATCAAACCAAAGGAACGAATGTCAAAATGTTTGTAATTACCGAAATGTAACAGGTGAAAAAACAAAAAAAATAGAAAATTAGTTTAATAGATTTTCATTCGCTACTCCTCAGAGTTTTATCAAGCCCTGAAAATTTGTGCCCAGATAATAAAATAATAAACGCCTAAAACGTAATGTTACATTATATATATATATATATATATATATTAATATATATATATATATATATATATATATATATATATATATATATATATATAAATACGGCTAATACATATACATATATATATATATATATATATATATATATATATATATATATATATATATATATATATACATATATATATATTAAACGAAATATTTAAACAAAGTCTAATATCAGCCAGGCCTAGAAGCCACCTCGACTGTTTACAGGGGTTGGGCTGGAAAGACTTAATATCTACAGTCTTTAAAAACTTTACAAGGGATTCCATTTCAGATTCCCTGATTACTTCATTAGAGGACATTGCATACTAACGTTTTCCTAATAGCGCTCAGCTACCGACTGCTCACATATATTTATGCACCAATATAATTTATCGAAGTTACTTTTCGGTATATTGCCTGGTTAATTCTTATTTCTAACCTCCGTAAAAGATTTAAGAAAATCTGCAAAGATCATGGCGAACAACTAAGAGAATAACTCTCTATAACTATTTTATGCACTTCTGAAACATTTTCTGTCATTTTTGATCGGTGAATTTTGAAAAGTGAAAAAATAATTGCACATTGATCGTCAGCATGTGCCTGTTCCCTAGATCTCTTAAATATATCCAAAGGCAAAATTACAGTCGAGGGAATTGTTCTTGAGAGGAATGTTTTCCAGTCTCATCCCCCACGGAGACATTATTGTGACACTACCTTTCAAACCTTTACTGCCGCTGTGAAGCGACATATATGTAGAAAGAATGGTGAGAATAACGTTGATATACTTACAATAACTTACTGGGAGACAGTAAGGAAAGAGTGCTTGGATGATTTGACACAGTGAATATACTGAACAACGTTTTATGCAAGATTAGATGGCAGAAAAAAAGAAAAAAGAGGCCGAAAAGTGTCAAATGTTACAGTAACAAAAGATAGGATTTTGCAGAGACACTTAATCATAGGGGATAGGGAATGGAACAATAAAGACGAATAAGAAAGTTTGCATAATTATACGTGAAAAAAATACGTATAAAACAAAATATTTACTTAACTACTGAAAAAATATGATACGTTCCTTTTTTTGTAGCAATGTATTAATCTACTGGATATTACTTCTTTTGTTTTTACCTCATGTGTATTTAAAAACAATTATTTCGTTCCATATTTGTTCTACACTCTAAGGTTGAGCGAGGGGTGTGGAAAAGGAAGCACAGTTCATGCAACAATTCGAAGGAACGTCAGAGATGAAGGAAAGAGAAAATATAATGTTTTTGCATCATTTAACCCGAAACAAGGCGATAATGCCACTAAGACATAAGGAGTTATGAGAATGAAAGTAAATATAAAAGGCTAGTGAGGAGAAAGAACAATAAGATAGAAGGATTGGAAAAGATAGATGCCGATTGACGCTGCATTAAAAAATATGAAGATGGTTGTTGACATGAAAGCAAGAAGCCGAAAGAGAGTTCCACAGACATGAAATGAAGGTGAAGAAAACATAAGAATATAACTTACGATTACATCTAGTAATGTCGACATTAAAATGGTGAGACCTAACTGCCAATCTTGTACTATATATAAATTCATGAAGCCGAGGTACTAAAGATGAACTCTCATCCGAACAATTTCCATGAAAATGTTTATACGAAAGACACAGGGATGCTAACTTTCGGTGGTGACTGAAGCCGGCATGCTAGGTCAGAACGAATAAGTCCAGATATTTCTTTTACAGATTCCCGAGGAATGATTATGGGTAGAACGGTTAAAGTATTAAACAGACTAGACCGAACATAAACTTGCTATTCTATTACGTCTCTTGTTCCTTCATAATATGTGGTGGGGGTAATAGCTCTCCTTTACTTCCACTATTGTTTATCCTTCTTCACCTCGGCTTTGCCTTGCTGCACACACGCGGGCATAGGTGGCAATTGATCCTGAATGGCTCGAGCGAAATAAAGCAGACACACGTTCCATCAGTTTAAAAGTCGGCAAAACAGATGCATGCCTTTCCACGTGTCCATAGAAGTTGAATAATGTATATTTAGGCAGCAGGTATTCATTGAAACAAATTTGATGAAAAAGCACCGACAATTCTTTTGTGTGCATCCTAGTCGTAAACTATTTCAAACTTCCAACTTCCCAAATAATACCAGGATTTAGACAAAGAAATTCTACTGAACTACCTCATAAACTTGACAATGCTTTTTATGCAATGAGGGCGATGGTCTAAAATCTTAAAGCTTGTTTTCTGTATGATTCTCATCTTCAATTTGGTTTTGTCGCACGCAGTAAAGAAGGCCCTGCTGTACACTCGTGGAAATTAATCCTGAACCTCTCGAGCGAATAGAGAAAAAAAACACATGTTCCATCAGTCTAAAAGTCGGCAAAACAGATGCATGTGTCCACAGAAGTTAAGCATCTTTATTTTACTGAGCCTACATTTTTGCTCTACGACGAGAGAATTCAACACACACATTATATATATATATATATATATATATATATATATATATATATATATATATATATATATATATATATATATATATATATATATATATATATTACAATGAATCATTCATACCAAAAATAAATTAGTAAAGTTAAGGATTAACTTTAGTAATTTACTTTTTGCATGAATGATTCATTGTCATATAAAATGGACTGCACCACACACACACACACACACACACACATATATATATATATGTATATGTATATTTATATATATATATATATACGTGTGTATGTATGTATATATAGTATTTATTCAAAGATTATAACACAATTATGTTATAATATCATTACAAAAATAGCCATTTTGTGTCAACTCTTCTGGTGCCTTATCAAGTGATAGTGCCGATTGCTAAATGACCTTATATATATATGTAAAACATTATTTGAGAATTAGTAGAGAAAATTCCAAAGAGGATATAAATCCAAAGAGTGCTCAATGTAAGAACAGAGCAAATATAATAACGATGGAATCGGAGACTTTAAAAATCTATTGTAAAAATTTATTTCACGGAATCAGACGCCGTCTCTTCAAAACAAACAATTTTACAACAATAGATGATTTTTAAATTTATCAAGCCAAAATCTAATAAAGAATATATATACTTCTTACCGCTTTTGTGTTTATTCAGAGCCCACATGTGGATTATACTGCAACTATGCTGAGTAGACCTTAGTTACAGTTTTCTGGGAAAGAGCGTGTTATCTATTGTGATCAACAATTTGACCAAAGCCAGCAAGTCTGTCTACCAAATTTCAGTCAGTGTCGCACGCTGGGAGCGAACCCTCCCGTCTACTTGCTGACAAATCGACCATGATAAGATTTGAACTCGAGTCACATGGTTAGAATGCTAACCACTCGGTCACATGACCATATGTATATATATATATATATATATATATATATATATATATATATATATATATATATATATATATATATGTGTGTGTGTGTGTGTGTGTGTGTGTGTGTGTGTGTGTGTGTGTGTGTGTGTGTCATAATGATTCATCGGGTCTAGAACCGGCATCCTTAACGTTCACGCATTCTGAAAATGACTAACCGGCCGTTTCGTCCTTTTTGGGGATTCATGAGCAGTGCGCATCTTCTACAGACTCGGACCCGGAACGCTCCGATGCGAGGCAAGCATCATACCATTGGGCCAACGGGCCACGGCGGAAATTAAGTTATTAGACATAATAGAGCACAATTCATCCTTCTTGGTGGTGAAACTATACAAGCATACAGAACCCATAGGACTGGCTCCTAGCGACGACTTGCTTCACCGAGCCCCCCCCCCCCATCCAGAGCATTAGAAGCTGAATCAAGCATAGGTTATATTATTGATTAGTAATTAAGGGATTTTCATATTTTGATATATCACTTTATTGAGTTATATTTATATGGGAAAAGTCCTCACCCTAGAATATACAAGTTTTGGTCTGAAGTTTGCAGTGATGTGGGAAACTGCCGTAATTATATATTTTTCATACGTAAACAATGTACAAGGTGATGATGGATAAGTTCTTGCCATTTTATATTTTTAATTTCGTGCATGCACCTTTTTTGCTTTTGATTTTAGCAACTACATAGTATAGTAGGGTCAATTGAATATCGTCTGTGAGATAAAGAGCCCCAGATCATAATTCACTCTGGCAGCTATTTGGAAACGGCATGCTGTACTTCTTAGCATTCGCGTCGGAAGCTCAATACGAACGTTTCAGAGTGTTTGCAAGTAAATCTAAGGGCAGTGCAAAGGAAGTGGAAAGAGTTCGATGAGTCTAATGGTGATTACGAAGTTATGGCAGCTCAGAAATCTCATTCTGATACTTCTGATAAGAAAATAACTCCCGAATCTGGTGTTGAGATCCCCAAATTTAACATGGAGACCTATATAAGTGCCTTGAGGAGTTAGAGTCAAGACTGTGGCTACCGAAAGAAACTATATCTGACAACAGGACTCTGCACCATGCCACACAAGTAGGAGAACCCAGTCAGGGCTGTCAGATAATTTCTCCGACCACATCACCCATTACATCTGGTCACCTAACTCCCCAGACAGCAACCCCCTTGGTTACTCTGTGTCGGGCGCAGTTGAGCGAAAGCCAAACTCCTTGCAACAGTAAAGATGAACTGAAGGCGAGGATTATGGCTGCATTCACCAACTTAAAAAAGCAGGCCTTCCAGAAGAGATGCAGGAGATTACGAAGTTGTATGGAGGCTGTGTTTGAAGCAAATTGTCGATTTTATTGAATAAATTAATCTTTAGTTTTTCAAGATTATTTTTCTGTAATTTTGGTAAATATATTTGTTAAAATAAAATATCAGTTTTACGTTCATTGTTGCGTAATTTAGCGGACAATGTATCCATTGTATCCTGTATATATGCGAGGGCATATCTCTTCTAATCTATTACGAGAAAAAAGAATAGTAGATGCATTTTCTTATCATATTTGTACACACACGCATATGTGTGTATGTGTATATCTGTGGGTTTTGCTTTCGCAAGGGCGTATGACCAGAGGTAAGTTGTCTCTTCTCATCCAAACTATTTGTGTGACAGATGAGAAAATATAATTTAAAGACAAGAAAAAACAGCTAGGACTGCCATTACTTTTGTATCAGTTATTTTTTTGTTTATCTTTTAGAATGTTTACAGTAAAATAAATGTCATCATTTTAAGAGCAGGTCAGTTTGAAAAAAAATTATAATCATCGAAAATATTCATGAAATCCCTTCGCTTATCTTGCAAACTGGGGGAAAAAAAATTGGAAAATCTCGATTTGGCTTGATCCTTTGCTATATTCTACATTGGCTACACATACTCCCGTCCCTTGGCGTGTGAAATGCAGAGATAATTATCATTGCATGTCAAATATCTTGCATTTGATTCAAATTGTAAATCTAATTTGACAGTTTGAGAGAAAGAAAGATGAAGAAAGAATAGAAATTTTATCAATTGTTTGTTTCTTGATTCGCAGATTGCACGCAACTACGCATGCATATATATATATATATATATATATATATATATATATATATATATATATATATATATATACATACATACATACATATAAATATATATATATATATATATATATTGCGTATATTTTGACAGCATGTTTTCATTGAAGCATGTCACATTGAATAATTTAGACAAGTTTTCATTTAGAGGCTTTCATATTTATGGACTAGCATTTTATTAATGGAAGAGAGACAATTATCGTGTTGACACATACTATTTATTCCGACTACTTTCGACCTTAGCACAATATCCTCAGAAGTGTTTTTTTTTCACGACAAATATAATAGTTGTGTTCATTATTTTCAAAGTGAAAATTGCTATGTTCATCCGAGAGATGTAGAATATATTTATATATATATATATATATATATATATATATATATATATATATATATATATATATATATATATATGATATGATAAAAAATAATTTATTATTTGAGAAATATTAGCGGATTTAAAGTATGTGATATTATATTAATATTATTTGAATAAAATATTATTCACTTCAAGTTTAAAATATCGCAGGAAGAATTTTTAACTCGACAGTAGATGTGTTTTAACTGGACAGTAACGTCTTTGGCTTATTGACTGACTGAAGACATGCCTAATGGCTACGGAGTCTTTATCTGTAAAACATAATTTAAGAAAATGATGATAGCGCCTTTTTATATAATATTTAAATACTCATCTATCTTAAAAATTTAGTAAAATAGTCTCCGTAATCTAATGTTTTATTAAATTTTATAAAATTTGTCTTTTAATTTACTATAATCATCGTTCTTTTTCTGATAATGTTGTGTAATCTCGCCTGTACTTACAAAAATGGACACGTTTATAGACCTAAAAATATTTAAAATTATTTTTAAAATATTGGTGTTTGATGATTTGTATTAAGCTTTTCATTTATGATATTAAATATAGTTTTCACTTAATAATATCATCTAAAAGACTGAAAATAATGCATAAGTTTAAAAGATTTAACACTTTACAAATTATTATAAGTAAAATTTAAAAATATGAAAACAATTCTTGCAAAAATTCATTATTCATGGGAAAAAGATTCTTCAGAAAACATTGTCCTTAATATATCTTATTTATAAAATCAATTAAAAGCTTTTTCTAATAATATCATAGTTATATTTCATTTTATCTTTTACGATTCGGAGCAGATTTTCAGTAAATGAGTAACTGCTGGATAAAAATTGATGATTTACATCTTTCAAAGCCTCATGCTTTTAAATAATATAATCGTTAAACAGATCAAAATTTAATTTCTCGAAATTTCATAAAATTAAGGAAGTGGATAATAGACGTAAGAAAATTTTTTCAAAAAGATTTTCTGAAAAACTAATTAAAAAAATAATCACATTTATTTGTGAATAAATCCTGAAAACTTCATTAAAATCCGACAATTATTTTATTTTTGCAAAGTTACAAAAGAATGTGTTTTTTGTCGCAAAAGAACTTGCTAAATTTTCCACTGTCATTTTTCACCCACTGCTGATGAAATACTCTATATTTAAGCAAAATTTCGCACACTCCAGAAAGGATTAAAAACTTTAATGAAATTATAAAAATACTTTGTTCTTTTTTAGCGAAAGGGTGGAGGTACCTAAGTACCCATCTATGAGTTCATAGCTATCACCAATCAAGTGACAAGGTTTATATTTGTATTAATCTTTATACACACACACACATATATATATGCCTTGCGATTATTTTGTTGATGTTATAAAGATTATCATTTCATTTCCAACCTGCATTTTCGTTGTTCCTCATTCAGTAACCCTTATATATATATATATATATATATATATATATATATATATATATATATATATATATATATATATATATAACTACCTGAAATATTCCATCAAGAATTTAAATGACAAACCTCCATGAAATTTCCGCAGAGTATTTTCGCGTTGTCAGTCTCCTTAGTTCCTTTATGCTTTCAGACACAGATTCTGATTGTTTGATTTGTAGATAAAGAAATCAGAGTGTATGACGAAGAGCAGTCACTTTCATCAACGATGCTGAGTCCCATCTCACGCGGTATTTTTTTAAATCACCATAACAATGATCACAGTTACAATAAGTTTCCCATCTCAGAAGAGGTCGAAAGTACTTGGGTAAGAAAAAACTACGGCACCTCCCTTGATAAATTTCAACTTAACATCAAGAAACCGATTAGAAAACCAGAAATAATTTTATAAAAACAAATATACATAATATATCTATATTCGTGAATGAAACGTGTTTCAATGAAGTTTTAATGTCTATATATATATATATATATATATATATATATATGTGTGTGTGTGTGTGTGTGTGTGTGTGTGTATCTATGCGTGTGCAGAAGTTATGATGATGAAATGCTCTAATCGCAATGTTTTTATATTGTTACAGAAGTCTTAATCTATTCAATGAATGTTACTCACTTTATTACATGTGAAATCAATTATAGTGCGCTCATAATGTTCAGTGAAACTTTAAAGAGAGAAGAATGTCTTGAGGGTAAGTTTAATAACTGCCGATTAAAAAATATATATTACCAAAATCCTGTTACATCCACGGCAACTCGCATGTTGAGAATCAGCAGTTTTGTTTATGTTTGTTGGGATTCAACTTCAATTATTTGTTTTAATAATTGTTGGGTAAACTAATTTAAAATAGGACTCTGGTTAGTTTCCCCAGCGATTTGAAACAGAAAGAGTTCTTTTCATTGCAAAGAAATCGACACGTAAAGTTTCTGCATGAAAAAGACAAGGTCCTCAGTTGCACATACAGTAGAAAAAAAACGGGAAATGGAAGCAGAAGTCCTGCATATTCTCAAATTGTTTTTTTTTTTTGGTGTTTTTTTTTTTTAACCGTTGGACATTAACTTGTTTAGTATACTGCAACCATCTTCTTGGAGTCAGCCATTCTTCTCTTCTAAGAAGTCAAATCAAAATAATATTAGAATCGTACTTTCGTGAATACTTTAATCATTTCATCCCAAGATTGGCAATAAAGCGAGAGCAAATAGGAGTGATAGAGGACAGGACGAAGAGAAGGATAGGGGATAGATCAAGGCATCTGGAGGCGTCGATTGACATTACATTTGAATAGTTGGAGATTATAGCTATCAGGGAAACAGGAAGAGAGGGGAGTTCCACAGGCGGTTAGTGTGAGACATGAAACTATTGGAGTAGAAGAGACGGCTACATTCAACAGTTTCGACAATGAAAGTGTGTGAGCGAGATGCCAGCCTAGTAGAACGCTTAAATTCATGAAGTCTGCGAACCAGCGAAAGCAACTCATCGGAGCAGTTACCATGAAAGTATTTGTAAAAAGACAGAGGGAGGCGACGGCACGTCTGTGAGAGAGCGACTGCAGACGAGATGCCAGATCAGGGACAATTACATTGTATATCCGTCTCTAGATTTTATCAAGGACCTTGAGACAAACATAAGGGGCTCCAGACCATATATGACAGCAATACATCATGCAAGGGCGAATGGTAGATTTGTATATTTGAAGGATCGACTCCGGCGAGAAAAAATTTCCTGGTGCGACACAGGGAGCCTACTTTCCTTGCGGTGGACGAAGCTATTGACTCAATGTATTTGTTCCATCTCAGGTCAGCGGTCAATGTGAGACTGAGTCGTCGCCAAGAGGAGCTTTCGAGAAGTTGAGCGCCTTCAAGGTATCTCAGTTTCTTAGTTACTATATTGAAAATAAATTAAAAAATTCTTCTGAAATGAAACTATTTTCTCAAAATAATTGGCTAGGAAGCTGCTAAATGACACACTTTACAGATTCGTTTCGAAAAGTCCTAATTGCCAGCATCATTTGTTCTTACTCAGCGGGTCCATTATTAATTAAAAGCTCTGAATGTTTTTGTTTCTGTGGTTGTTGATGGTAGTTAAATAAAAGCGAGGAAAAGCGAAACCGCCTTTTTTGAAGCGTTTCTATGGCAATTTACTGACCAGTAAAAACTGACGTATTCTTTACTTTGTGATGCCTCGGCAATCACTCTGTAGACAAGCACGTTTTAGACAACGTGTTTACTTTATTCCACGGTCTTTTGTTTTCTACATTTTTACTTTTCAACTTCCATATTCTAGTTCCTTCCTTCTCTCGCAACTATTTTGCCTCTTCTGCGACGCTTGGGTTATTTTCGGTCCTCTTCACATTGGTCATAATTATCTTGGTGCATATATTTCATGTGCACTTTTCATAGCCGTATTGATTATCTTACTAATGTTGAAATTCTGCCTGCGGCCTGCAATGCTTCGTAGTTGAGGACGCCACAAATTTAGCGGACATGTCCGAAATCGTTTTCACTAATCAAACACATGCCACTTAAATATAAAATATAAAGAAAAAGGTACAAATATAGGAAATTACATTATTCTATGAGACAAAAATATTGAAACGAAAGCTGAGTTATCAAAGAGTCAACCTACGTGTAATCTTGAGTGAAATGTTATTGGAATGATTTTTTTTCTCTGTAATCTTAAGATGAATAACAACAGTTCAGTTTAAAGAGGAGTGTGTCCCTACAAACTATTTATGGACTTATCGTGATTTTCCATGCGTATGGGACACCCAGTGAGGATTGAACTCACTACGCAGGTGTAATTGTTCTAGCGAGACAAGCTTGCGAAACATTACACCACGACGAGGTGTCCAAATAGCAACTTCCCAAACGTAGCTCAGATGTGGCACAAGGCCGAAAGTATGGGACACCCAGTGAGCATCGAACTCACTACTGAGTCGTAATTGTTCTAGCGAGACAAGCTTGCTTACCATTACACCGCCTTGTGGTGCCCACTGATATTTTCCAAGCGTAGCTTAGATGTGGCACAAGTCCGAAAATATGGGGCACACAGTGAGGATCGAACTCACTACTCAGTCGTAATTCTTCTAGCGAGACAAGCTTGCTATCCATTACACCGCCTTGAGGTGCCCATTATGGACTTATTTACAGGGTGATCCTTCCGTTTAACTATAATTTTTACAATACGGGAGTTTCCACCATACATAAATTAGGGTCTTACTTTACAATCATCTTCTGTACGTTTTTGATTAGGACTCCGCAGTTAGTAGTATAATTATAACTAATCTTAAAATGTAACGCAATCGTACGGCAACATCGCTATTTAAACACCGGTTCGTGTAGGACCATCGAAATTAGTAATATCGAGCCTGGTCAATAACTAGATTGGTGACCGCTTGGGAATACAAGGTGTTGTAAGCATGGGTGCGCGGGTGGTGTAATGGATAACAACTGAGAATTGTTAAGCAGAGAGCAGGGTTCCAATTCCAATCAGGTTTGTTATATTCACTTACATGCAAATACCTTGGGAAATATATGAATCTACCTCTTGGCCTCCTCCAAATTTGTGTTAACTAATAAGACTTGTATCTCTAAGCCTTTATTATCCCAACCCAAAATCTTCCAATATAAAATATTTTCTGACTTTAAATAACCGGCAAAGTATTGATAAACTGTAAAAAACGAATCAATCGATATGAAATGCCATAATGTTAGTTATACAAGCTTGTTAACCATTACACAGCCTCGAGGTGATGTCAGTCGCAATTCTTCTCGTCTTCAGTCGTTATTCTTCTCGCGAGACAAGCCTGCTAGCCACCACACCCCCTCGCGGTACCCACAGAGATTTTCCCGACGTTGCTTAGATGTCGCACAAGGCTGAAAGTATGGGGCCCCCACTAAGGATCAAACTCACTACTCAGTCGTATTTCTTCTAGCAAGACAAGTCTGCTAACCACAACACCCCCCTCGAGGTGCCCACAAAGATTTTTCAAACGTTTCTTAGATGTCGCACAAGGCCAAATGTATGGGGCACCCAGTGAGCATCGAACTCACTACTGAGTCGTAATTATTCTAGAGAGACAAGCCTACTACCCACTACACCCCCTCGAGGTACCCACAAAGATTTTCCAGAAGTAGCTTAGATGTGGCACAAGGCCGAATGTATGGGGTACCCAGTGAGTCGTAATTCTTCTACCGAGACAACCTGCTAACCTCTAGACCGCCTCGTGGTGCCCACAGAGATTTTCCAGATGTAGCTTAGATGTGGCACAAGGCCGAATGTATGGGGTACCCAGTGAGTCGTAATTCTTCTAGCGAGACACGCCTGCTAACCACTACACCCCCTCGAGGTCCCTACAGAAATTTTCCAAACGTAGCTTAGATGTGGCACAGGATTATTAATGACAAAGAAGCGAATATGTTCGTTTCGTTCAGATGAAGTCTTAACCGACGAAACGCGTCGTGAGAAACATTTCTTCCACTTTGTCATTAATTCTCCTTTGTTCTGTTATATAAAAATGTATATAACATTTTACTACATAAATAGGATTATTTAACACGACGAATGAGCGACCGTTCCTTTCCTTTATAACCGATTGCTTACAAAATAAGAAAGACAATCATTTCTCTTTTCATCAAATTCAGTAAAACTACGCAACGAGATCATCTTAAGAGAACTAGAAATTCTACTCGGGATTTATTACTGGATGCTACACCCTTAACGACATAGGATAAGCAAATAACAATGCCTTGATCGAAGACACAGGTATAATGTAACCCCCTCTATTCCCCAAGGACGTGGAGCTGTACAATTCGGAACCTATCTCTCGTAAATATATTCTGCGTAGGATGGCTGTGCTGTCAGGTTGGTTACATACAGTTTTAAACTGGTCAAGATGTTGATGCCATTTACGTCGTCTATCGTCTAGTGTTGCTGTTAAGTGATATATTCTTTATTGACAAGAAAATCGGGGTACCCTTCCGCTTAATTCAGTATGCCGTTGTATTTTCTTTGACAACTGGGCTGAAGAAGAAAAAGTCATGCTCTTGTCAGAAGAAGGACAAGGTCTGATCTTGGTTGAACATGTAAGTTTTATTGTTTGCTTTGTTTTGTTTTACGGCATATCAACCTCAATGGGTCATTTAATACCGACAACTTTTTTTTCCTGGTAATATTTTTGTTTTCTCAAAAAATTATTTCTGGTAATATTTTTTCCCCAAAATTGTATAGCTGGTAATATCTTTTTCAAAACGTATTGCTGGTAATAGTTTTTTTCAAAGACGTATTGCTGGTAATAATTTTTTACAAAGTATTTCTGGTATTAAGACCTATTTTTACACTTTCAAAATGCTTTTTACCTCAGTTTCGTGGTTAGGTATTTTCCCATAGCTGGGTCCCTAACAGGTGCTACCACCCCGGGTCAGGTTGGACCTGGGAAAACTAGCAATTAAGAGGCGGTTTCACGCTCCTGAAAGCCTCCTGATCAGAGGCCTTGCTGTTGGACGTAGTTTATCGTCTTACCCTGGACGCGGATGTAGTTTATCGTCATACCCAGGACGCTGTAAGTTTTAATAATAGCAAATAAAATTAAAGTATTTTCCTAAAGTTTGATATAGCTTAACAGGTCTGGATGGGGTAACGACTTGGGACCAAATGGTGTATTCTCAAACTTTTATCAAGGATTCAAACATCGAATTATTTTCAAGAGGGTGTGAATTACGTGTGCTTTGTTCCGCCAATTTCCGATGTCACCCCACTCTATTCTCTCGGCTGTCTCTCGGCCGCCTCTTTTTGCCGTTCGCCAAAATGCTGTATATATATAAGAACCCATCTACGCACGCGTTTTCTCATCCTCGTTTGATCACAAGAGGGGTCAAAAAGGGTCATTTCCTCTGGTTTGTCTTTACCTTATCTAGACGTTTAATTATCGCCAACCTTCAATGGCATTTGCATTCAAAGTAACAACCTTGCATATTTGTGTGGTAAGCATTTAGACGAACATAGACATAAATGTTGTCACCTGTCAAAATCTGCAGTCCTTTGAACAACAAATGTTTTCACAATAAAATTTCCTAGAAAAGTTTATTCCCCAATTTTTTCCTGTTCCACTCGCTACCACGAAAAATCATAAATATAAAATACAATTCAGTAACAAACAAGTTACCTTGTTACACAGTAAGAATACTGCGGAAACTACCAAACAATTGCTCTGGAAAAAAATCAGGCAAAAATGATTAACCGTCAGTTGCAAGAAGAGCGTATGAAAAGCAGCTAGAAAGAACGACAGAGCAAGACGTGCGCCACGAATCTAAAAGGCGAGAAATCAAGCAAGATTAGAAATTTAACAATCTGTAAAGTGCTTTACAGCAGGTCAGAAACAATCATCTAAAGGAGATATGCAATAACAAAAGATGCCTTCTTAAAACCAAGTGTCAAGAGACAGGAAAATTTCCTGCTGGATTTTTATACAGTATGAATGATTCTATATAGTGGCGACTGCTCGGCGATCACTTCACTGATGAAGAAGAGACTACAAGAGACAAATATGTGGTTTTATCGATAAATGCTAAGACTAAGGATAAACCGTGTGAGCAACGATGGCTTCTTAAAGAAAATGGAATAACATGGTTACTTGAAAATAGAATTAGAAAGAGTCCGCTGGAAATGCTTGAAAACGTAATAACGAAGGGCAGTGAGGAGATTTGAAAATTCAGAGGAACTAATAAATTAAGAGTAGGAAATAGAAACATCGAGTAACCTACACAACGATCTTCAATGAATGTATGGCAGGACAGGGACGGGAAAGGATAATGATTGGTAAACATTAATTAGAGATACAAATGATAGGTAGTTGTGTAAAGCTAGTTTGGGCTAAATACTGAAGAGACTAGAGAAGAAAGTCTTAAAGTGGCCAACAATTTTCAAACCTGTTGGCTGGTTAAAATTTTCTGTTCTAGATTTACGATGTATTTCACTGATATTGAGATTTTCGAAGTGTAGCTTAAATGTGGTGCAAGGTCGAAAGTATGTGGCACCCAGAGAGGGTCAAACTCACTGTTCAGTTGTAATTGATCTAACGAGGCAAGTTTTTTTTTACTGCTCGTCAGAATCTATGCAATAAAGAAAATATGTAAAGACTTCAAATATTTTGTGCTACGAAATACATCAAATAGATGGTTATTCGTAACTTTGTGAAAATAAAATAATAAATTTAACCCGTGACATTTTCTCTCGGGAATGACAGGATTAAAAGTGAATGGGAAAAAAAAAGCAAAAAAAAAAACTAGTCTGAAAGACTTGATTTGTGTCCTACACAGGCCAGTAAAAATAAATTTCTTCCTTGGAAATGAATAATGTTGGTCAGATTCGGAAATTAGGTAAGATTATACAGCAATCGATTACGAGTATGTCTACGCTGGTAGATATTTGCAAGCAGATATTGATTAAACTTAATTTAGGGACAAGGAAAATAAATCGAAATAAAGTGAAGAAATATTTTGTTGGTATGAACTCAAATAAAAACATGCTGACTATTGGTCTTATTATTTTGTAGGGAACTATTCTAATATATATATATATATATATATATATCAAAGTGTAGGAAAACGAACAGTAGGTTTACAGCTTTCAAAACATTAATTTAAAAATAGTGCTAAACACATAAAGTAGAGCCCTAAATATTTATGTATCTTATGCAGTGTTACATTAAAACATGCACATATCCAATACAAAATTGTTCATTTTTGTTTCAACGTCAAAAGGAGAAAACATTTTTTAGGCGTCTCATCAGGTGGGGAATTATGGTGTAACACTGATAAGATGTCGAAAGAAGGTTTTTCCTTTTTTTGACGTTGCAACACAAATGTGCTATTTTGTAGTGGATATGTGCATGTTCTAATGTAATACTGCATAAGACTACATATGGGCTTCCGAGGTTAATAATCTGAGTGAAGGAGATGTGCTTTCCTTAAAAAGAGAAAAAATAGTACTTTGCTTACTGTGACGGTCTTTGTGGCTAAGCTGGAAATCACACCGGATTAAACGGTGGTCTCCCTTACAAGAGTGTAAGGTTCGACCCCTCCCGGAGAACATATTTTCTTTACTAAGATTTCTCGAATGCACAGGCTACATAGACGTAATGCATACTGTTTAATAAATAAAAATGAGCGTCTATATCAAATACGAAGTGCCCCTAACATACTGATTGAATATATATATATATATATATATATATATATATATATATATATATATATATTCAAGTATGGTATTGGTGTATACGGAATAAATTCCAATAACAACAAATACACTTCTTAAAAGAGTGCTCAATACAGAGTAGAGCAAATATAATTATTTATTCGAAAATTATAACATAAATATGTTATAAAATCACCACAAAAATAGCCATTTATTGCTCGTGATATTTTTCGAGTGTCTGTTATCAAGCTGTCAAATATGCTTTAAAAGAGTCGTACAGTTTGCATATTTTCTCTCGTCAGATGGTGTTTTAGTTTGAAGCTTATATATATATATATATATATATATATATATATATATATATATATATATATATATATATATATATATATATATATCAGCTTGGACTGAGGAATCGGAGAGCCGAGTTCGAATTCCAGTCGAATAGGCGTGAATCCTCTTCTTCTCCCTCTAGCTAAATAGTAGGACAGACTGGGTTCTATAGCCTAGGATGTCAACTGGTCTAGGAGAAGGAAAACTCTGAATTCAAAATCTGCGGAGGGTCGTTAGGGGACCCTGTGGCACGTAGTGCACCAAGCCTCTGTATTGGAACCTTCAAAAACTGTGTATGGTTCTGCACAAAACATTCACCTATAATCAAATCTTATGTGCTGGTGTCAGGTTGTCAGTTTCCTAGGAACTGATCTGCGTGACACTCATACGTCCAACTCGACGGGAGAGTCGGGTATATATATATATATATATATATATGTGTGTGTGTGCGTGTGTGTGTGTGTATATATACACACACACATATATATAATGAAGAGGTTAGCATTGACCACTTAAGAATTGAATGCTACATTCCAATTGAATCTATTAATAGGAAAACACCGCTTCTGTTGAGGCGCAATGCTGATAATAAACAGGGGCAAACAGGGGTTTTGGTTTACTCAAAGAGTATAACTTCCAGAGGGGACCTCTGCAACCAACAACATTCCTCGGAAAAGGAAGCCCCACTTCTTTGTTTATTCCTGGCATCGTCGATAAAGTACACAGGAGTATTAAAAAATTCCGACTTTAAAACCTTTCTCTTCGTGCTTAATTTCAACAGATTAATATATAAGAAATATTCATTTTATTGGCAATATTGGTATCATTTTGTTGGCTTTTTACTCTTCAAATATTATTAAACGGCTTATTAAATCTCTCTAATTATATATACACACACACACACACATATATATATATATATATATATATATATGTGTGTGTGTGTGTGTGTGTGTGTGTGTGTATGTGTTACATTGAAGACGACACACAGGTACTACGATTAATCTTTTATCTAATTTTTATTTTGATCAAACAAATGTTTTGTTTTCTGGACACAGAGTATGTTGAAATTGTTCAAATGTCCTGTAATTCCTGGCGTTTTCGGCTCTACTTTTAGCCATTATCAAGGATGATTATATTTTTCTCAATTTAATTGTGTGTATGGTTTGTGTGTATGTTTTTAGAGTTATACGGATGTTTATTTTCCGAAGACGGTTAGCACATTGTGGGAGTGTTCTTAGTTAATAATATTAACTGTTGTCTTTGTCTTTTTTTTATTATTACGACTTCCATTATTTTTAATCATGTTTTAAACGTGGATGGAGTTATTATGTTTGTATTTGCTATTAGTATATTTCGGATGGAATCTGATAAGCTTGTGCATGTGTTTAAATGGATTCTAATAGAGCTGTGATCGGGTAGGTGTAACATAATGCATCTGGATAGGTAGGTAGTCGTGTGACCGATATAACTATTTATGACTTCTGCTTGATCAGGAACACAGTTCTTCAAGGGGCATTTGAACTTATAGGTAATGTTCGTTCGTTGTAATTTTGATTTTGCTCAGAAAAGAAAACATAAGTAAAAATAAATAAAAAGCTTAATCGTAGTACCTTGTCTGTCATCTTTAATGAAACATTTATAAATGAAGGATTTGTGCCTAAATACAATATATATATATATATATATATATATATATATATATATATATATATATATACATATATATATATATATATATAAATGATAGTTGATTAGAAAAGAGGATGTAAAGAGAATGTAAATATAATTCGGTTTATTTTCTATTTCCGCTTTTTAATCGGCTGTCTGAAATTGTAGAATATCCCGAGTGTTGTCAGATATTCAAAAATGATTTTTATAAATCAACTTCAGATTTAATAACTAGGATATTCATAAATCCTGTTCAAGTCCTGTTGTATGAGTTTTTATTTTCAGATGTGACCAAATTTCGAACAAAAGTTATTATAAATTGCAATTAGTTTATGATTCCATTGAACCCCGTTGACTTAACAGACTTGGTCGATATTTCAGAAGTGGTTTCGTTTGTTATGATTCCGTAACATTCACCTATTACTTCTCACAATACGTATTGACCATTCACCCTTCTTTACATAAATTCATACCTTAAATCGGAATCGGTCAATTATTTGAGGAGTGGCGGAAGGAGACGTACAAACTGAAAATGCATCAACTACTGTTTTAATCTATAACACCTGAATGTAACGTAACTAACCTAACTCTAGTATCCGCCATATCGCCACCCACCCAGGTGAGTATACTCAAGCGTAATTATTAATTCAGCATCTCGGAGTTTTCATTGTTTGTCTTGACGTTTAAAAATGCTTATCTCAAGTTGGGAGGTCGAATATCCTTCAAATATATCAGAAGAATAAATATTTTCAGATATTCACGTGATCCGACACAGCCTCTTATTGCTTGTTGTTGTAGCGTAAGAAATAATTCAAAAAGTTTACGCTACAATGATAAATAAAGATTCATTTTGCGTAGAAGAAATGTCTGAGAAATATAACTTTTCTATGTAATTTGTTCCCGAGGGCGTGACAGTTGTTATTTGAATAAAGTCTGTAGAACAAGACAATTTTAATTAATCCGGACAGCGTATGATTCCAATACTTCATTATCATGTTCACCGAAAAGACAAGTACTGAAATACACTTTAATTAGAATTAGTAAAAAAAAAAACGGATGTTACTTCTCAAGAAAATATTGTCTTGGGAAATGTAAAATAAATATAAAAAAAGTATTCAGACCAAATTTTCACCCAATAATATCATCTTAATAAAATTTTGCCTTACAAAATCTTTTTAAAACAAGAAGGTAGAAACCTTTAAAATATATTGTAAATAATTTAATACGTAACTGAATAAATTGCACAATATTTACTATTAAAATATCATTAGCTAACATTGAACGTTTTTCTTTTATAAAGTATTATTAGCGATCATTTTTTACTAGATTTGTTACCATCCTAAATTTATTGTCATCACCCAGATTGTATGTTTTCTTTTTGTGACGGCTACATAAGCAATATTCATTAGAAGGTAATAATATGACATCACTGAAATGACATTTATGTCCTTGGGGAATCATCTAACCCCAAACGCAACTTGTATATTTGTCCATGAAAACGAAGTTTCACAAAAACAAAACAATAAAACAATCTAAATAACACAAAAAACAGAAATAGTCGACCAAGATATTTCTAGAACAAAACGTCCTTAAAGCAAAATCTCTGAGTAATTATAGTTCTCGATATCAAGGTTGTAGTAGTATAAATAAAATTAAATATTTACTTTTCTGTGTTCATAGATACGTTTTTTTTTAAATTTCTGCAAGTTTCCCCAATGTATTGCGAGGAGCAGTTCTGGCAATTTTTTTTTATATGTTCCTGCTTCAGAATTATTTTTATGAGTATTCTTGGTTCTGGTCATATCCAGAATAGTTTTGGATGTAATTGCAATTATTTTAATTGGATAGATTGTTTTGGATAATGAATTTTAACTTGCAGAAACTAAAACAAGTGTCGATGAATACAAAAGAGATTTTGCACATAACACTTTATAAAATGAGTTTGTTATACATAGAAATAAATTCTCACCACAGCTTTTATATAAAGGAGACATTAACTTACAAGTAAAAATCTCAAGAGTGCCGCTATTGCATTTTATCAAAATATAAATCTGCGCCATGTATTTTTTCGCAAATCACAATTCCAGAAATAATGACTACTTTCACAAGCCAAGATGGATGCCCACAAAAATGTTAATAAATTGGAAAACAAAAACGGTTAAATTCTTAACCGCACCTTATTCAAAAATCTACATACATAAATTCAACCCAAAGTAAAATAATTTAAATAGTAACGTACATAAGAAAATTTAAAAAACATCACTAACTTTCGTTTATTAGACCTGAATTGTGTCACATCTTGTCATCCCTACTTTGCCTAACTTTTCAGCTTACCGGATGAAATTTTGTGAACGTTCCTAAACGTAACAATTTTGAAAAACCTGTAAGATTTTTGCTCTTGGATATAAAGACGTGTTACGAAATAAAAACATTGCATTTGCCCTGATAATGTCGCTCAGAGGACGAAACGCGTAGCTAATGTAAATTTTTATTTTCTCTTTATTCATTTTCTGATTTTACAGATATACACTGAAATATATATACACACACACACGTCTCTGTGTGTGTGTATGTGTGTGTGTGTAGGTGAGTATGTGTGTGTACAGGGTGTCAATAAAGTCACTATACAGTTACTATAAAGTCACTATACAGTTACTTACAATAACAATTACGACAAAGCAATTAGTCAACAGTCCAGAAAGTTATTAAAATGATCCTGGTTAATTCTAATTAATTAAAATAAATGCTATGATAGACAATAGTAAATTAATTATCGATACTGTTCGAACTGAAACTCACCTGCTTCAATGAATTGCTTCTTTATTCTAAGAAATGTATACCGATTTTATTGCCAGCCTTTGTGTGTGTGTATATATATATATATATATATATATATATATATATATATATATATATATATATATACACCAAATTGTAATTGGTATACTGTATTCCAAAGAGGACATAAAATTTGTGATGAATATAAGTATATTCATCTCATGATTTTTAAGTTTATTTCCTAATTAATCTTATATATATATATATATATATATATATATATATATAGAAGAGTAATACATTTCAGATGCAACAAGGAAGGTCTTCAGTGATGCACTGTCTTCATAGCCGATTTCGGGTTTTGCATCATATCGGCTCCAACAGCAACCCCGACCTAATTCCACAAGATTCAGGCCGCCTCCTTGATAGCGTTTTGCTACGCACTTCGACATTGCAAAAAAAGATAAACAAATATGGCTAGGATTCCGACCGTTCTTATTGACATACGTCAGTCAACATCAGCCAATGAAATAAGGACTTTCCCCCCTTCCCTCCTATATATAGTCTTGCATTTTGCTACATCCGGTTTTTTGCGCCATTTCCTGGAATTCGTATCGAGGTAAGCTGGACTCGTTCTTGCAAGGTTCAATCCAATGTTTTACATTTCATTAATTACTAATTCAATAACTTAACTACGACTTACGTTACCCCCCGCCAAAAAAAAAAAAAAAAACCCTCAATAATTCTTACTATTCTATAACAATCTTTAAGTCTAACCCTATATGAAACCGTTCATTACAAAGTTATCTTGTACTATTTATATATATATATATATATATATATATATATATATATATATATATATATATATCTGTGTGTGTGTGTGTGTGCGCGTAAAAAAACAATAAGAAATCCTGTTTTACCCGACGTATTCCATCCTCAAATGGACTTTATCAAGGCAAATATAAGGATTTTATTTTGAATAAGGATTTATAAACAGAAGTAAAAAATATCGTTAGTTTTTCAGAATTAAACGCGTCGGGTCAGATATGTTTTCCTTTTATTTTTATTCATAGTTTTTCTACATATATTTTTTTTCTTATATCTGAATGTTTACATGCACACACATATGTATGCCTGTGTTTATGTGTGTGTGTCCATGTGTAAGATGACTGAAGAACATTATTATCCAAAGCCTGATTTTCGTTTCAATATTTAATTGCTGTACAAAATTTTGTTTTGGACCTTAGTAATTTTCGGAATATGCCAAGCTCTCTCTCACATCCACACATCTATACATACATTTCTGCTTGTAGCAGCGACGAAAATGGCAGGTGAAGAATTGAATAAAATGGCAGCTTTGATGTGGAGAGCGGATTAACGAAGATATTGTGTGTAAAAGAAAGTTGTTTCGATAAGATGGAAAGAGAGGAAGAGAATAGAACGGAGGAGAAAAATGAAGAATTCATTGATAAGAATTATTCATGCACGTCATTTTGAAGATGTCTGAATAGGAGTGGAATTGGAGAAGGCGAAAAACTTTCAGAGAAACTGAGAAGGAACGTTTAAGTTTTTAAGAACAAAATGTAAGAAAGAAAAAATGGATAGCGAGAAGGAATAAGCGAGAGTTCAACGAATCAAAGAATCATTCTATACGGAGAAAAAAGAAAGGGCAAAATATTTGAAAGAAAAAGCAAATGATTGCTTGATTAAACTTTAGTCGGGGCAAAAATCCTATGACAAGTCATGTTGGCTAATGGAAAAAAAAATATACAAAAATAACTTCCACAAAGTAATTGTAAAAAAGATATCTGCCATTGAAGGCGAGGAAAGACAACTCCAAGAAGCCTAATTTTCTTGGTTCTTTGTCAGTTCCTGATGAGTTGAAATGAAATAAAATGACCGATAATAAAATAAATTAGAGAATGATTGGTGAGGATCGCGCCAGGGAATTGACATTTATAAAACAACTTGACTCTTGTTGTGGGCAGTAAGACTAGTGAAAGTAAAAGATTTGGAGAAAAAGAAAGAAAATAGTATTAAATATGTATGAAGAGAAAGATATCTCATCAAGGTCTATTTTTGAAAGATAGTAAAAAGTTATTTTATTATTCCACAATTTTTTAGTATTACTGTTGGCTACTTTGAATTTGTGGTTGATTATTTTAGAAGAACGTTTTTATAAATCTAAACAGGGAAATGATGAATGACTCAAAGAGTATTGGGCAAATCAGGAAAAAATAGAATATGGACATCGCAGGCAGGCATAAAAATAGTCATACATAAGATGTGTTCTTCAAGAATGAGAAAATCTAAAAAGGAAACAATCAAGAGA
Source organism: Acanthosepion esculentum (assembly GCA_964036315.1). Taxonomy (NCBI): domain Eukaryota; kingdom Metazoa; phylum Mollusca; class Cephalopoda; order Sepiida; family Sepiidae; genus Acanthosepion; species Acanthosepion esculentum. The sequence continues at coordinate 142,969,409 of OZ038476.1, forward strand.
AAAAGGAAAGGTACTAAAGCATCTAAATAATACATCTAAGACTTCTTTGAGAAGGGGAAAGAAAAACCTTTAATACATTAAAAAACGTAAAAGAACCCGTAGTATTAAAATCTGAAGTAATATCAGCGATGGCCAAAGGTAACAGAAATAAGAGCAGCCACATTGGTTGAGATAGGAATAAAGATGCTGACCGATTTAAATTATTTCAGAATCAGTATCGTTACCCAAATGATAAACGAAATATATAACAGTGGTGAAATACTGGAAGATCTCAATAGATAGATCTTAAACGAATAGGCCAGTTTGCTGGTCTCGTTAAAATAGACACCAAGACTAATTTGCCGGTAAATATAAATAGTGTTTTAGAACTAAGAATAAATTTAGAATATAAATCATGTTTTAAAACTCAAGCATCTAAATAATACATCTAAGACTTCTTTGAAAAGGGGAAAGAGAAAACTTTCATACATTAAAAAAAAAAACTTGGAGGAACCCGTAGTATTAAAATCTGAAATAAGTTCAGCATTGGCCAAAGTTAACAGAAATAAGAGCAGCCACATTGGTTGAGATAGTAATAAAGATGCAGACCGCTTTAAATTATTTCAGAATCGGTATCGTTACCCAAATGATAAACGAAATATATAACAGTGGCGAAATACTGGAAGACATCAATAGATATATCTTAAACGAATAAGCTAGTTTGTCGGTAACGGAAAAAAGGAACCACCGCTATTTTGCCTGTCCCGGTAAAATAAACACCAAGGCCAGTTTGCCGGTCTTGTTAGAATAGACGCTAAGGCTATTTTGCCGGTAAAGTTAAATAGTGTTTTAGAACTAAGGATATATTTAGAATATAAATAATGTTTTAAAACTAAGATATATAAAAATATATATAAATCAAGACTTGATCAGCCAACTCTATTTATTAAGAAATCAACCCATGATAGGGATCTACAGATACTTGGATACTTTGTCAGTGATAAAGATGCCATTCGTACTATGGATGGAGAACTGTCTAAAGATACTGGAACAATACCCTTCTGCAATACCAACAACTTGTAATTCCAGAAGACTGAATTTATAATTAAGATAATAATGAAAGAACACTTAGAATATTCATGCACTGGAACATAAATTGTATTTTATGATCAATATACGATCACAGCAAGCAATTCAAGCACAGAAAAATGATATCTATATCTTATAGGTTACACAAAGGTTCTTGATAAGGTGCGATATGAAGAACTATTTGAAATACTAGTGAAGATTTAGTCATAGCGGAATTTATTCCTAAGCTTGACATGCGGATAATGAATATTGATTGCGTATAATTAGTAAGACAATGATGCTTATTCTTACCGGATTTATTTAATCTATATAGGGAGACGATCCTAAGAGGTTAAGGAGACGTAATAGAATTTTTTATTAGCAGATTAGATTTTTAAAACGTAAAGATACGCAGATGACGCTGAGAAAAAAAATCAGTAACCAAAGAAAGAAGGGAGAAATAACTAAGAGTAAAATATGAAATGCACGTTTTTAAGAAACAAAGAATTTTCAATGTGTGAGCTAAATTCTGGTGACGTCAAAAAGAAATGACGCAGATGCATAAAATAACTTATTACTATTGTATCAGACAAAGAAACGTATAAGATAGGAATCATAAGGTGTGTCCCAAGAATTATATATTCAGTTCAGAAACGAAGCAATTATTAACTCAGGGGAAAATATTGTTAGAAACAAGTTTACTGGGCGACTATATCATATCAAACCTCCTGTACTGACGTGAATGGTGGACAATTTCCTCAGAGATAAAGAAGTACCTTGAAACGACAGGTGTGTTTCCACAGACGAATGATAAGATTAAGACGTATAAAACATGTGTGCACCCAGGTTTACCAAAAACACGAGACCAAAATTAACAATCTTAAAGAGACAGGAAATGTCTGGCCAAATAATGAGTAAAGAAGTATTGGTGAAGTTAGGTTAAGAGATGGCAGAACAGGAGCAAAGAATGTAAGGGGTAAAAATATAATTCTTACAACAGAAGACAGAATGGTTCTGGGCCTCATCAATTTTTGGGGAGTCTGGTTCATGAAATCATTGACGTGATTAATGGGCCCATTTGTACCTCCGGTGTCCAATCGCTGAAAATAGTTTATATTCCTGGACACAGTTGTTACATGTCTGCTGGAGGCCTAACTTTGCGTTCCAGACCATGCGCAAAACAAAACTGGCATCTTTCAAGAAGCTACTGTTTTTATCAAGTGTATTCTGTTGTTCATCCTATGCCAACATTTTAATGATCTCTATGCATATAAAATGTATGAGAATTTTGGTCACAGCGTGTAACGTTAAAGAAGGTTGTCTTTCATTTATAGGACGCCGTATTCTCAAATTACTAGCCCACTTAGAATTTATCGGTTATGAAACCGGATTTACCCTTCTTAGTAATGGTATATGCACTAATATTCTGTTATCGTAATATGACTCTTACCTTAATGCCAATAATTGAATATCTCATTTTTAAACATGCAATGATAACAGCAAAAATTGCAATATGAACACTAGTAAAAAACGGTTGCTGAGACATTAGATGTATAATACCCAGAAATTCATACACAGATGTCCTCAAGGACACATGGCATAGTGGATAAAGGCGTTAGTTAGATCCAGTGACAGGACCCAAAGTGTGTGAGTTCAATACTCGGTTAAGGCAGTGGAGAACTTGGAGAGAGGAATTAACATGAGATAACTGATAACTGTTATCCATTAAACATGGCATGTGGAACTAGAACAGTCTACCAGTGAGCGAAATAAACGGTTCACCTCGACATTCAAACCACCTGAAGATAGCCGGAGCATACAACGGCCGAAACGTAATAAATATGGCGACAAAGATGAGGAGATTAGTCCGAATAATGTAAATAGTGTACATGATACCTCACCTCAGAAATATAGACAGATACTCATTTTTAAGTTAAAGATATCTCAATCGTAGCTTAGATGTGGCACAAGGCCGAAAGTATTGGGTATTTAAATGAAACTGATCTGTTAACCATTACACCAGGTCGAGCGGTTCTATTAGTATCCAGATATGTAGCTTTTTTGATATTATTTTGTATTAGATTTCTTCATTATTTTTTCCTACCTATAATGATTTAAAAATAAGAATGCATAATTAAATACAACGTTACATGTAATTTGATGGATGAGAAAACCTAGATTACTAATGCACACACATCTCTAGGCAATTATAGCATTGAGTAAATATAAAATAAAAGAAAAATCCCCCAAGGAGGAGTTTCTAACGCAGACTTATCATCTCTCAGTTGCGTCTCTGTCTTTGGGCAGAGTGCGCTCAGCGGCTTCTCTGTCAAAGGACAGAGAGGCAACTGAGAGGTGAACAGCCCTGGGGGAGAGCTGTCCCAGGCCGCGTCTTCCCATTGCACCAGAGGGAGGGATCGGTGCTCCCACCGAGGCCAGCGCAACCAAAGGCTGGGTGGGCTGAGGGCAATTTTTGACTTTGTCCCGAGCGTACGCGCTCTGGTCCCCACCTAAAAATCACCTTGTGTCACATCTCGTACAAGTGGGGGGAGGAATTAATACCGCACTGAGTAAATAATGACATCAGTTTTTTAAAAATGTAAGGTAAACAAAACACACACACAAATATATATATATATATATATATATATATATATATATATATATATATATATATATATATATATATATTGTGTATATTTAGGTAGCATATATTCATTCAAACAGGTTTGATTGAATATTTTACACATATCGTGTCGATTAGTTTTTGTTGTGATCCTTTCCAGTTGGCTGATTAATTTTCTGGTTGATTTAGAAAAGTACCACAATTTTATTTCCAATAGTTCTTATTTTCCTAAGTACATTCAGTCTCATCTTAGACCATCTTCAGGAGGTTAAGTTGTCTGTGAGCATGCATATACGTTTCCGTGAATTTAAAGCCTTTCAACTGTCCGTTTTTTATACTACATATGCAGCGTTCTAGATTTCAAGGTTCACGTGTTCTTTTGTATTTATTTCAGTGCAGGAGAGTAACATTTCTGTTTTTGCTCATACGTATATAATAATTTTTTTCATAAGCAATTAAGGACTTTGTTGCTATACTCATAGTTGAGTTGAAATTATTTAACAAACCTGTTTGAATATAATGTTTAAACAGTTCATATATTTGTTTTTGAGGTCTACGTTATTTTAATTTCTTTAGGTCACCATGAGAATTTTTGTGTGTGAGCGACTGATTGTGTCGAAGCGTAGGGTTAGGATTTTGCTTAATGTGCCGGCTAGTTTATCTGGCGGGCTGCCTATCCCTAGATATGATGGGTCTCAATGGTATGTGGGTTGATGTGTTTTTAGTAGTCCGTATAGTGTGGGCGTTTGTGGGTGGTATTCAATGAGTTTTAGCCAAAAACAAACAAACCGGACATACCAATGAGACCTATCATTGCAGGGATAGGCAGCGGCCCAAATAAACTAACCGACTACAAAATCCAAAGCCTATACACTCGTAACACTCAGTCATTCACACAGAAGAAAATCGGGTGACCTCCTAAACAAATTAAAAAACATAGACATCAAAAACAAATATGTGGCCATTATACACTATAAAAAATCTATACACTAGCGTCTCTCTCTCTCTCTCTCTCTCTCTCTCTCTCTATATATATATATATATATATATATATATATATATATACACTAAAAAAAAGAAAACAGCTGGTGGAACCACTCTTGTCCCGATACATACATATACAGTGGTTAGCAAAAGTATTTAACACATTGGTTTTTCTTAGATATCTCAAAAAATAGCAGATCAATTTCAACGAACCTTATAGGAAATATTTAAACGAACATTGTCGATCACAACATAGAAGGAAAATTTAAAACCACTGTTTTGAGAAACATTTATTAACAATAAATAAAATAACCCATATGCAAAAGTATTACAAAACCAATGCAAATATTATGCTAGAAGAGACGTGTCGTCATGATTCCTACCCATATTGATATGATGTGATATGTCGATCAATGACAGCACTGCACGACACTCAACTGGCTATTAGATAACAGCTCTGAGACACTGCAGCTATTCTGTTGCCACTACTGCAAGAAAATGGTTGAAAACAAAAGAATTGTCGAACGACATGCGCAAGAAGATCATAAAGAATCACAAAGATGGTAACGGATATAGAAAAATTGCTCAAGATTTAAATTTGCTTGTGAGTACAGTTGGTGCTGTTGTTCGAAAATGGAAAAAATTCGATACTATTGAAAACATTCAAAGGAGTGGTCGTCCCCGGATCTTAAATGAGGCTAATGAGCGATACATTTCCCGTACTGTGAAGAAAAATCCATTTTCAACTCGTCGAGAAATTCAGAATGACTTGAAAAATGCCGGAATTGAAGGTAGTAAAGATACAATTAAAAGATCACTGAATCGTGCAGGTCTCACTTCAAGATCACCGAGAAAGACTCCATTACTGAAACGCCGACATGTACAAGCCCGTTTGAATTTTGTAAAGAAATATGAAATTGAATCTAATGATTTCTGGGAGAAAGTAATTTGGTCAGACGAAACGAAAATTGAGCTTCACGGACGAAACATGCGCACTCATGTATGGAGGAAAAAAGGAGCGGAATACGAGCCAGCAAATACCATCCCTGCAGTCAAACATGGGGGTGGAAATATTATGATGTGGGGTTGTTTTTCCTCAAATGGAGTAGGAAAAATGAAAATCATCGAAGGAACAATGAATGCTGCAAAATACACTCAAATTGTGTCAACTCAACTCTTGAACAGTGTCACATCATTGGGACATGGTCGTGATGTTGTATTTCAGCAAGACAATGACCCGAAGCATACTGCTAAAACAACTAAGAATTGGTTTGATAATAATGACATTAATGTCCTGGAATGGCCAAGTCAGTCACCGCATTTAAATCCAATCGGAAATTTGTAGAAACTATTGAAGTTACGAGTTCATAAAAGAAATCCATCGAATTTAAACAAATGGAAGAGAATTTGTGAAGAAGAATGGGTCAAAATACCAACAAGTAGCTGCAAGAAACTAGTTGAAGAATATGGGAAACGACTGGAGGCTGTGAAGCAGAACAGAGGCTACTGTACTAAATATTAGTAAAGTGTGTTAAATACTTTTGCATATGGGTTATTTTATTTATTGTTAATAAATGTTTCTCAAAACAGTGGTTTTAAATATATATATATATATATATAAATGACAATACTAGTCGAATTGCCCGTGCTTTGGTGCGTGTAACATATTATAAGAAAAGAAAAAGAAAGGGTAAAACCTTTAAGTGTGCGAGTTGTGTAAAAGCAGCATGGTCTGATCCCTTTCCTATGTATTTGACACAATACTTGATTGATTATAATTGATGAGCAGATTTCAATATTGATAGGACTGTTGTAATGTCGCAACAAATGTGTACTGTAAGGGACTAGCCACTGATTGGTGAATTCTTGTTCAAATTGATGTCTATATTGTCTCATTTTGATCTTGCTGATGTGACCTCCATCTTCTGGCTTTCTCCTTCTATATTTAGGATAGGAGTCATTCTCTTGTTATAGTGGTCTATCTCCTATGACCTCGGAGGAATTCTATAGCAAATAGACAAACAGAGGCTACAATATATATATATATATATATATATATATATATATATATATATATATATGTATGTATATATATATAAATATGTATATATATGTACAAAAATATATATGTATATATGTGTATGTATATATATATCTATATATATGTATGTATATATATATGTATATGTATATATATATATATATTATATATATATATATGTGTGTATATGTATATATGTATATATATGTGTATATATATATGTATATAAATGTATATATATAAATATGCATATATATGGGTATAAATATGTATATATACATATATGTATATATATATGTATATATATGTATATGTATATATATGTATATATATATATATATATGTATATATATGTATATATGTATATATATGTATGAATATATATATGTATGTATGTTAAGAACTTTAAATATATTGGTAGCAAAGTTAACTCAAGTGGAACACTGGATGATGAGATAGTCAATAGAATAGCAAAAGCCTCTAGTGCCTTTGGGAAACTTCGTAACTGACTCTGGAAACCCAGGGGCATTAGGCTTGAGACCAAGATACAAGTCTACAGGGCTGTAGTCCTTACAACATTATTGTATGGTTCAGAGTCCTGGACACTGTACAGAAGACAAATTCAGCAGTTGGATGTATTTCACAAGGGCTATCTTCGAGAAATTTGTGGAATAAACCCAAGCCAAAGGATGGCCAATGCTGACCTTTTCACCATGTGTAATATTGATGGTATTGATTCCTTTTTCATGAAGTCACAATTACGCTAGGGTGGTCATGTGCTACGTACGCAAGACAACAGAATACCAAAAATGCTCATGTATAGTCAACTTGACAGTGGTCATCGAAGCGTGGGCCGACCATTGCTTAGATACGGGGACAAACTGAAAAGTAACCGCTCAGCTGCGAATATGGACCATGCTACATTTGAGGACATAGCAATTGATCGCAATGAGTGGAGGACTACTTGCTACAATGGCATCAAGAACAATGCAGCATCAAACATCACCAAGGTTTGTCACACTAGGGAAAGGACTAAAATATCTGCTGCTGTACCGGCCACACACTCCAACAATACACACTCTTGCACAATCTGTAGACTTCTTTACAAATCACTAGCAGGACTGAAATGTCAATTGCGACTTACACACAGGGTTGAATAAGCACAGTTGTTGGAAGCTCATACGTTGAAACCGACGAGAGAGTCCATCATGTATATATATATGTATATATATGTATGTATATATATATATCTATATATATGTATATTTATATGCATATATATGTATGTATATATATATGAATATATATGTATGTACATATATATGTATGCACATATATATGTATGTATATATACCGATATATATGAATGTATATATATCTATTATATGTATGTATATAGATATCTGTTGATATATATTATTGTATACATATTTGTGTGTATATATGTATATATATGTATGTATATATGTATATATATATATATATATATGTATATATATATGCATATATACATATGTATATATATGTATGTATGAACATATGTATCCATATATATGTATGTATATATATATATATGTATGTATATATATGTATATATATGTATATATATATGTATGTTTACATATAGGTATATATATATGTATGTATATATATATGTATATATATATATGAGTATATATATGTATATATATGTGAGTGTATATATATGTCTGTATATATATAGATGTATATATATGTATGTACCTATATATATGTCTGTATATATATAGATGTATATATATATATGTATGTATATATATATGTATATACATGCAATTATATATATCAATATGTATATATTTATGTAAATATATATGTATATATATGAATATATATGCATATATATGTGTGTGTGTATATATATCTATGTATATATATATATCTATGTATATATATGTATATATATGTATGTATATGTATATACATATATGTATATATATGTATGTATATATATATATATGGATGTATATGTTTGTATATATATGTATGTATATATATGTATATATGTATGTGTGTATATGTGTATATATGTATGTATATATATGTATATATATGTATGTATATATATATATATGGATGTATATGTTTGTATATATATGTATGTATATATATGTATATATATATATGTCAATATGTGTATATGTGTGTGTATACATAATATATATATGTATACATTTGTATATATGTATATATATGTATATATATAGATATATGTATATATATGTATATATATATGTGTGTGTATATACATATTTTATATATATATATATATGTATATATTTGTATATATATGTGTATATTTATATATATCTATATATGTATATATATGTATATATATGTATATATATAGATATATACGTATATATATATATATATAGATGTATACGTATATATATATATGCATATATATACATACATATATATATATATATATATATACATACATATATATATATATACATAGATATATATATATATTTATATATATATATATATATATATATATATATATATACATATATATATATATATAAACAAAACAAAATTAATCACATACAAACAGTTCCAGAGAATGCTATTCTAGTGACTATGTACGTATGGTCACTCTATTCAAACATTAAACACATCGAAGCGCTAACCGCCCTTCAGGAAGAACTTACTAAAAGAAGAAAACAAGAACCCCCCAGAGATCTTATCATAAAACTCATGGAGCATATTCTTACATTGAATACTTTCCACTTTAATGCAGCACACTACCTTCAAGTAAGATGTTGTGCCATGGGCAGCATTGCAGCTCCTTCATATGCTACAATATTCATGGGAAAATTTGAGGAGACCCATATCTATCTATCCCCTCATTGGCAACGACTGCGTATTCTATGCAAGATATATCGATGATATATTCTTTGTATACACGGGCAGTTACGACAAACTCATCCAATTCCTCATGGCCCTAAACACAGTGCACGACTCAATTACGTTTGACTATGAAAAATCCAAAACATCAGTAACATTTTAAGACTCCCGCATTTACATAGATGAAAACAGGAAACTACCAACGACACTACACACTAAAATCACCGACACCTACAACTATCTAAACTTTAAGTCTTCTCGCCCATAACACCCCAAAGAGCACCTTCCCTATTCAAAATCTCTTAGACTCAGAATGATATGTTCCAAATATGAAGAATTAAATAAACACTTTGAAAATATGGAGCATCAATTCACAACACGTGGCTATAAACAACACGGAATCAGGGAACAAATAAATAAAGTAATTACCACACTTAGAGAAGACATCCTAATGTACAAGATTAAAAATAAATGTAGTCGCATTTCACTAGTATCCACTTTCAACCGCACTCTGCCTCAACTATCCCAAATAATC
>OZ038476.1:142984536-143134536 GCA_964036315.1 Acanthosepion esculentum
TAGTGTGTATAAATTATCACACTAGCAAGTATAGATAAAGAAAATCAGGTGTGTAAAATTATCACAGAAGAGAGTTGAAATTCATGGATTTGATTTACTGAAAGCAGCTGGCTTTCGCTTTACTAGATAATAACTTTGTCTTGGAAACATTGTTTCTGTAGTTCGCTAAAGGGGTTATTTCCAGCGCGCCCACGTCGCTACCGAATTCACGTGAATCTCGCAAAAGCTCGATTCTTTGATTGCTATCGTAATTATTAAGTAGCGACTTGCTATTGCCACATTTAAGAAATAGCAGTTAAATAAAAAGATAACCAATTCCAATTCTTCGTCTGAAAATTATAAAAATTACACCTAATACTGGTTAGGGTAACAGTACTTAATGTTTAGTCAACAATGCTGCAGGAAAAACAGAAGGAAAGTCTATTTCAGACTGACTAATAAGAAACCAACTTCTTACAAGAATTATTTGTTTGTTTTTTTCAGATATTGAAGTACATGAAACAAAAATCTCGAGAAACAAAAATCAGAAGTGTACAAAGAAAAGAAAAATCATAGAAACAGATAGAATAAGAAGAACATAAATTGGTGTTTATCGCGTGTCTAAGTTCGAAGCGTGTGTTCCGCCGTCAACAGCAAACGATGTTTTCCACGCACGCAAAATGTAGTGATTTCGAATGTTGATTGTAAAGTCAGGCAACAAGTTTCAACATGGAAGATACAGTGTAATACAACTTAACAACTACTACTTCCTCGATCGTGGTTCGTGTAAAGGACTCATGCAATCTTAGTCAGAGTTTTTATAACGTATTCTTAGAATTTATAAAATGTTTCCATATATTGGTAAGTGATATGATACTAATTAGAAGCAAAACCTCATTCTTCCACCGACTAAACCTGTACATCTGGCGCCGAGTCTGGACTTAATAGAGAAATTATTTGGTGACTATAGTAAGAAGAGTAAGCGAGAATATATCGCAATTATGATGAATGAAACAGTATCGGATGATTAGATCAGTAATGGACTCTAAGTTAAATGTCGGACAGATAATAACCAGCCTCTCCCCTCAATTTAAGTCTTGTGCCCTGTTTATATATTATGATCAATACTGTTAGAAACGAACCCAACGCTTTGGAGGGAGAGGAAATGATAAGACTGACCGTTTCCACACAAGAAATTTTCTGTATTCAAAACCGAAGTTAATGCTAATAAGTTTATGAAATATTTTTTGAACAGATTTTCAGGAAATTAAACTTCAAGTTCACTAAACCTTGAAGCACTCTAATGCTGATGGGAATTTCCTTACTGATATTTCTTCTTTTTTTTTGGTAATTTTTGAAGTGAACTTACCAGCTGTGATACGAAGTCGCAATTATCTCCCCTGTCTTATTTATATAAATAAGTCGCACCTCTTAGCCAAAATAAAAAGATTATTTAACTACGTTCAATAAAGAAACATGAAGTCGAACTAGACTCACGCTAAAGCTATTAGTTTGAGATTTTATAGCGTCACTATATACGGTCTGCTGAACACAGGAAAAAAAAGTCAATTTTGTCTAGGACAAAAAAATAAAAATCAAAAATCAAAAAAAAAAAAAATCATTGGACATAAAGTTACAACTTGATTTTGCGAGTGACATGTTTGGTCTAGATGAACCCATTGTAACAGACTTTTGAACCACGCTTATTACTGTCAATTTCCACTAACTCAAGTCATTTTCGAATGAAGCATGTACATTTACACCTAAATGTAAGTATTCGGGCAATTTTTAATGCCAACTGAGCGCGGATTCTGAACTGCAAATTAACTGATTAAATAAAAGCATAGAAGGTAAAAAAAACACCATTAGAAAGAGAGCCTCTATTTGACTTTCTGAAACAACGTCTTGCTATTTTAATGCAGTTATTCTTACGGTCTTGTTACCTCGGTTTTTGATGTTTTATTTTTCTATTTTCTATTCTTTATCTTCCGATCTTTCTAATGCGTCTGTCACATTTGGTATTCCGTCGAAGATATTGAATAGGCCTATTTATTTGCTTCAATGTTTTTCTCTTTAAATTGAGAGCAGATTAATTCTTGAATGAACGTATAAGAAAAAAAATCCCAAGATAGATGGAAAAACAAAATCAAAGGAGACCTGAATGAAAATTAAAAAGCAAAACACAAAGGAATATGAAGAAATCAAAGAGGAATGAGATGTTAGGTATAGACCGCTTCTAAGTGTGCTTTAGTATTACATTTTTAATCATTTCAAAGCAAGCACTGACATCACTAGGACGTAATGGGCTACTCGGAGTTAAATACTTTTTTAGTTTATCAACAACAAAAAAAGTTTGAACAAAGTAACTATAAACAATATTTTTTGCTATCCTCTGCCAGCCACAATGCTGGAGAAAGCATTACCTCGAACCATCGCCAGTGTGCAAGAGCCACTCCGTTTCGCGAGGATCGTCCCTTAATCGAGACTCCATCCCGCCAATCCTCCGAAGGAACGCCATCGAACGAGGGCCAATAAATCCCAGAAGTCTTCACTGCCACGGGAGTAAAAAAAAAATCTATCAGCAGGAGAAGAATATTTAACTATTTCTTTTATCTCTGCGTCCCGGGCGACGGACCCCGGCTCAACCGCGGACCTGATCAAATTACCGGCCGAAAATATATCCGCACATGTCGCATCCCAATTCAACGACATAGCCATTTTAAAAGGGAAAATGGTAATGACATCCGGCCGCTTTCCATCACCACGGTCGAAGTCTACGGGTTCGATTTGGGAAGGGAAGCCAGCTGCATCCAAACCTCTTCTGATGATGTCGTTTATTGCTGCATGCTGTGGAAACCGGCCGGCACTAAGACGATAGGAAAGAGGATGCAAACCAAACTCATTGATGGAAGCTCCACATCTGCATCTGTGACGCTCAAATAATATGAGTCCAAGACGAATCGTGACTCCGACCCGAGTGCACTCATTATCTAGAAGGGTACTGGTAGATGAAGAGGGCATTGCGTTGAGCCAGGCGCCACTACTCGGCTGTGAAGCAGATAGCAGACAGGCGATGCTGATCCAAAGAGATCCTCAAATTAGTAAAATTGGCCTCGTATATTATTTTATCCAAGCTTTTTTGTTTTGATTTTTCTAGTGTGATAGCGAGTAATTCTTGGGCCCAGACGCTGCAAGGTTGTTCGATAGAACAACCCGAGAAACAGTGAGACGATGCACCGAGTATCTCGTCAATTAATTAGCGACTGGAAGAAAGTGAAGAAAGATGTGCTGGAAGGGCCAAATCTACCGCTGATCGAAGTATTTACATCATTGTCGTTTTAGTATGACTCCTGTGAATAAGTGATATATTTTGGGTTGAATGGAAATGGATGGGTTTTTGCGGTGAATGAGTAAATTGTAAGAATGAATGGATCATGAATCGCATTAGCTGGGTATAGGATAGTTATTTTTGACCAGCTTGCCCAACCTCCCATTCGGCCTTGTGCCACAATTTCTGTAAGAACAGGACTAAATAAAATCTAGGTGTCGGATATTTAGGGACGAACAGCCTTTCCTCATTTCCCCTTCGACATTCTACGACATAGTAATTGTATAGATTGTTAAAATAACGGTTACTGGCAGTGAAAGAGAATGAAAACAAAAACTCCTGTTAGGAGAAAGGTTAATAAAAGAACAGATTTCAGACGATTGGACTTGCATTTATATTTTTGAAGATTGCAAATGGCTGAGAAGCAAGAAATCGAAACGGAGTTGAGGAGGCGAGAAGGTAAACAATAAGAGTAGAACTGATGGTTGCACTTCGCTAGTTCGAAAGTATTATTTTACTTTTAATTCAGCGAAGATTAAAACTAAACACAGCGACGACAAAGATGGGTCGCACATGTAAGTATGAGAGAAAAGAATATTAAGAACTTATTAACTTTTCAATATAGAAAAAATGTTTGGAAGTAAACAATCACTATGAGAAAAACCCACAACAGTCATATTTCGAGATATCTGTAGAACAACATCTTTAAAGATAAAAGACTATAACTTTCAACCACCAATCATAGTCACTGGTAAATGAATGTCCAGTAATTCCGGAAGATTTACCCTATATACTTGTGTAACACGCGATCTCGCGTATCGTGAGGCCCCCAAATTTTCACTTATAAAAATGATATTATTATGTATCTCGGGTATCATACCAATTCCTTTTTTTTGAGGTCCAAATTACAATAGACTAACCTCTTTTCCTCTATCTCTTTATCTCTAGTTAAATAAGTTAAAAAGGTAAAAAGAGAATGATAAAAGTGTAGCGATTACTACTATGTTTGACACGCCTACATTTTTCTCAACTGTGATTGGTCAAATAATAAATACTAACTATCACAGGACAATTTACTGATCGCATTCACCACACTGAATTTTTCCTACTGTTAATTCACAAACATGCTTTTGTTACAAAATCACCGACTGGGTAATTTTTCATCCAATCAGATATTTTTCGTGTACTCTCGAAATTTCTCCCGCCATCGTTCTGGGAGCCTACCCACAGTTATATAAACCAGGATTCGTTCTAAAAATAATCAGTAGAAGCAGAACACAGTAGAACTCAGCAACTCACACGCGTCTACACAGACTAATCATTCTACTCATGCATGCACGCACGCACGCACGCACGCAGAACTAAAATATCATTCACCATCAGTTCTATGTAACAAGCCAAGTTTCAACAGCTCTGTTAGTTATATGTAATCCACAAACTGATTTATTACATGTTCTTTTGAAAACATCATTCTATGTAATACAGAACTTTGAACATTCTTTCAGAAAACTTGTTTATTTACATTTAATCTTTCAGCTAACAGATAAAGGGAAACAACTTCACCTATCTTATTGTTTCACACATTACAAAAAATGTTTTGTCTTTGTTGATTTCAATATATATTTTATCGTTGAAACAAAAATCGGTTTTCTATTGTTTTTCCTTGATACAAAAATGTATAATTGTTAAATCCTATTCAACACGCAGCCACATCAACCTTTTCAACACAACCAGCATTTACAAAAGTATCGTTAGTAATGCTATACTCGTTACGTAAACGCGTTCAGCCATAAACAACCTGTTCACTGTGTTTGTATTTTATAATACGATATTAATATGTGACTATTACATGCATTATTATTGGATACAAATAAGTAAAACATTAGTTTTATCAACATCATGTTTATTTTAAATACAACTGTAATTTCGAATAGAGTAAATGAATATATAGTTTGTCAACGGCGTGGCGAGGATAAGCAGTACATATGCTAATTTTACATCACTTGTATGATGTGAAGCCCTTAAAATACGCTCATAATTTAGGTCTTCAAAAGACGCATGAGACGCGAGTATATACGGTAATCTTGCCATTACCAATATATTCTCACAGACTGAGCTGGTGATTTATAAAGCCAGTATCGAGTATTTGCTTCTCTCTGGATACCACCCTTTGTTTTTGACTATATATGGTTATCAAGTATCAATAAAGACAGCTTTAAATAGAATTTTACAAGTATAAAAACTAAATAAAGCTTACCATTTCCAGACATAAATAAAAAATAAAGACTTCATTGAAATTGCTTATCATCTTTTTTATTTGCAATCTATTTGTATTCTTTCATATATTAAGAAATTTTAACCGACGTTTTTGAAAAACTGGCCATTTTAAAGCATCATCCCCACCACGATTCCGGGGAGAAAAATTTCATGGCCCGGCACAGGGAGCCAACTTTCCTTGCGGTGGATGAAGCAATCGACTCAATGTATTTGTTCCATCTCATGTCAGCAGACAGCGTGAGACCGAGCAGCCGCAGAGAGGAGATCTCGAGAAGTTGAGCTTCAGACATTCTAATGGGATGCAGGGAAGGATCCCTCTGGTGATTAATGGAGAGCAGTTTTGTTTTGGAGACGTTAAAGTTAACCAGCCAATTCCTGCCCCAGTTCACAACAGATAGAACGTCCTTTTCGATACGACCGGCCAGGTTAATTTTGTCAGCGGCACTAGATTTGTTTATGAGGCAGGAGTAAATTGAGGTGTCATCCGCGTAGATGCCGACTTGGCAATCAATGTCGTCAGGAAGATCATTTATGAATATAAGAAACAGGGTAGGGCCTAGGATGGAGCCTTCCTGGGATAGGGGCTGCAGGAGAATCCATTGAAAACGACCTTCACTTCACGGTTTGACAGGAATGATTGTATTAGGTCCAATCATCGGCCTGTAATACCATATCCCTGAAGCTTGCGAAGAAGGCCGTCCGCGAGCTTCTCCGTTATTATGGAGAGCTTGGTAGACAAATTCAGTGATGGCCGTAAGAACATCAGTTGTGGATCGGGCAAAGCGGAATCCATATTGTTTGTCTGAGAGCAGATAATGTGATGTAAGGTTGTTAACCACTTCAGTGTTGATAAGGGCTTCGAAGACTTTGTCGAAGAGGTATAGGAGACTGATAGTACGGTAATTAGAAGGGTCGGAGGGGTCGCCAGAGTTCTTAAAGACAGTAACAATGGATGAGGACTTCCAGCAGTCAGGAAAACAAAACTCCTTGAGGCAGTAGTTGTATATGTATGCATGAGTGAATGTGTAGGTGTACATATATATATATATATATATATATATATATATATATATATATATATGTGTGTGTGTGTGTGTGTGTGTGTGTGTGCACGTATATGTATGTATATGAGAGTAAATATAGATATGTTGTTGTGCATGTGTGCATCTACGTTTGTGCTTTTAGGCATATAAATAGTAGGTCCTTACTAGATTAAATATTCGTTAATTTTATATGTTTATGTTAAATGTGTAACCTGTAGGGCATATTACTTGCTTCGTCAAATTTTCTTGATTACACATCGGTTCTTTTATAAATGCGCTTCGATATAAGTTTGGAACCCCATCTCCTTTTTCACTCTCATCTTCTGGATTTAAATTTAGATCATGTCATTTTTTATGGTGCGTAGTGTCACCACAAATGTATACATACCTTTCCGGTGTCTGTTTTTTTAATTTAGGTCAGCGAATCGGTAGCGAATTATGCATCTGAAAATAATTCATATTTATCTGTATCTCACTCATTTAAACCGTTATTTAACTCCTCTCTTTAAAACCTCTTTCTGTTAAATTTTAATCCCCACCTTCACCTTTAGGCCTTCCTGTTCTTCTTTCTTCTGTTACATCTCTCTCTAGAGCTTTCATACATTTCCCTCTCGCACTTGTTTTCCACTTCCACACATACACTCTCACTAAAATTTTATTTTAGTTATATATTCCGATTTCTTTTTGAATTTGTTGGCCTGATGAATTGTATCGTGATTACGATTCCAATGTAAGAAATTATAACCATGGAATATTAGTGTTTGAGGATTTTTTGTCATATATATATATATATATATATATATAATTCTAGAGAATTATGCTCTAATGTTGGTTGTATTAATATACGAACAATGCATGCCAATAAGTGCTTATAAACCACATGTATCATCAAGAATTAATATTGCTATAAATGCCTTAAATACTATTCTGAAATATACAGAATATCAATGAAATTGAACATTTTGTACAATTTAATTTATTAAAAATATTATTAAAGATCAATGGTCCTTAGACGGATATTCCATAGGCCAATGGTCCTCAGTCGAGTATTCCAATGTCCAATGGTCCTTAGATGAATATTCCTGAAATAAATTTCCTTACACAAGTTTCCCTTTGACCAATATTTTTTAGATGAATGTTCCTTAGACCAAAGTTCCTTAAACCAATATTCTTTAGACGAATGTTCCTAGATGCAGATGTCACATTCTTTTAGCAATATGAAATGCATCTCAGAAACATTGATAAATTTTCATGTTTTGATTGCAAAGATTTGCGTTTTCTCTCAATAACCATAAATATTGGTCTAAGGAACACTTGTCTAAAGAATATACGTCTTAGAAATATTCCTCTAGAGAATTATGGTCTAATGTGATTATATTAATGTACAAACAACGCATGCCCATGAATGATTATGAACCACACGTGCCATCAAGAATTAATATTGCTATAAATGTCTTAAATACTATTCTGAAATATAGAGGATATCAATGAAATTGAGCATTTTGTACAATTTAATTTATCAAAAATATTATTATAGATCAAAGGTCCTTAGACGGATATTCCATAGGCCAATGGTCCTTAAATGAGTATTCCTTAAACAAATGCCCTTACACAGGTATCCCTTAGACCAATATTCTTTCGATGAATGTTCCTTAGACCAAAGTTACTTAAACCAATATTCCTAAATGCAGATGTCGCATTCTTTTAGCAATATGAAACGCACCCACTCCACAATTCAGGAACAGATTTTCAATTTTGATTGCAAAGTAAATGATTTGCATTTTCTCTCAATAACCATAAATAACGGCTGAACATCTGTAAAGAATTATTCGAAAATATCGTTTTTTAAAATTTTTATTGAATATTATCCCAATGCAAAATCGACACATATTGATTTCTTTATTTTGTTGTCGTTTCTAACTAGCCTTAATAGGGAGAACAATACGTACTTTGCTTCCTAGGAATACAGGCCACTGGAGATTCAGAACATTCGTCTAAGGAAGATTGTTCTAAGGATTATTGGTCTAAGAAGATTGGTCTAAGGAACACTTGTCTAAAGAATATACGTCTTAGAAATATCCATCTAGAGAATCATGGTCTAATGTGGGTGGTATCAATCTACAAACGACGCATGTCAATAAAGGCTTAGAAACGATATGTTTCGTCAAGAATCACTGTTTCTATAAATGTCTTAAATATTATTCTGTAATATGGTGAATACCAATGACATTGAATATTTGTATATAAATAAACTGTTAATTCAATAAAAAAAATATTATAGATAAATGGTCCTTAGACGCGAATTTCTTAGACAGATGTCCTTAGAAAGGTTTCCTTTGACCGCTATTTATTAGACTAATGTTTATAAATGCATCGTCACAAGATAAATAAATTTGAAGAAAGAAGAAAACAGGAGAGAGTGAGAAAACTAGCAAGTGAATTTAAACACTGCAATGGGCGTGTTAAAAGAATTGATAAATGGAATTATAAAAGAACGAATATTGGAAGCATTAATTATGATAGGCCTGCCAAAAATGAAAAAATTAGGTTAGAAGAAAAAAAGAATAGGAAAGCCTAAAAATAATACGGATCAAAATGGATGATGTGTACAGTAATGACAATAAGGAAAAACAAATAAGGCATCCGAACGAAAAACATGCATTAAAAAATGACAAAACATAAAACCATGAATGTTTTTCCTATGAAAAAAAAAAAACCTCGAAGTGTAAAGAATCGATTTTTATTCCAATTGAGTAAGGTTGGGCCTTTCTTGACAAAATAGTTTAAGGAAAGAACTGATAACAAGTAAAACAGCAGGAGGTTCTTTGAAATTAAATAAATGAAAAAAAACAACAAACAAAAAACAACAAAAACAACAACAAAAAACATCAAGGATGGGTTTTAGTTAAGACTAAAAACTATCCGGGAAGAGTGTGGCTTTTATGATTATTCTCCAAATAGAACCATGTACATTGTTTATTATAACTTTAATGCAGATGTTAAATGAAGTTAACTGCGAGTCGAAAAATTTAGCACAAGATTAGGGAAAAAGCAAACATACATGAAACTGAAAGAATGTATAATTTTAATTTAAAAACAATTGATGTAAATTGGAAATAAATATAGTACAATAAAATAGGAATGTTTACAGAGGGAAGTATTTAAGTAAAATAGTAGAGATATTATTTCACAGACTTCGAAAATCTCAAATAAACAGGCTAAATGTCATATTATAGTTGCTATACAAATAGAACAAAGAAATACATTTCTTTCTTTCTTACTACTGATAAAAATTATTCATTTTGCTTTATTTCTGTAACATTTTCGGCGATGCATTATTTAGATATCTCTGTAAGTCTTCAGATCTCGCAAAGAACATGTCCAAGAAACTGAGACGTGCATTGCAGTCCATAGGCTGGACACTGAATGCCGACAACAGGTGGCGGTGTCCCACGCAAGCGGCGATCATCATGTTGTTGCCGGCAAAATTCCTGGTCTTGATTTCGGCTATAATATAATATCATTTTTCTTAAATATTATTTATTAATGCTTACCAACTTAAAGTGTTAAAAGTCTTATTAAAGAAGATGAACCTTACGACAGGAATTCATCTTTTAGCATGACGTGCTTTTCTGATTCACCCACGGAGTTTTATACACCATTGAAAAACTCAATTATACATTTTTTAGAAAATGTACACCTTGCCTTTCGAGATGTGCAGTTTCTTTTTTAAAATAAGACTTTTAAAATAAAATAAAAATATCAGATATCTACACAAATACGTATAGTAACTTTAATAATGCTTATAGTAATAAGAAACAATGACCGATTTAAAAAATGCACTCATAGTTTGAATTGTTTTTCTCCTAGTTAAGAAAATAAAGGCTCCAACTAGAGACGTGCCTTACTTAAGATGGAGTAAAGAAATATGCTTCAGTTCTCTCCAAACGCTACAATTACCTCGCTGCTTCCTGGTTTTCAGCTTGCTGGAAGTCCTCTTTATTTCTCTGGAGAACTCTGATCCAACAAAATATCGCCCTATTAATCTCTGACCGCTTTTTGGCAATGTATTCGAGACTTTTATCCATTCTGTAGTGGTTAGGCGTCTTAATTCTCCCGACCAGCTCTCAGTCACTAGATATTTCGAAGTGGTTTGACAGGATTTGGCACACTAGTCTTCTAGGCAAACTCAAGGGCTACAGTATTCGAGGACGATTGTTTGATTTAAACCAATTTTTCTATCAAATCGTGAATGAAGGTTGTTTTGAACAGGATCGCTTCCAGATCATTTCACAATAACGCCCATATCCCTCAAGGCTCTCTATCAGCCACTACATCGTTTCTGATCTTCATCAATGATCTTCCTGATGACATCAGTTCCCAAGTATGTATTTATGTAGATGACACGACCATTTATACTTGTCACAGTGGCAATTCCAACCGAGCTGATAAAGAAAATCTGGATGCTTCCCTTGAGAATTAGCTGCAATCAGTGGTCTACTGGGGCAAGAAATGTTTTTTAAATTTTAACACCTCCAAAACAAAACTGCTCTCCTTTAACCGTCATAGACATTTCTGCCTGACATGTCAGACGTTAGATTCCTGGAGACCCTCTCGCTACGCCTTCTTGGCCTCAAGTTTTCAACCGACTTGAAGTTGAGCGACTACATCCAATTAATAGCTGCATCCACAAAAAGGAAAGTTGGGTCACTGTATCGCGCAAGAAAATTTTTTCTTGTCAGTGACTATCTTGCACATTTTCGTATCTACCATTCGCCTCTGAATTGAATACTGCTATTATATGGGGTCTGGTGCTCCTGCTATTCATCTAGAGGGTAGACAAAAATTGCAATATGAGAACAGGTAAAAAAAAAAATTGCCGAAGACATTAAGTTTATAATACACAGAAATTCATACATAGATTACAAGGACACATGGCGCAGTGGGTAAAGGCGTTAGTTAGATCTAGTGACAGGACACAAAGAGTAGGAGTTCAATACCTGGTTAAGGCGGTGGAGAACTTGGAGAGGGGAATTAACAGGAGATAAATGGTATCCATTAGACGTGGAATTAGAACAGTCTACCCTAGTGAATGAAATAAAGGGTTCAGTTCGACATTCCAACCACCTGAAGAAGGCCGGAATGTACAACGGCCGAAAAGTTGTGATAAATATGGCAACAGAAATGAGGACAATAGTCCGAATAATGAAATAACTTCAGTGCAATTCAAGTTAAAACATTCAAATAAAACCACTCACTCACCATCTTCTGGAACATAGTAAAATCTATTCAAGTACTCTATTGTATCTTATGGAAACTGAATTATTAAAATTCGAATATTCTTTTACAAGTAAAGGAAACTAATTAAACATTACGGAACATTCACTCCTGAAGCTAAAAGTTTACTCAACATTCTTTCAACTCTCTCAAAGTGAACATTTTGATCGGCAAGATCATTCAACTTTTTATGAGCCCAGATAAAAAATATTTAATTACTAAAGACTTCCAGTTAAAGGGAAGTAACTCCTATTATTATTCCTGAATATCATTTGACATGCATAAAATATAAATATTATTCTTGTTATAAAACGGTTTTGTTTTATTTATTGTTTCATATTTTGTGTTATTTTGAAAAAAAAATATAAATTCTAGAGGTCATTTAATGCCGAAATTAAATTTTATCGAGAGCAGCACTTCTACAATTGTATCTAATAATTTTCTAAATTTTCATGAAGGAAGTAGGAAAAGGGAAACGCTTCGGAAATATATGAATACCGAAAAGTAGTCCTTAAGACCATCATATATAGAGAGATATTTCAGTTAGATTTATTATTTTTAAAGTACTAAGAAAACTTGCATAAACTAACTCTCACCATTTCAACTATTCCCACCCAATTTGGTATTCATTCTTTTCAGCAGTGTAATCATGGTATGTGTCTTTGAATGATTCCAAGAAATCGCATACCTCTAAAATAGAAAAGTATATCCCTGTTAGCTCGACTTCACCCGTCCTGGGTATGACGACTAAATACAGCCAGCAACAAGGCCACTGATCGCGAGGTTCTGAGGAGCGTGGGGCCACCTCTTAATTGCTGGTATTACCACATCAAGCCTGACCTGGGGTCGTATTACCTGTTAGGCTGCCAACTATCGGTAAACAGTTAACCAAACTGGGGTCAAAACACTACGAAAGTATAAAAATATATTTTTCTTGTAAAATATCAACAAACGTTTTCATGTTAAATAATGACCAGCAGTAAATTTTTGCAAAAAACTAAAAATTACCAGCAAAATATTAAAAAAAAACAAACTGCAATACATTTTTGTAAGAGAAATTACTAATGCTCTCAAGAAAGACACATTTCGTCATTAATTAGCAAGAAGGAATTTATGTGACGCTAAACAAAGAAATAAGCAAAGCTATACCTCACTGTAATATGATTAAATCAATAGACCTCTTTTTCCTATCCATTAGAATGTGCATTCCAAGATCCAAAAACCATTGTGTTATATTCCGTGCTAAAGGAATGAACACTTAACACCAGGTGGATATTAGAAGAAAGGTTTATTGTACATAACAAGTACAATAAGAAATACAATATTTATTGTGAAAATTTATACAATTGTGGCACATGGCCTAAAATGGAGGGGGTTGAGACTTGGTCAACACTAACTATTCTATACCTAAATCTGATTCACGACCCTTTCACTCATTACAATTTCCACATTCACCACAAGAACTCGCCCGTCACCACTCAATCCTCCATATACCACAATACCGCATTCACTCAAGGGGGGACCTACAAAACGCACACCATGCCAAAAAAATATAATGATAATAAGTAATACATAAAAATCTAATAATGAAGAATGAGAGGGGAGGGAGATGAACCCAATAATAAACTAAAAGTCAATTCAAAACAAACGAAACATAACTGATGCTAGTAGGGCCCGTCCAACCCTCAAAAGCGAGAGGCCGCTGTATTCTGCCCGTGGGACAAACTCAAGAGACACTCTCGCTAAGGGAATGGGAGAAAGGATAGCAAAATCATAGGGGCATGGGAAAATATAATGCTGACCCAGACGAGATTAAAAGGGGCCAAAACACACTGGGGAGGTTGGGAATCTCAACATGGATCATACCCACAGATGTGGCCGGGAACAGGCCGGGAACATCACCTACTCGCATTAACGAAGTACACAAAGCTTGTCTAGTCTAACCAAAGGGAGGGCTCCAGAGGAAACCGCCCCGATGTGACATAAGTTGACCTAAAAGAGAAAATCAAGAGAATCGGATCAGATCCTGATGAGAAAGACGGGTGCCTCGCAAGGCTTCATCCATACGCGTCGTCCAAATCACCATTCGAGGCGTGGCCAGCAGCGTCAGAATCACCATTCGTTTCAACCCGGAATACGGGGGCGACACATTGTCACACACGTATGCGCGATTAATGGGCACAAACTTTTCGGGAGCGAGACGAGCCGTTGGTCCCATAGGCAATGAAGCCGGGGCGATGGTAGAAGTCGTGTGAAGCCTTTTCTTCTAAACCAAGGCCAAACCGTTCATAGTCTGGCAAATCCGCCAAGCCCCATATGAAGGCCTTGTCATTGAGAGGCAGCCGATTGAAAATTCCGATCCAATCGCCAGATAGGCGAAAACTCAGGGTTATTGAGATAATCCGTTGATGGCGCCCAAGACCAGTAAGAGCGAAACTCATCCTCCGACAAGCAGAGCGTATCACGTAGGGGATCCTTCGTGACCCCCTCCACTAAAAGACGATAGATGACCTTCCTAGGCTGGGAAAGCTCACTGGACCGGGGAACAGCCAACAAGGCCGACCGACACTCCCGAAGGAAATTCGATTGATCACGGGGTTTACGATGGCGCTCAACCCGCGAGATGAGGGGGGGGGGTAACCGTAACAATCCCCGCCATAATCGAATTTCCTCTTGTCAATGCGCGGCGTAGGAAAGCCAACCTCGAGGCACGAATGTGGCTCCCTAAGTGTGACATACCCAGCCCCCCATGACGTTGTACACAGACTATTCCCGCGTCCCCTCCACAAAATGGAGGATAGCGAGCGCTAGAGCGGCTTCCTGTGGTCGTCACAGAGAGGAAGTAGTACGGACAATCGATAAAGGACAATCGGGAATATGTATGTAGCACACAACTCCGCCCTGCCCTTCACGGACAACTTCTGTCGACGCCAAGTCTGACCGACAGCGTCGACCTTTGCTCGTACTTCAGACCAATTTTTCTCCAGTTGGAAGTCGGATCCAAACCACACTCCAAGAATGCGGAGAGGACCGTCCGTTCAACCAAAGCGGCCGGGAAGATCAACCCACTTCCAGGCACCTAACCGCAAGCTGGACGACTTGTCGCGTTTAATCTTGGCCCATGTCAATTTCTCGTACCGGCCAAGCGCCTTCAGTACCGCCTCAATGTCGCTGCGGGACGACACGAAAGCAGATACATGAACGGCGTACGCAGAAACCATGGCTCGAGCCCTTCCAGGAACGGCGATTCCGCTTAGGGCCGGACTGCACGCCTCGTCCCTCAGCCGGCGAAGGAGAGACTCCAACGCCAAAGTATAAAGTAGAGGCGACAGTGGACAACCCTGACGGACCGACCTAGACAGAACAAAAGCGCCCGACAGCTTCCCGTTCACCTGTACCACTGCAATGGGGGAGCGATACAGCAGGCTAATCCAGTGGCAGAAGTCGAGTTCGAATCCGGCGGCCTGCAGGACAGCCGCAAGGTAGCGATGGTCAATCCTATCAAATGCCTTGGACTGATCTAAATTGATTAGCGCTGCCTCATCGTCGTCTTTTACAACCTCTAGGATCGTGCGGATCAGATGCTGGTTGCTCTGAATTGTTCGGCCCCTCACAGAACAAGTCTGCTCCGGACCCAACAGAGACTCGAACTCTTAGTGGTGTTGACTCTTGTCTCACACCCTGATCTGTTATCCCTAACCCGACCGGAACCAGTTGTCGATCACCACAGTCAAAATCGGGACAAAGATGTGCGACAGCCTCAATTACAATTCATAGGGCAAACCATTGAGACCGGGCGACTTGCCTTTGCCCACCTTCTTCAATGCCGCGTAGACTTCGCCCTCCGTGATCTCTCCATCGCAGCTAGCCGCTTCAGTCGGCGAAAGCCGAGGAAAGTCAGCCGAATAGCTGCGAAACTCCTCCTCACGGAGACCAGGCTCCTTGGTAAACCGGCTCTTGAAATGCCAAGTGCAATATGAAATACGGTACAGTTATGCACACAGGTCAATCTAGTAGTGAGTGCCACTAATTGGAAGGTCGGCCGTGCTTGCCTCGTCTCGCTCTAACATTACTCCCTCCCAGTCTCTCTCGTAGATGGTTGACATTATAGGTACTTACTACCTATAGTGTAATCATTCATTGGGGCGACTCGTTATTCCATTACATCACATTGGATGTCTAAAACTGTCAGAGGAACGATATCGAACCACAAAGTCATATATGTCTGGTGAGAGCCGAAATACTTTTGAGAACTCATTAGAAGGACGGCAAGTAGTACGAAACAAGAGACTATTCTCTGCGCATGTGCAAGCACACATGGCAAGAGATGGCGTTGATCATTTAAGCAATATATTTGATGTTCCAAATGAATATACACATCTAAAAAAAGTGTTTCTGTTTCCCTTCACGAGTATGAAAAGGTGCGATACACCGATGATAGGTATTTATAAATGGGATACGAATGATAAAGAGAAAACATCATCTATCTTGTGTTAAAAGAAATAGAAAAACTTCCCAATGATGTAGAATTAGAAGGAGAGTAATGATGGCAGCTTCTCTGGATGCATCATAAGAATTTAGGATGAGGAATTAGTAAATATAAACATATAATACTTCAAATACCTAGGCTATAACACATTTACATCAGTTATAACACATGTAGTATAGGAGATGAGAAAATTGAACATAGAATAAGCTGTCCTAAGGGTAGTATCGACCAACATCGCGAGCAGCTACAAAAGGAAAACATTAATTTAAAAATCGATACCAGTCCTCGTAAAATCAAGACTTTCGTTTGAATTATGTAGGTACAGTGTAACCCGGATATAAGAGACCCGGATATAAGAGAAACCCGGATATAAGATAGATTTTATCTGGTCCCAAATTAGAGCCTGTGTTAATGTATATATAATATACCAAACCCGGATATAAGAGAAACCCGGATATAAGACTTCTTCTCCGGTCTCGACAACTCTCTTATATCCTGGTTACACTGTATTAGCAAGGACCATCCTCCGTTGAACCTCGAGGACTGGTGCTATAGGATCACAAATAAAAATCTGTATCAAATAACTGCAACCACACCATTTTAAGACTTTCAATAGCGGCAAAACCTAAAACGGTATTACGTGTAACTCGAAGATAGAATAAGAACATAATCATGGCGATGACGTTCCAAGCTCCCCCAAATAGAAGTCGAGGAAGGAAGCCCCTCCCCGCCATTAATACGGGAGAGAGCTTTAAGAGCTAGTGAAGATAAAACAAAAAAACTATTTGCCGGAAAAACTGTTTTAAGGGAATGATTTTATTATTTTCAACCTGCAATAGCACTTCCTGTTCGTTTAATGAAAGCCGAATGTTTCCACATAAGGAAAAGGATATTTTTACAACCTATCTTGTTCTAACAATGAACTGACTCACATTAGCTACTGGAGCCAACTATTATGATCCTGTAACGTTTGTATATTCCAAATTAGGAGATAAAAAGTAAGGTAAGATGAAAATTACGAGATGGGGTGGCGGCTGAAATGTTCATCGGCTGACTTTTTATTAATACCTGCATTGTTTCCTTCCCGGTAAACTGATATCTAACTGTTCAAAGAAGACTTCAAATTTAAATACTAGCGACTTCTCTTGAAAATTAAAACTTGGCATCGTAGTGTTACCAAGTACACGCAGAAAAAGGTTTTAACCCCCAGGGTTATTCCTGCAGACAAATATTCTACATTAGGGCATTTCGCTACAGCTTTGTCAATACTACAAATTGAATTATATTAATTGCGTGTAAAGGTTGCTAGCGTAAAACTGTATAAGTTTTTTTTTCTTATTTCTAGTTTAAAATAAATTGCTATCAAATTTGTTTTACAATCGTTAATTATGAATCTGGTCGATTTTTTGTGAATTGATCATGTGTTAAAAACAGTTTTTTTTTTACGAAGCAGGCTTGTAATTTCCACATTAATTAGTTCTTATTTTTCTTTACAGTTTGTTTGATGAGAGAAGTAAATTTCATTTCCGGTTTCGAATGGAAAGTTATAATTTTCGCCGACTTTCCGACTCATGTTAGAGAGCGCAGTTCGTCGGGAGAAACGAGATAACTCATTTATTTACTGAGAGCATTAGTGTGGAATTTGATGTCGTTTCCTACATAAAGTACACTTCAACTACCTCAAAAAGTAGCACATGGCTGAAAACGTTTTCTTTTATGAGGAGGGTAACTTCAGAACTTAGACGATCATGGCTCTCCACAACTTCATATCCTATCGGACTCTTAGCGTTGTTTGTGTTTTGACTCTTGTCTCACACCCTGATCTGTTATCCCTTTACACAATTTTTTTTTCGTTTATCTCTCGTGTATTCAATACGTATTGGGAGAGACAAATTCTACGAATATTCTTTCCTCATGGTGTGTCTTAGAAAGTTCACTTGTATCTTTCTGATTATAAGTATAAATGTCTTTTTTGTTTCCATTTCCTCAGACTTTCCTCGATTATCACATATTCAGGCTATTGTATTCTCAGCATCCTCCTGTAGAAGAAGATTTATGTTGCTTTAAGTCTCCGTTTAATCTTTCAGGATATGTTCGTGCATTTACTGCCATATAGGAGAAGTGATATTACAGAGCAGTTCGCTTTATATTTCTAAATTTGTCTGTTTCTTAATACCTTACTTAGCTTCTCGAAGGCATAATTTGCTCTTTGAATGAGGTCTTGGATTTCTGTCTATAATTTCTATTCAGCTGTTAAAACAATTCTGGCATATTACATTTCTGTATTTGATTTATTTTGGCTTCACCTCTTAGTAACTTGAATATTGGGATGTTCCTCTTGTGGAAACTTATCCATGTTATCTTAGCATTTTCTTCAGTTTTTTTCCCTGTATTCTGTCAATACAGTGTCTTCTGCGTATCCCATGTCGTTAATATTGTACACCTTAATAAATCCTGATAGAACATCTACTTCTCTTAGGACCCCCTCCCTCTATAAGCTGAATAAATCCAGTGAGAAGACGCATCCTATCATATGCCAGTTTTCTTTTTTGCGTACTTTTTTATTTTCTTTATTTAGCGTTAGCTGAAAATGTTCATATGCTGACTACAAAGACTAGAGCTATGAAATCTTGCATGCATTAATTTAAACTCCTTATTAATAACTACATCATTTCTTTCCAAGTAAACTAACATCTGACGGTTCAAAGAAGAATGTTAATTCTGTTGGTCAAAAAAGTTACCAACAACAGATACAACGTCATAATCATTTCTTATACGCCTTATCAGTCATGTGTTTTTTCATTGTTGGGGAACAGATAATAGTCAAATCAGGAGGACAGGTAGGTTGATCAACCAGTTCAAAATGACAGTCACGCACAGAAGCCATAGATACCAAGGACTTGTTTGCTGAAGCATTGATTAAAAAAAAGAACACTTTCGTCAGTTTTCTTTGAGGTTTGGTTTTGATAGCCTTTCGTAACTGTTGGCATAGTACTCTCCATTTATGGCGTGGTCCTTTTGAAGATAGTCAATAAACACAATGCCTTTTTTATAGCCAAAAAAATTGACAGCCATCAACTTGGCTGCAAATGAGACGACCATGTCCTTCATTGGAGCAGGTGAGGAAGTTTGTTTCCACTGCAATGGTTTTCTCTCGCTTAGAGTTCTTCCATCTATTATTCAACCATAGTCTACATCCTCGAACCAAGAGCGATTCTTTCTTTAGCTGCATAGTGCGTATAAATACAGTTTTGAATTCAGAGTTGCTTTCTCCTATAGAACCTAGTCTGCCCTGCTATTTAACCATAGTTGGGAGGGAGAAGAAGAACATTCATACTGTTCCCAAGGTTATTAACACGTAATGGATCCGAATGGTTTTCGAACATAGTCCGAGCGGCTATGCATTACTGCACGGTGAATCAGAGTGATAAACCCAGGACTCGTCTTGGATTTCAAGGAAACCAGCTGAATCTGCCTCAAACAATGTCAGATTTTCCCGTGATGTGGGCAGCCTGATCAGGTGTCTGAAAACGCGGCACTCACCTGGCAGAAACCTTCATCATGCCGCGTCCTGGGTATGACGATAAATTACATCCACGTCCTGGGTAATACGATATACTACATCCGCGTCCTGGGTATGACGATAAACAACGTCCACGTCCTGGGTAAGACGATAAACTACATCTGCGTCCTGGGTAAGACAATAAACTACGTCCGCAAGGCCTCTGATCATTAGGTTTTGAGGAGCGTGGAACCACCTCCTAATTGCTGGTGTTCTCAGGTCCACCCTGACCCGAGGTGGTAGCATCTATCAGCTATGGGTAAATAGTTAAGCTCGAAACCAAGAAAAAAAGCATTATACAAGTGTAAAAATAGGTTTTAATACCAGAAATACTTTGTAAAAAATTATTACCAGAAATAAATTTTTGAAAAAAAACTTTGACCAGCAATATATTTTTGAAAAAAAAATATTACCAGCAATACGCTTTTGAAAAAAAAAAATGGAAGAGAGAAGAGAAAAAAATATTACCAGCAATACATGTCTTAAAATAATATTACCAGCTATATATTTTTGAGCAAAAAATATTACCAGAAATAGATTTTTGACAAAACAATATATTACCGGAAAAAAAAATTGTCGGCATTAAATAACCCATTGAGGGTGATATGCCGTAGAACACAAAAAACCAAACCTTCATCATGCCAAATTCATTCAGCTGGCTATTCTCAACTATCTTAAGGGGTATATTAATTTAATTGGCTCTTTGATTTATTGTCAATCGCCTGTCGTTCTTTAACCATGTAGTGGATACGATCAATAACTTCCTCGGTGACAGCAGACCTTGGGTTAGCTTGAAAACTCTCGCTTCCCCTCCTAAATTCAACAGCCCTCTTTTTCACAGTCATCACCAAATGTAGCAACCATGCCAGCAGGAATGTCTTTGGAGGTTAAATTCTTTTTCTACAAGTACTTGATAACAACACGATGGCAAATGTCTATTTTCAAGAGAATTTACTACTGCAACTTTCTGCAAATTAATTGAAGCAACCACTTTAGTTTCCTTTCTTTCAAATACGGTCAGTTTTAGAATCACTGGGTGTAATCGATTTCTATTTCTTCTCTGATTACAAAATCTGAAGTGATATCCAGTAATATGAATCAATTTTCGGGTTGTATGTTGAAATTTGTTTGGCCTTGAAAAACATTGCTTCATCCGGGATTGCATCAGATTTTTATCGCGCCCAGACATTATTGTCTCGACTGTAGATACGTTGTCCTACAGCCATTGTCTCTGGTGGATGTTAGTCCAAGCGTATGAAAATTGTAACGCTGCATGAACGCACTGGCAAACCTTAGAGCAGGGGTGGGTAAACTACGGCCCGCGGGCCACATGCGGCCCGCCAAACGATTTCGTGCGGCCCGCCAAGCACAAACAGATATTTTATTCAATACTAACATGTCCACGCCGCCAAAAATAACAATTTAAAATTGTTAGTAAAATGACGAAAAACCCAGTAAATTTATATTGAAGAATGAGATAAAATAAAATAAATACAATTAATAGTGCATCATTCCCATTAGTATTTTTATCCTTCTGATGGTCAGTTGTGATATTATAAAATAAATAATTATGCTTCTTTGATAGTTTCTATTTTATAATAGTAATAAAAATTCTCTCTTATTTCTTCAAACAGTTATTTTATCTTTCAAATAAATAAGTTTTTCTACTTACATAGTACTTTAAAATGTTATTTATTAAAACTATATTTTTCCTTCAAAAGCCCTTTATTTTGCCAATTTTAAATATCAAATATTTTGGTTTATATATACTATGCGGCCCAGTAAAACTATAATTTTTTAGAATGCGGCCCTTGTACTAAAAATGTTGCCCACCCCTGCCTTAGAGTGAGCAAATCAGAGTACCATAGACTGGCCCGGAAACTCTCGTGATTTAAATCCAATCGAGAATTTAGGGTCAATATGCAAGGAACCACTTCATGGAATGGACATACGAAGTACTAACATGTGCAGTAGGTTATGTTTCATTGGAAAAATACGAAAAAAAGTAAATAATAACGGAATTATTCGTTTTGTTCCAATTAATTTGCACAAGGGTGTAGTTACTTTTGGTGTTTCCTTACCAGCATTGATTAGACGAGTTGAAACTAATGCATGCAAGATTTCCCAACTGTAAAATCATTCCTTCATATTCAGTCTATGCACTTTTCAGCCATCCCTCATACGCCATCTTTTCCGAGGAGATCAAATAGATCTTTTTTTTGTCGTGCATTATCAGACGAGCTTGCTTCTTTTATGAAAACGTTGTGATATGTTGCTCGGGATACGTCAGTCTGTATACGTATTGAACTTTCTGTTAACCTTCTGGTCATAAATATTAAATTTCTTCTTCTGTCTTTAACGTAACTTTGCTGTTCATTTCCTATTTCCAGTATAAAATTAATACGTGGTGTGTATTTATCAGAAAGCAGACGATAATTTTTGTTACTCGCTAAACTGATTGTTCGTTAGAACTAGAATTAATTTAGTAAGCTAAATATTGTTTTGAAAATAGCAAAGATAAGGTCAACCGTCTGAATAATATATATGAGATGGTATCAAAGCTTACAGAACTAGTTATAATATAACTATATATATTCACCTAAGTTTTAACATCATATCTTTCGAAATAATCGCCTTGTGTCGAAATACCTGCTACTTCTTGAATCCTTCCTGGAAGTAATCTTACGTAAATGTGTCGATGACCTTCTGCGATTCGCTCAAACTTTGAGATGCATTTTAAGCTTGGAGAATAGATGGAAGTCCTCAATTGATAAATGTGGGGAGCAAAACAATGTTGTTTTGGGCTAGAATCTCACGAGTGATGAGAGCTTGGTGACAGGGGGCATTGTCGTCGTGAAGAATTCATTTCTTCGCGCTCCAGAGATGCGGTCATTTTCACCGAGGAATTAACGTCAAAGGCCTCAAAACGTCGCAATAAAACTCTCGATTGACGCAAAAAAAGAAGCGCATGTTCTTACATGACAAAATCGCAAGCGACAACATGCACTTGATCACAAAAACACAAATTTCGCAAGCTTACTAAGTGAACACGGCTATATCTCACGGCGAACTGGCGAATAAAGATCACTGCCAGCTTACATCGCAAACGTGACTCGTCACCTACTGGAGAACTATAGAACTAGTTCGGAAAGAATTTTATACTAATTCGTATAAATATACAAATATTTATGTTCGGAACTACTCAGAATTCTCGAAATATATATAATCAAAATTGGGCACCTTAACGTGTCGTAATGAATGGTCAGCAAGCTGGTCTCACAAGCACAATTACAACTGAGTAGTGAGTTCGATCATAACTGGGTGACACCAAACGTTCAGCATTGTGACAAATCTAAGCTACGTTTAGAAAATTACGCTCTTCGGCACCTCGAGGCGGTGGAATTCTTAGTAAGCTAGTCCTTACTTAGCCTAATTACGACAGAGAAGCGTTCGATACTAACTGGGTGCCCCCAACCATTCGGCATTGTGACAAACCTAAGCTACGTTTAGAAAATTACCATCTTGGGCAACTCAAGGTGGTGTAATTCTTAGGAAGCTTGTCTCGCCATCATAATTACGACGGAGTAGTGTTCGATCCTTACTGGATGCCCTCAAAATTTCAGCTTACGCTTAGAAAATTACCATCTTGGGCACATCGAGGATGGGCAAATATTAGCGAGCTTTTTATCGCAAGCACAATTACAATTGAGTAGTGTTCGATAGTTATTGGGTAGCCCCAAAATTTCGGCTTACGGTAAGAAAATTATCCTGCTGGGCATCTCAAGGCGGTGTAATTCTTAGCAAGCTTGTCTTGCAAGCACAATTATGACTGAGAAGTAAGTTCGAAGATTAAAGGGGGCACACAACATTTTGCCATTGTTCCACGTCAAAGCTACGCTAAAAAAATACCATCTTGGGAGTTCAAGGCGGTGTAATCCTTATGAAGCTTGTCTCGCAAGGACAATTCCGACTGAGTAGTGTTCGATCATCACTGGGTGCTCCCAACCTTTCTGCTTACTATAAGAAGAATTCCTTCCTGGGCACCTCGAGTCGGGGTAATTCTTAGCAAGCTTGTCCCGCAAACACAATTCCGACTGAGTAGAGTTCGATCTTTACTGCGTGGCCCCAAACTTTCGGATTACGATTAGAAAATACACTACTGGGCAACTCAAGATGTGGTAATACTTAGTAAGTTTTTCTCGCAAGCACAATTAGGACTGAGTAGTGTTCGATCCTTATTGGGTGCCCACAAACTTTCGGCTTACGATTAGAAAATTACCCTCTTGGGCACCTCGAGGCGTGGTAATACTTAGCAAACTTTTTTTCTCGCAAGCACAATTACGACCCAGTAGTGTTCGATCGTTACTGGGTGCCCCAAACATTCGGCTTAAGATTAGAATATAACATCCTGGGCACCTCGAGTCGAGGTAATTCTTAGGAAGCTTGCCTCGCAAGCACAATTACGACTTATCGTCACTGGGTGGCCCAAAACGTTCGGATTACGATTAGAAAATTACCCACTTGGGCACCTCGAGGAAGGGTAAGTCTAAGCCAGCTTGTCTCGCAAGCGCATTTACCACTGAGTAGTGATCGAACGTTACTGCGTGCCCCAACATTTCGGCTTACGATTAGAAAATTACACTCCTGTGCAACTGGAGGTGATGTAATTCTTAGCAAGCTTGTCTCGCAAGCACAATTCCGAGTGAGTAGTGTTCGATCGTTAATGGGTGCCCCCAAACTTTCAGTTAGATTAGAAAATTACACTCTTGGTCACCTCGAGGCGGGGTAATTATTAGCAAGATTGCTTCACAAGCACAATTACGACTGATCGTTCGATCGCTACTGCGTGGCCCCAAGCGTTCGGCTTACGATTAGAAAATTAGCCTCTTGGGGACCTAGAGGAGGGGTAAATCTTAGCCAGCTTGTCTCACAAGCTCAATTACGACTGAGTAGTGATCGAAGGTTAATGGCTGCCCCCAAACATTCAGGCTTACGATTAGAAAATGACACTCCTGTGCAACTCGAGGCGATGTAATATTTAGCAAGGTTGTCTCGCAAGAACAACTACTACTGAGTTGTGTTCGATCGTTACTGGGGGCCCACAAACTTTAGGCTTACGATTAGAAAATTACCCTCTTGTGCACCTCTAGGCCTGGTAACACTTAGCAAGTTTTTTTCGAAAGCACAGTAACGACTGATTAGTGTTCGATCGTTATTTGGTGCCCACAAACTTTCAGTTCGATTAGAAAATTACACTCCTGTGCAACTCGAGTCGATGTAATTGTTAGCAAGCTTGTCTTGCAAGCAAACTTACGAATGAGTAGTGTTCGATCGTTATTGGTTGCCCACAAACTTTCGGCTTACGATTAGAAAATTACCCTCATAAGCACCTCAAGGCGGCGTAATATTAAGCAATCTTGAATCGCAAGCACAATAACGACTGATCGTTCGATCGTAACTGGGTGGCCCCAAACATTCGGCTTACAATTAGAAAATTACCCACTTGGGGACCTCGAGACGGAGTAATACGTAGCAATCTTGTCTCGCAAGCACAATTACGACTGAGTAGTGTTCGATCGTTATTGGGTGCCCACAAATTTTCTGTTCTACGTCTAAGCTACGATTAGAAAATTACCTTCTTGGGCAGCTCGAGGCGGGGTAATACTTAGCAATCTTGTCCCGCCAGCAAAACTACGACTGAGTAGTGTTCGATCGTTACTGGTGCATAAGACTTTCGGCTTACGATTAGAATATTACCCTCTTGTGCAGCTCGAGGCGGGGTAATACTTAGCAATCTTATCTCGCAAGCACAATTACGACTGAGTAGTGTTCGATCGTTATTGGGTGCCGACAAACTTTCGACTTTAGATTAGAAAATTACCCTCTTGGGAACCTCGAGGCGGTGTAATATTAAGCAATCTTGTCTCGCAAGCACAATTCCGACTGAGTAGTGTTCGATCGTTACTGGGTGGCCCTAAGCGTTCGGCTTACGATTAGAAAATTACCCTCCTGTGCAACTCGAAGTTATGTAATTCTTAGGAAGCTTGTCTCGCAAGCATAATTAACACTGAGTAGTGTTCGATCGTTACTGGGTGGCCCCAAACCTTCGGCTTACAATTAGAAAATTACCCACTTGGGCAGCTCGAGGCGGGGTAATACTTAGCAATCTTGTCTCGCAAGCACAATTACACTGAGTAGTGTTCGATCGTTACTGGGTGGCCCCAAACTTTCGGCTTACGATTAGAAAATTACCCTCCTGGGCTCCTCGACGTGTTTTGATTCTTAGCAATCTTGTCTCGCAAGCACAATTACGACTAAGTTGTTAGTTCTATCCTTACTGTTTGCCCCCAAACATTCGCTCTTGTTCCACGTCTAAGCTACGCTTAGAATATTACCATCTTGGGCACTTCAAGGCGGTGTAATACTTAGGAAGCTTGTCTCGCAAGTATAATTACGACTGTGTAGTGTTCGATCGTTATTGGGTTCCCACAAACCTTCGGATCACACTTTGAAAATTACCCTCCTAGGCACCTCGAGCGGTGTAATTCTTAGTAAACCTTTTCTCGCAAGCACAATTACGACTGAGTAGTAAGTTCGATACTTACTGGCCCCCACCATGACATTCCTCCTTGTGTCACATGTAATCTAAGCTTAGAAAATTACGCTCTTTGGTACCTCGAGGCTGTTTAATTCTTAGGTAGCTTGTCTCGCAAAGATAATTACGACTTAGTGAGTTCGATCCTTACTCGGTGCCCCAAACATTCGCCCTTTGTTCCACGTCTAAGCTACGCTTAGAAAATTACCATCTTGGGCACCTCAAGGCGTTTTCATTCTTAAGAAGCTTGTCTCGCCAGCATAATTAGGACTGAGTAGTGTTCTATCCTTACTGAATGCCCCCAAACCTTCGGCCTACGCTTAGAAAATTACCATCTTGGCCATCTAGATGCTGTGTAATTGTTAGCAAGCTTGTTTCCCTAGAACAATTACGTCTCAATAGTGAGTTCATCCTGACTGGGTGCCCATATTTTCGGCCTTGTGCCACATCTAAGCTACGCTTGGAAAATCCCTCTACCATTCCAATCTTTATTTTAACAAGAAAAAGAATGAAAGCAAATTTTCCGATTAAATAGAACTATTTAATTTCAGATCATTTGACAATGCACGAACGATTACAATTTTATCAACTAAGTCTTTGTTTTAATAATAAGGCGTGAAAGGTACAGGTCCAAAAAGCTACGCAATTCTCTAAAATCTTCTTGAGAATAACAAGTTATCGTTTCGGGGTTGTGTAGGTTATGGAAGTTTTGAGATAGATTATTTAGTTAAATCAGTTTGAGGGACGATGTTTATAATTATATTATTAGCAAGTCGCAAGCAGGTGAAATAGCTCAAAGAGTTCTATTCAAGCAAATTCAGTTGAAATATTTTTTTATTTCTCGCGCACACGGAGCAGAAAATACAACACTTGGCTTTTCTTTTAAATTACTTCCAAATGTTGGATCATAGCTGCTCGCAGACTTTTATCGGGCAAGGTTTCGATTTATTTATTTTTTTAGATAAAGTGAATATCGAAATAAAAAAAAATTCCATAACCTGCAGAATTCCATTATAAAGATTGCAGCTGTTTTCGATTTCAAAATCTTCAGTTTTGAGTGTCACTGCGATTCAGTTTGCGGGAGAAACAAGGAAATCGCTCCCTGAAAAGCACGTTTCTGACACATGTGTCTCTTGATCCGAGCTGTGTTAGGCAGCAAGGAACGCAATTAGGTAATGTCCGATATCTGTTATTTAGCTTTCAATATTATTAAACAATCAGTGTTATAAAACAAACGCTATCTCAGCTTCTCATTGGAAGGAAGGATTCTTTAGAGAATTTCCTGTTATTTTATTCGGTTTATTTATAAGGTTGTGGTATTAGCAGACCTGTTTTTAAAGTTGTTTCTCCTTTGTATGATATCTGAGTAGATAATAGTGAGTCGGTGATATTTCAACGGTTTTGATCAAATGTATTTCTCAAGTCATTATGGGTTCAGATAAGAATCATATTTCAATGTCATTAACCTTTTAATGTCCGTTGTTCCACAAGTTGTATGTTACGACATATATATTTAATAGCGACCGAACATTAATTGTATTTTAGCAAGATGCCTACGCACATATTTTCTTTTCGTTTTTCCCCCTGGATATTATCAACAAAATAATCAAATCAAATGCGCGTCTGGTATTTAAAAAACATAATCTTGAAATAATACGTACTAAAAAGATAACAAAGTGTAAAATCACGTTTAATTAATTTGTTTGTCCCAGTGGAATATAAAAAAAGTATTTATTTTTTAAAAGACGCAATATGCCCCCAAAACATATTCAGACAGTATCCGAATTTTAATTTACAAAAGTTAGAAAAAACAATGTAAAAATCCGAATATTATTTTTTAATAAACTATTACGTCTCTAAATGACATATCACGTTGAAACACTGATTCGTATTACGATAAGAAAATTACCCTCTTGGGCACCTCGAGGCGGGGTAATACTTAGCAAGTTTTTCTCACAAGCTCAATTACAACTAAGTAGTGTTCTATCATTATTGGGTGCCGACAAACTTTCGACTTTAGATTAGAAATTTACCATCTTGTGCACCTCGAGGCGGTGTAATATTAAGCAATCTTGTCTCGCAAGCACAATAGTGTTCGATCGGTCGCCCTAAGCGTTCGGCTTACGATTAGAAAATTACCATCATGGGCACCTCGAGGATGGTTAAGTCTTAGCAAACTTGTCTCGCAAGCGCACATACGACTCAGTAGTGATCGATCGTTACTGGGTGCCCACAAAATTTCGGCTTACGATTAGAAAATTACCATCTTTGGCACTTCGAGGCGGGGCAATACTTAGAAATCTTGTCTCACTAGCACAATTACGACTGAGTAGTGTTCGATCGTTACCGGGTGGCCCGAAACGTTTGGCTTGACCTTCTGGGGAAACCGAGGCTTAATTATTCTTAGCCTTTTTTTCTCGCAAGCAAAATTACGACTGAGTCGTGTTCGATCGTTATTGGGTGCCCACAAAAGTCGGATTTCTGAAGTTAAGCAACGTCGAATCTGATCAGTACATAGATGGTTGACGGAAGGTAAGTACAAGCTGCTGTAAACTTGTATGTGTGGGTGGTATAATGGATAATGGTTTGGAATTGGAAATAGGGAGACCGAAGTTACAGTTTCTGGCACAAATACTCCTGGGAATGGTATGTATTCACATCTTCTTCTAGTTATGGTTTCACTAATAGGACTTTTATCAGGAAAATCATTATTATCTCTGAGAAGTTCTTACAGTCTAAAATATCTTCTGGCTTTACATCAACTACAAAAGGTTGACAATCCGTAAAAACAAATCAATCAATGAATCAAAAATCTAGAGACTTGATTTAATAATACTGTTTATCGTCTCAAATATTAATGCGAGTAGTATATCTTTTATTGGCAAAAGAAATGAAATGAGCGTGAAAAGATCAGATTTATTCGGTTTATTTACTCTTGTCCCTCATGTGATTGTCCATGTAGGAAAAAAAACAACTTTGAACTCAGAAGTGTAGAGAAATCGACAAGAAACAATTCCACAATTTTTCCAAAGAAATCACAGCATTCAAAAGGGGAAAGGGAGTTGAGGATTGCCATTTCCTGAAAGGACATGACATTAAAATGCTTCGGATATTATTTTATTCAACTTTATATCATATTTTCATGGAGAGCTTTCCTATTTTTGGATTCACTGTACCGAATTTGCCATAAATTCCAAGTCGTATATACGCCCACTTTTCCCGGGTACGTTTGTTATAGTTTGACAAATTAATCTGGTAAATAAACAATCTAGTAAACTAACAGTTTTAAACATTATTGTTGTCACTTCTTTAAAAAAAATCTATAAATCCAAATGATTCAGTTTTAGTGAATTTATGTAGCGAGATAACATGAAAGAAAGGCTCAGAAAATGGATTATTTTTTAAATTTATAACCATACTTTTTCTTATGTTTTTATTTAAATTTATGTTTTCTATAATTCACAGATATTTTTTATAAATTCCTGAAGAGAATAGATTCTCATAGATATTTCTCTATAAGATAGTAAATCAGAAATGTTTCCTTAAAATTAGTTCCCATATATTCTTGTAGAAGTTAGAATTACTCTTGAAAATAAAAAGTCTAATAAAGAAACAGCTTTTAACATTCTTCTTGTCGTTCTCGAGAAAAAGAAATATAAATCCATTTTTATTAAGATTTTAGAAATAGCTTTTTAAAAGAATAACAATTACCGGAGAAATATACAATAGGAGTGATGACAAGAGGAAAAGCCGTCATTTTGAAAATAAATTTCATCTTTTTTGCGGGTACGTTTGTTAAGCTTTACCGATATTTCATTTCAAGTGAATATCAGCATATGGACTAGCAATTATTTTAACATATTTAATGGTGACAATATAATAATTTCCACGGCAAATCTATCAAATCTAGGAGAAACATGTGACACATTTCGGCTTATAACTCATGTTCGGACATTACTGGAGGAAATATTTTCTTCATTATGTCTCTCAAATACGCAGGCACATAGATGTAATTCATTCATTAAAAAATAACAGGATGTTTACTCAAACACGTGTATCTACAAAATATTTCCAGTCATAAAAAAATAATATCGGATTAAAAATAACATCCATTAATTCCTTATTCCCCCCAACACACAAATATGTATTTAGCTGGATTGATGTGA
Source organism: Acanthosepion esculentum (assembly GCA_964036315.1). Taxonomy (NCBI): domain Eukaryota; kingdom Metazoa; phylum Mollusca; class Cephalopoda; order Sepiida; family Sepiidae; genus Acanthosepion; species Acanthosepion esculentum. The sequence goes on from OZ038476.1 coordinate 143,015,253, forward strand.
GTTTGTGACCCTGGGTTTCACACTTTTTGCGATCGTCAGTTTAGCGTGAAACCCAGGGTTAAAAACTCACATCAATCCAACTAATATGTTATCTCTGTGACTGATATTGAGCGCTTTCCAATAAGTACCGCGCATGTATAATATATAAATAATATATATAAATATTGCATATATATATATATATATATATATATATATATATATATATATATATATATATATGTATCTAAAATGTATATGTATGTATATATATATATATATATATATATATATATATATGTGTGTGTGTGTGTGTGTGTGTGTGTGTGTATATATATGTTATATATAATGTTATAAAGTTTAATGTACCTAGTTTTAAGTATAGCTGAAATAACTAATGTGATTTCAGGCATCACTGTAAATCAGTTGACAAATGTCTTCCATGAACTGCAAAATCATATTACCCTTTGTATTGTTAATGATGGCGGACATGTGGAAACTTAAATAAAATTTCAATAAAACCTTAAAAAATATAGATTTACTTCTTTCTAATCGTTTTTACAAATTATTTCTATCGCAAGTACAAGTAAAGTTGTAATTTTTTAAAAGTTCACAGAACTTTATGGGCATCCTGTATATATATATATATATATATATATATATATATATATATATATATATATATATATATATATATATATGAAGAAATATAGTCTTAAGATGTGCTATTTTTATGGGCTAAAGTGCTCAATATCAAATACAGAGCATGTGTAAATATAAAAGTGAACATATAAGTCAACACTTAGAGGCGACAGTCTGTTTCATGCTCGATGCAATCGTCAGGCCTGACGATTGCATCGAGCATGAAACAGACTGTCGGCTCGAAGTGTTGACTTCTATGTTCACTTTTATATATATATATATATATATGTATGTACATAGATAGGTGTGTGTGTGTGTGTGCAGTTTTTGATATTCCCCAAAGATGTCTACTCTGTGGTCAAAGCCACATTACATGTAAATGTTGAATGCTGCCTTTTTCAAGTTCTTCCTTATTTAAACTGTTGGGAGAAGACTGTCTTCCTATATCAACATTCCAGTACAAACTTGAAAGTTTACAGTTGGCATTATCTCAGTTCTACATTATATTTTAATATTTTACACATGATGCTCTTTACTCTTTGTCTTTTCAAAGAGTGTGAATATTTAGTAAGTAAAATGCTATGTATCCCGAAATACCAGGCATTAAAAAGTTCATTTGCCGCTACTTGGAATTAGTAGGAAACTAGTGAGGCGAAATCTAGCTCAAGCTATACACTAGCATGTTATATTTTCAGAATAAATACAATCTTTGCAGTAGATGTATTTTTTCGCTTCATGCTTGCTATGATCTAAATCATTGTTGATCCCAGTTCTATATATTTAAATTAATTTTATTCCGGCAGCGCCGACATAGAAATATTAAAATCTGCCTTATCAGTCCCATGATCGGGCGTAATCGCTTATCTGTTTGAGGGCGAATAGGTATTCATTCACGCGTAGCTTGTCTTGGAATAGTAGATCTGGCGAAGTCCATCCCTCTCAGGTTCAACCAAAGCCAACGTCTTCCAACTTGAAGACTCTCCTTGGTCATCGACACGTGGCCCTTGATTCCATCAGGATATTACACTCCCAGAGCCGTTGCCTTCACTCTAGGAAACCATAAACCTAACGATGTCATTTTATCAGCACGTTGGTTGTATACATAGCTATGTAGCCCACTCTACACTATTCGTTTAGATGACTATTCACACTAAATATAGTTCCGATGGAATTTTCGTTATGTTTTCATATTAATCCTGCTGGTTGTCTAGGCAACCTACTTTATAGAAAAGCAGGGTTAGGTAACCAGTTTTGTCGACGATGACCCGACCATGCAGCAGGTAGTACTGCGTTATATAGTATCAGTTACACTTTTAAATGCTCGGTCACATCAACAAAATGAACAGATATTTTCATTGAATGCAGAGACATTTATATTATTAATATATTGTATCTTATCTTCGAGTTGCTATATCAGACCGATCCAGTGTTGCACACTGGGGCTTGCCTGGGGTGTTAAAGTTTCAAGATCTTTAAGTGTGTATGGATGTTCTAAATTTGGAAAAAACTAGAAGTTGTTCTATAGTTTGTGATTGCCCGCATTGGATGTTGGGATCATCATCAGTGGCATATCTTCATTTCTGAAGGTTGGCTCTACAGCAACCAACAGCTGTTCGGTGGTGATACAGGGAGAACCAGAAGGGCCAGACAACATTAGAGCCAGCGGGGAGTAATCTTTTAGGGTTGAGAGTGATCCTGTGTTCCACGTTGTAAGTTTGGCTGCAAAACAGGGACAAACCTTGTCTCGGAGCTCCGTAGTTTAACTGAATGTAGAAAGCAGTGTGTTGACTTGCGTTTCCTGCTTCTGTTTTTCAAGTTAGGAGTGGACTGTTTTTCTGCTGTGAGGAAAACAATGCCATTAAGTAAAGGTCATCTACTTTGGTTGGCTCGAGACAATTAGTGATTGATCTGCACGAGGCACTTAAGGCAGCGTCAATTCTCTTTGTATGGGATGATCTGTTCTACACTGGTGAGAATTATTCTGCTGTGGAGTAGCAAAAGGCTAGGGTGTGGTACGGGCTGTACTGGCATTGGCAACCCATTTGTTTCTTGATCTGATATTGGCTTTAACCTTTGCAATGTGGTCCTTATATGTAAGGGACCGGTCCAAGGTAGACAGGATTGAAAGTGAACTCTAACCGTTTTGGATACCAGTTGATCTTGATCTGGTGTTTAAACCCCCCTGTTGCGTAGGCGGAAGACACTGAAAGTGGCTGAGAGCATACTATGGGAAAAGGACGCCCGGATAACTGGAGAGTGAGGTTTCAACTCCCTTGAAAAATTCCTTCTGGAATGCAATGCAGAAATCATCTACATAGACAAAGCTCCCAGTATTTATGATCATATGTGTAGATATTGAAGAAGGGGAGTACAAGCTTATGTTAAATTGTACGAGCCACCGTTATTTGGAAAATAGATACCCCAGCAACCTGGCCGAGATAAATGTGTTGTATTAGCTTTTTTCTTCTGTTGTGTTTCCATAGTAATGTGCTTTTGGAGAGGGCAGTTCTATACAATGAAGAGAGACGTGGTTTTGGTAAATCTTAAACAATGCGCAAGCGCGATAGAACCAGTGGATTTTAGCGCCTGCAAGGATTGAGCCCTTTCCGATATTGATCTATGTATGCTTCTGGGAACTCCACGTGAAACTGGCCATGTATCACCTCGTACAATTAAAACGTTGTATCTGTGCACGACATCCACTCATTCTGAGCTAGACTCTCTTCAGCTTTCTGGCCGAGAAACCTTATTAATAATATTAAACATGAATGTAGATAAGTGGTGGATAAATACGATCTGAGGAAGGAAAGGTAGGAGGAATGTCACAAAGAAACAATAAGGAACATAAGTTACAATTAAATCAAGTGAACAGTATTGCAAAACGAAATATAAATTAAGGTGAACAGAAGAAATTTTCACGTCACATTACCAATTATTTATGTAAAGATGAGTAAAAGTCAGAAGAAAGAAAGGATAGAGTAAAAGTATTTATGATTTCTTTATACTTTTTCGTATATGAAAATAACTCAAATTTGCATAAAATTTAAATAAATTGAAGACGATCAACAATTATGGAAAGGATAAGGGGAAGAATGAGAAGATACAGATAGCGTAAAATAAACGAGAATAAGTAGTAGCATGTGGTAAAAGTTAATCTTGATTGTATTCGAAAGAAGGAAGAGAATGAGAAAACACAGACAAACAAAGCTAGAAGATGAGAGACATGAGATAAAGTACGATCTTAACTATATCTGACGGGATAAGGGAGAGATTGAGAAGAAACAGGCAAGGAAATCTAGAAGATCAGAGAATTGAGATAAAGTACGATCTTAGCTATATCGGAAGGGATAAGGGAGTGACTGAGAAGATACAGGCAAAGAAATCTAAAAGAGCAGAGAATTGAGATAAAGTATGATCTTACCTATATCGGAAAAGATAAGGGAGTGACTGAGAGGATACAGGCAAGGAAATCTAGAAGATCAGAGAATTTAGATAAAGTATGTTGTTAACTGTATTGGAAGGGATAAGGGAATGATTGAGAAAATGCAGGCTAATTTTGTGAGAAGGGCAGATGCGTGAGATAATACATAATCCTAACTATATTGGAACGGACAAGGAATAGAATGAGAGGATACAGGAAAGGAAATATAGAAACGCAGAGGTATAAGATAAAGCGCCGACTTAGCTGTATTGGAAGGGATAAGGGAGAGAATGAGAAGATACAGGAAAGAAAATATAGAAAAGCAACGGCGTAAGTTAAAGCGTGATCTAAGTTGTAATGGAAGGGATAAGGAAGAGAATAAGAAGATAGAGGAAAGGAAATATAGCAGAGCAACGGCGTAAGATAAAGCGTGATCTTAGCTGTATTGGAAAGGATAAGGGAAGTATGAGAAGATACATGCAACTGTTTGGGAAAAGAGCTAAGTCATGAGATAATGTATAATCTTAGTTGTACTGGAATTGCTAGCTTATCGAATAATGGAGGAAAGTACCGTAGGGCCATTGAATAATTTCCACAAATAAATTTTACCTTAAATAAATCACATCCTCTCTAAGTCATTAAAGTTTGACCAGACTTTTAAAATTTGTCTTCCGTAAAATAAATGCCAATAAATGTCAATTCAATTCACAGACGTCGTATTAAAATTTTCTTCGTCATCATATTTCTGAAACTTAGCAAGCTTATTTTTTCGTTCATGTTTTTGATTTGTTTGAAACCATAAAGTCCTTCACCGATTCTAATTTAATCGTATGTCATATTATATTTTCTTGAACATTAAAATATTCTTCGTATAAAATACAGAAGTCACTTATCGTATCGATTTGATGCAATGTCCCTAATTTATAGACAAAACTTTGTCATTTGGAGATTGGCTGGGACAAAAGAAATTTAAGTGAAACTCATAGACTCAGTACTTTAAAGAATTATCTGTTTCGAATATTAACGTAAGTGAAATATCCCGCTTTCACCCTTTCACTGTTGAAACTGTTAAATGTAGCCGTCTCTTCTACTCCAATAGCTTCTTGTCACGTACCTCTCGCTTGTGGAACTCCCTCCCCTTTTCCTGTTTCCCTGATAGCTATAATCTCCAACTATTCAAATGTAATGTCAATCGACGTCTCCAGTTGCCCGGATATATCCACTATCCTTCTCTTCATCCTTCATCCTATCTACTCTCGCTCCAAATCCTCTGTAACCCCTTGCGTGCTAGTGGATTATCGCCTTGCTTTGGGTGAAATGATTAAAAAAAAAATTCATAAATGCGTAACGGCAGGCGAATGAAATCGGCTTTCAAATTTTATGTAGTACTGGGTATAACGATAAACTACATCCGGCAGCAAGCCTTCTGGCCGGGAAATTTTGAGTAGCGTGGACTACTTCTTTATTGCTGTTGTTGCCAAGCCCACCCTCAGCCGGTGTGGTAGCACTTGTTATTGACATAGCTCTGGGGAAATAGTACCCCCCTCCCAAAAAAAAAACTGAGGTAAAAATACTACGAAAATATATAAGTACCTTTTTGTAGAAAAAAATGCCAGCAATAAATTTTTATCCTAAAGGAATTACAGGCAGTATATTTTTGTAAAAAAACAATATTACCATCAATACATTTTATATAAAAAAAAATATCACAAGCAATAAAATTTTGTATCAGAAAAATTGCCAGAAATATTTTTTTTAGGAAAAATACAAAACAAAAAACAAAACAAGTTCTATGAAGTTAATAATTTCTAAATAATGGGGTATGAATCGTCCAATTTTGGTAAAAAAGTTCTAGACATTTCATATGATAAATACACTGTGATAGTTTCAGATAATAATATTTACTAGGATTACCAGTGAACATTCATGTTTTTTTTTATATTAGAATTTTCTGATGAATCATAATACTTAAGTTAATTACTGAATAAGTTTCTTACGAATTTCAAAAATATAAAGTACTAACAGAATTGCATCGTTAAATGTTTGAGTTTAACAACTTTAACAAAAGTATTCATATTCATAAGAGTATACGCATTTAAAGATTCCAAATTAAGTTCGGTTTTCATTTCACCGAAGCAGACGTTAATACGAGAGCGTTATCACCACTTATATCTCTTCTTTCTTTCGTCCTTTCTCTCAATCAGCATTAAATTATCGATTATTTATTCAGCGCAGTAAATTTGAGAGAGCTAACACAAATATATCTCAAAATTCATCTTGTTCAGAAATATCGAAACTGCTGTATCGATCATTAAAAATGGTTTTGAACGAGTGAAACCTGTCGGTCTTGGCGAAGACCTCACTTCTTCGAACCTTGTGGACTGACACTACAAAATCACAACTAATGAGTTGTTCCAAATAAGAGAAACCCTATCAATTGAGAACTTTCTACAGGAGGAGCAGCTAAAAATGGTATCACGTGTCAGTTTAAGCGAAAAGAATGATTTAATATAAGTGTTAACATTCCACAATACTTCAAATAAACAGGAAGGCAACCCTCATCAATACTGGAAAGAGCGTTAACCAGTTGTTGGACATGAGAAATTTATTTTCCTGGATATTACTTTTTAAGAAAAAAGCTTTGATGAATATCAACTCTTCAATGAATGAATGCCGAAAATTTCATAATAAGGAAACAGTTAATATTGCATTTACCGTTTATCCATTTTTGGTAATTTTTTAGATAGAGTATTTATAGGGCATATTTTATGCCTTTAGTCGGGTGGAAATATATCAGATCTCAGAAGTTTTTTTCACCGAGTGAAGGAAGCTAGAAATAGATACGTTTTTAGGACTGAGTTAAAAGATGGTTCTGTCTGTAACTTCAGGTAGGTAGTCTGAAAATAAAACCATTAATAATTTAACCAATGATGCATCGACAGACACCTGAGATATTGGAAATATCAATTAGTATTTAGGGTGATGAAAATGAACCAAGAACTCATTGTTTTACATTTACAAATTCTTTTACCTTTATGTTTATCTGTTATCTGTCTAGTTTTTCTTTATAACTCCTCGTTTTCTTCTCCGGATGGTAAGCATATAACATAAATTGTCTGACAGTCTGGCTATCTCTATACATTCATCTGCAAATATATTTGTGTTTGGAGATTTTAATGCTCATCATGACAAGTGGCTTAATCGTTTTAATATTACTGATGCTGTATCTGTTGATATTTCTTTTGACTCGACTATTAAACATGGACTTTCTCTTCACAAGATTTCTCTTTACAAGAAAAAAATGATTAGGATAGATTTCATGATTTTCAATGTGAGGCTCCTTGGAGTGAAATCGTTAACACTCCAACTGAGAATTGTGCCACTGAGATTTCATCTTGCGTAAAAACTTGTATCTATACGTTTGTAATTTCTCGTAAATACTAAGGTGAAACATCTCTCTGTCCACTGCTGATGCGTTAACAGTTAGCCTAAGATAAGAAAGATGAACCTCAGGCCCGTTGATCTGAATATCACGAAAGCGTTTGGAAGAGTTTGTCATTCCGGTTTTCTTTCTAAGATGAAAGTCTATGTTATTTCTGGAAGAATTTTGATTTAAATAAGTTTTTTTTATTATCAAATCAGAAATAAAAGTTGTCGGACACTTTTCTAGATATTCTGCATTGATAAGGAAATCTTCAATGGTTCTAACCTTGGATCTATTTTGTTCCAATTTTTTGTCAACAAACTTCGAGATGCCATCAGTTCTCAACTCAGTATCTATGTTGATGAGACGACTATTTTTCCTGTCTTGATGGTAAATCTGATCAGTTCGACTAGGTCAAATTGACACATGACCTCCAGTCAGTTGTTAGCTAAGGCAAGGAGTGGCTAGTGAATTTTAACACCTCCAAACAAAACCTAACTTCTCTCTTTTAATCATCTTAGAAAACCTTTTTTTCTTAACTTCCATTCGTACGGCTGATGCTAACCTTCAGGATATTCATTCATTAAGCTTTCCCACGCTAGCTTTTGCCGCTGACATCAAATGGAAAGATTGTATTGAATCAATTGTTAAGTCTTCTGCCAGGAAAGTTGGTTCAATGAAGCATACTAGACAGTTTTTTATGTCAGACCCTATTTTACATATTTATAAGTCTACCATCCGTACATGCAGTGGATATTACTGTCACGTCTAGTCTGGTACTTCTGGTATGTATTTATGAAATCACACGTAAGCTATGTTAGTGTGGTAGAAAACTGACTGAAGCCGAAGTGCCAGGTCAGGACCATTAACTTTGCAGATTCTTCTTTGGATTTTATCAAGAATTTCTAAATACGCAGCAGATGATCCAGATCAGATGTAACAGTAATATTCGATGCATGGAGGGATGATAGACTTTTATATCTGTAAGAAAGATTCTGGCGAGAAAAAACTGTCTGACACACCTCAGTGAATCCACTTTCCTTAATGTTATTGCAAAACGTTTGTCCGAGAAGACGCAAGGAGCCATTCTTCTGAATTTCAGCATCAGCTATGGGAGGCCACAAAGGGCTCTCTTGTTATATTTTGGTTTATATTCAACTCTAAGTGTATCATTGTTTAATAATATATCTCTACTTCGTTTTGTCTTCGATTGTTTTATTACTCTAACAATTCATCGAATATTTCAATGTTCTCATTTCATGTATAACGTCAATTTAGATTTCTTTTTATATATAGCAATGATCTCTGTTATAGCTAAGTTGTGTTTCTAATCTTTTATAACGTTCTGCTAGCTTGCTTTAAACATTACATACTTAAATACTGTAAGAAAACTCCTGTGAACAAAACGTTATTAAGATGGGATGCGTGTAATATCCCTGTGAGTCTTTTACACGGCCATTGTGTTCAATGTACATGCGATAGGAAAATAGTGAGAGAATTGAAATCAAGGCCTGGTGTCAGGTTGAGATGCCGCGAGAAGTCGTCTCTAGTTACTTTTATAAAGCAGCATACAGGAGATTCAGACAGTCATTTCATAGTTACTGCAGCGTTTCAAAACATCGGTTCCTTTCATAAAGATAGACACACGTGTATCGTCTTTTACAGTTCCTGAAATAGAGAATGACATAATATCGGCTTTCAGCATCTTTAATAAAAATAAAAAAAATATTTAATCTATTTTGTTGCTACTTTCTCGCCATAATGAAGTTACTGTGTTGAATGACGCCATGATTCAAACAATATATGTACTTGTCTTTTTGTTGCCACTTAATGAAAAACGATGACGTTGGTGAAGGACAATGTAATCAAAGGTATTAATCATATTATTTGAAGAGGAAATAAAGATAGTTTAGCTATAGTTATAACATTAAAAAGTTTACTGAGATTTTGCTTATTTTCTTTCACAAGAATAGCGTTTATTGGTTGATTTCACAAAATATTGACCGTATCCAGTCTGGCTTAACTTTTGCATATCTCTGTCGGACATAAACTATTGCAACGCACGTCAAACTTGTTTTCTTATAATTACCCAGCGTAAAATATCATTACAACTCGCAATAGTCGAAGAATTGACGAAAACGAGATAGACAGAACGTCTTGAAAGAATGGTTTTCTCTCGGCTATCAATGCTACTCTGGGTAATTCTCAGTCAGTGGCGACTGCAGACGTAATCGATTTAAGATAAGGAAACAGTGAAAGAAGTGTTTTCCCTTTCTCGCCTGGTGGGACAAAACTATTGTCAAAGTTGTAAAACAAGGCAAACATGCGAATGAAAATACGTTCCATGATATCTTGCTACTGTTAAGAATTATTTTTTCTTGGTACGTAAGAGAAAACCTTGTACTGTCTGCAATTCTCTTTGTCCTGTGTGTCTAATTGGTGAATAAAATCCGTTTGTTTTATTTACCTGGTAGGTGTCAGATTTTAAGAATGTTTTCATTTCTCCATAAGTCACGAAGCGTCTTTCAGATATAGCTTTTATTTTAATGTTGTCTGTTTCTGTGAGCTTGTGTCTTCTAAAATTGGCATTTTCTGAGCTGCGCGTGTTCACTCACGTTTGTACTGATATGGCGCTGGGATTTGTAATGTTCCAACAGCAAAAAAAAAAAAAAAAAAAAAAAAAAAACGACAAATGGGGGAGTTAAAAAATAGCCAAGATATGTTCATGACTGAATTCCGCAAAGAACGTATTTTATTTAATTTCCTTTCCGAAAAAACAAAACAAATGGAGAATTTGCACGCGAAAAAAATAAGAAAAAAGAAGACAGGGAAAGGCAAAATTAAAGTAAGGAGTAAATATTTCAAGAACAATATGTATTTCCTTCGTTGGAGATTATTCTCGGTAATAACACAACGGTTCACTATGTTGAAGGACGTACACGCACTCATTCTCAAGCATATACTCGCACGTACAAGCACATAAACGCACGAGGCTGCCTCCATGTACATCACAATAAGCACGCAAAAAACGATATACACGTAAGAGCGCTGTCAATCATCACTATAAAAAATAATAGGTACAACATATATAGAGAGGTACAATCGTCAACAAACACGCACCATATAGATAGATATAAACGCTTGATAGATAGATAGATAGATAGATAGATAGATAGATAGATACGAACAGACTGTGATAAATAGATAGATATGAACAGACTGGGATAGATAGATACGAACAGACTGTGATAAACAGATAGATATGAACAGACTGGGATAGATAGATAGATAGATAGATAGATAGATAGATAGATAGATAGATAGATAGATAAATACGAACAGTCTATGATAAACAGATAGATACAAACAGACTGGGATAATCAGATAGATATGAACAGACTGAGATAGATAGATAGATAGATAGATAGATAGATAGATAGATACGAACAGACTGTGATAAACAGATAGATATGAACAGACTGAGATAGATAGATAGATAGATAGATAGATAAGAACAGACTGTGATAAACAGATAGATAAGAACAGACTGTGATAAACAGATAGATATGAACAGACTGAGATAGATAGATAGATAGATAGATAGATAGATAGATAGATAGATAGATAGATAGATAGATACGAACAGTCTATGATAAACAGATAGATACAAACAGACTGGGATAATCAGATAGATATGAACAGACTGAGATAGATACGAACAGACTGTGATAAACAGATAGATATGAACAGACTGGGATAGATAGATACGAACAGACTGTGATAAACAGATAGATATGAACAGACTGAGATAGATAGATAGATAGATAGATAGATAGATAGATAGATAGATAGATGGATGGATGGATAGATAGATAGATAGATAGATAGATAGATAGATACGAACAGACTGTGATAAACAGATAGATATGAACAGACTGAGATAGATAGATAGATAGATATGAACAGACTGAGATAGATAGATAGATAGATACGAACAGACTGTGATAAACTGATAGATACGAACAGACTGTGATAAACAGATAGATATGAACAGACTGAGATAGATAGATAGATAGATACGAACAGCCTATAATAAACAGATAGATGCAAACAGACTGGGATAATCAGATAGATATGAACAGACTGAGATAGATAGATAGATAGATAGATACGAACAGACTGTGATAAACAGTACGAACAGACTGTGATAAACAGATAGATACGAACAGACTGTGATAAACAGATAGATATGAACAGACTGAGATAGATAGATAGATAGATAAATAAATAGATAGATAGATAGATAGATATGAACAGACTAAGATAGATAGATATATAGATAGATAGATAGATTGATAGATACGAACAGACTGTGATAAACAGATAGATATGAACCGACTGAGATAGATAGATAAATAGATACGAACAGACTGTGATAAACAGATAGATACGAACAGTCTGTGATAAACAGATAGATATGAACAGACTGAGATAGATAGATAGATAGATAAACAGATAGATATGAACAGACTGAGATAGATAGATAGATAGATAGATAGATAGATAGATAGATAGATAGATAGATAGATAGAAAGATAGATAAAACACGTGATGACCAGTGTTTGGCGGCTATTCTCCCTTTCGATCAAGTTCTAACATCACAGTAGAGCTAAACTTGTTATATTCAACGCCTCGAAAACCAGACTGGTAACATTTTGCCATCGCCGACCCTGAACTACCACCGGATACGATAAATAGATGTAACCTCAATGAGGCCCTCTTCTGTTAACGACTATTGGGCCTCAAACTCAACCCAGACCATAAGCGGAACTCATACATACGATCTCTTGCTAAAGCGTACCACTCTAATAAGTACCTAACTTCTTGGGCCATCCTCTACACTTAAAAGAGCCAGATCAGGTCTAAAATGGAATATTGCTGTCATATTTGGGCGGAAGGTGCCTAGTCCTCACATTCCCGTCTCGCTAGTGTCCCAAAGCGTCTCCGCGTCTTAGTGGGTGAGAGATTGACGAGATGTACCAAGCTTCAGACTGCTCTATCGATACTTACACAGAAAGTGCTCAGGCGATTGACATTCTTTAGTTACACCTGTTCTAACCTTCACGGCTAGGACCCGCCATGCTACGTGCCTTTTAGCGAACCACGCTCATCCCCTCTGTCTTCCATTAGTCAGAAGTAAGTTCCTCTCAAAACAGCTTATTCCTGCGAATAACTGCTCTGTGCAACCGACTTCTAAGAGGATGTTTTCCCAATCACTACACCCTTTAACGACATAATATCTAACGTCTTTCAACGTTCCGTTTGTGAGTAAAAGGGTTGCAAGGTAGGAAATAATTCATCATAGTCTAGACCACCTAGATACATTTGGACGCTACCAAGACTGACAAGTTCTGAAAATCTAGAAGCGTCCTTAAATCCACTGGAAAAACTTTAATGATCACTATATCAGAGATAAGAAGAATAGTATTGGAACAGTAAGAAATATTTTCCTGTAAAGGTTATTTACTTTACTACCCCGCGACGCAGGATGTGGCAGAAGGCCTTTGTTTAAAGCGGGGTCAAACCGAGCCTGTGGTCTCGGGCAAATATTCCCCGTAGAAACCGTAAAAAAAATGGGGTAGACTTGCAGTCTACCACCCCAGACGAGACTCTGCCCTTCGGCATAGGCTCTTCTGGGTTCCTCTCCGACGGAAGGCAGAGAGTTCAACGAACACAGATGTCGACGAATCTTCAACTAATTGCCGAAGCAAATCTGGTAAGATCGAACAAAATACCAAGCAAAAGCTAATGAACAAACAATCAAAATATAAGTATCAGTTTGAATAGATCGTATAGAAACAGTTATTTAAGAACTAGTGGCAGCAATACATCACGCGTCATGGGTATGTGTTGTGGTAGGATCCACCTAATCTGCATAGGTGACTACCGACTATATAAATAATGGTTGGTACCGGAAGACAGGGGAGCGAATACAGAGATCCAGCTAGAGACTCTGCCCGACTGCGACTTAGTCAACACATTTCTCCAGGAACGTCTTCCCAGAAATATACAGAAATACTATATGTAAATATTGTGTACATTTTCTTGTTATAATACATTCTTGTTCTAAGTACATTTTGTGTTGCATTATTATTCCATGCATTAGTCGAGATTCAACAATGAGTCGAGACTCAACAGTATGACGAATAACTACATCCGCGTCCAGGGTAAGACGATCAGTTACGTCCAGCAGCAAGGCCTCTGATCAGGAGGTTTTGAGGATTGTGGAAGCACTTCTTAATTGCTGGTGTTCTCAGGGTAACCCCGACCCGTGGTGGTAGCACCTGTTAGGGTCCCAGCTATGGGCAAATAGTTAACCCCGAAACTGAGGTAAAAAGCATTATTAAAGTATAAAAATAAGTTTTAATACCAGAAGTACTTTGTAAAAAAACTACTAACAGAAATACTTTTTAAAAACAAGAATATTATCAGCAATATAGTTTTAAAATAATATTACCAGCTATACATTTTTGCGGAAAAGATTATTAACAGGAATAGATTTTTTTTTATTTTCTTGACGAAACAAAAATATTACCAGAAAAAAAAACTGTCGGTATTAAATGACCCATTGGGGTTGATATAGTGTAAAACTAAACAAACCAAACCATGACGTCACACTTTTGAAGTTGCATTTGTGAATGAAAATCTAATTTAAATCTCCTTGTATTTATGAATATAATCTTTTGTCGTGACATACAAAGAGGTAATCTTACAAGTCCCTCAGTGGAACAACGAACTATTTCAAAATATTCCTTTTTAGAATAACAGTGAAACTATTCTTGGACGTAAGCTGAGATTATTAAGGTGTAAACCTTGCGCGATCCCATTACGTACACAACATATCACCTCGATGTGAGGTTAAATGTTGGATAAAATAAGAAATATAAAAAAACATCATTGTGGACGAGAAAATTTGATGTTAATGAAATGAGTTTTAAGCGAAGGATTGCCCCGTTGGCGAGATTTAGGAGAATAAAATAGGAACTCATTTTCTGTATATACGTGGTATAATAGCTCACCCTCTCAAATGTGGATAATTGTTGACCAGGGGTAAACCATACCGATGTCTACTGGTTGACACACTCGGAAACCTGACGTATGAGGTCGTACGCAGGAATAGATTGTTAAACATAACCTTACAATAGGCGTCCAAAATATGAATTTTAACTAGTCTGACACAAGGCGACGTCACTAGGGGTACATCTAGATATGCCTCCGATGCTTGTAAATTAATCCGCAAGTGATTCGACAAACGAATGATTTATTTTGAAGTTCAATTTTTACAATGGTTGGATGGAGAGAAATTTCTTCTTTAAAATTACTTACAATCTTTGTTGATATCAACCCGATTTCATTAAGCATTTTGATCCTAAAACGTGGGAGAGTTTCTTTATTAAATTCTCTTTTAATTTCATAGTGAAAGTGTAGCCAAGAATGGCACAGCATATGACATTGTCAGAATGCTTAAGTATGTGGTAACTCGAGGGAGAATTGCTGAGTTCATGGACTTCCTACTTCAGTAGTAGCAAAAACAATCAGATATTGCTATTTGGAAGAAAATGTGAAAAGGGTACTGCATTGAATACGGGTATACCCAGATGATTACAACCAAGCCGGTTTCTATATAAAATAGTAACACTGTATATACAACTACTAATTGTGTTAATCGGTATCACCCCATGCAAAATAGTAAAGTCACTTAGACATAAGGGGTTACAGGGTGTGGAAGAATTAGGAATAGAAACATTAATCATTAGCGGGAAGAGAAAAGAGTAATCTGGAGTACAGTAGATAGCGATTGACATTGTATGAAAATTCTTGTAGATGATTATTGGCTGGATACCAGGAAGCCAGAAGAGAGTTCCACAAGCGAGAATTGCAACAGAAGAAGCTGTTGGCATAGAATTTACAGTTGCATCTATCCAGCTCAACTGTAAAGTTATGAGATCTTAATACTAATCTTGTACGGCGCTTAAATTCAAAAAGTCTAGTTACCATAGCGAAGAGTTCATGCGAACAATTACCATGAAAGTATTTATAGAAAAGGGACAGATAGGCACCCTTACGGCGGTGGGAATGTGACTGAAGACGAGTCGCCAGATCAGGACCAATAATATTGCTGATTCTTCTTTGGATTTTATCAAAGAGCTCATGGTAAATAGCATTGGCACCGGCCCATATGGGGCAGCAAGTGTCTTAGCATCGAAAGAATCTTATAGATATGTAAGATATATTCTAGAGATTGTCTCGTTCAAAATAAGACATGTTTTACGAAAATCGACACATAATTAATGCAGTTAGTAAAAATTTAAATTTAAATGGCGAGTTAACATGCAAGCGGTATATTAACGAAACACCAAAACGTCGATGTAAATCACTACACTGATAAACTCGTACACTCATCACTTTACAGTTGAGCTGGGTAGATGCAACTGTAAATTCTATGCTAACAGCTTCTTTTGCCCAAATTCTCACTTGTGGAACTCTCTTCCCGTTTCATGGTTTCCAGCCAACTTTCATCTGCAAAAAATTTCATGCAATGTCAATCGCTATCTACGGTACTCGAGATTACTCTTTTCTCTTCCCGTTCCTTATTACTGATTATGTTCCTAATTTTTCCGTTACATGATAAGAGATTTGCTAGCTACATCTAGACTCTTATAATTACAGTATGATTTACATTGCATAGAAGAAATCGGCATTATATTGGCACAATACGAACTTCTTATGACCTAGTAACACCGTCACAAAGTGTCTACCGAACGTAACGACGAATATTTACACAGTTATTTTTGATGATATTCATACAAGTATGTTTGGGTGGCGTATGTTTCCAGACCCCGAAGCCTCCTGAGGTGTATTGTCCATATTTGAGTGAGTGTTTCATCAGCTGCGTATGTGTCTTTTCAAGATGTGTCGGTTTATCTGCGTTATTCTCGCTGGAACTAGAATTACAAAAGGCAGGTTGATCAATACATTTCGAGTTGGTCGCAGTTGAATATGTTAATCTCGACCTAGGAAGCTATTTGTGTAGTCAACACGACATCCAAACATTATATTGTACTTACTGGTCAGGAGAAGATCATTTCAAATAAGTTTATCAATCGACATGGGGAAGAAGATCAGACGAAAATAAAGATACAGGAATGTACGTCTATTTCTATTAACGTTACAAGTGTAGGCTTTCACTTTATTTAAACTACAATTGAATTATAAGAATGAATCAGTACAGGAGAAGACTCCCAAGTCAATTACAACAATCACGTATGTATAGGTGTGTAGACTTTGATATATACATACAGACACATCAACACACACACACACACATACACACACACACCCACACACATATATATATATATTAGATTATGTATATTATATTAGATTTTTATAGACTACCTAATATTTTGGTCATAATGGTTTGTTAATTTGTTATTATTTGCTTTATTTATTTAGGTTCATTGATTTTGTTTTTTTATTTTTTATTTATTTCTTCTATTTCGTCTATTCTAACGGGTGTGATTTGGTAATTTGTTTAGGTTAATTTATTTTGCATATATTTACACACGCTCTATCTCTGATATTGAGCACTTTATCCCATAAATATAGCACATCTTAAGACTATATGTCTTCATATATATATATATATATATATATATATATATATATATATATATATATATATATATACACATACATACATACATACATACATATATATATATATATATATATATATATATATATATATATATATATATATATATATATACTAGTTGGATTATACTAAGTACATGTCACTATAACAGGTAAACACATATAACAAGAACATTTCGTGGATTTATAACTTTTCAAAATTCAAATAAAATTCTCACTTGATCGATTTGAACAAGAACTCTATCGTCGCGGCATCGCATGCTCCAAAACCATATTCAACTATCTATAATTAGCCTAATTTAAAAAAAAAGATTAAACATTTTTCGGTCTACACGTATTTCGTCTTAGTGTTTGATTATATATGGGAAAATTGCGCCCTAAGGATAACAATTTGAAATTGTCAAAAGTACTTCGTATGCGTCTTCCATACCGCGAATATAAAGATATTATTATTCAAGGAATTGATAGGAAGTTAATGCCTCATTAAGTTCTAGTAGCAAAGTGATTTCGCCGTTAATCACATTAACATTGCTGTTTAATTCTTTTCATGAATTATTTCTTTATATATATATATATATATATATATATATATATATATATATATATATATATATATATATAATTATGTATAACTTTATATATCAACAAACAATATTTAGAAAAATATGACAAACTGGATGTTTTTTTGTGACACGTTTCATCCGTTTGGATTCCATCGGACTTGGCTTTGTTGATATTTTGACGTCTACACATGCGCCTGAAACGTGAGCCGAAAGTAGTTTCAACATTTTTTAAAGAGTATTTTTTGTTTCAATCTAGCCAAATTCATTTGTATTCTTTTTCTTTTTTCTCTCCTATTTTCCTTGACTATCCTACACTGTGACAAGATAAAATCTATCAAGAATGGTGATATATTATAAGAGCCTGGACGCAAATTTACCGTGTTTAACTAGTGATTTAGGCACTTTCCAGACATTTTCGTCTAAGTGGATTATTTTCTCTTTTAATGAAAGTCGCATTCCCTATGTTAAAATTATGGTCCGTTCTGTTACGGTAAACATGAATTCTGGCAATTCCTTCATTTGATAGAGTACATTCCTCTTTCAAGTTTTGTCTGGTTGTTTTATTTTTATTGATTAAATCCTCGATTGAATTTAAGCGTCCTACGAGGCTGGCATCCCGTTCCCACCCCTTCACCATTGAAACTGTTAGATGTAGACGTCTCTTCTACTCCAATAGCTTCATGTCTCGCACATCTCGCCTGTAGGAATACCTTCCTTATTCTTTTTTCCCTGACAAATATAATCTCCAACTATTTATGTGTAACGTCAAACGACATCTCCAGTTGCCTTGATCTATCGACTCCCCTTCTCCACATTCTTTCCCCTTTCATTCCTATCTGCTCTCGCTCCAAATCTTCTGTAACCCCCTTGCCTTGATCGAACCACCATCTTTCTCCACATCCTTTCCTTTATCACTTCCTCCAAAATTTCTGTAACCCCTTGCATGCTAGTGGCTTCCAGCCTTGCTTGGGGTGAAAAGCTTAAAAAAAAAAGATGTAGTTTTGCCAAATTTTATGTCGTGTTTAGATAAATTCTTTCCGTTTTTAGTTGTAGCAGACTTAGTGAGTAGAATAATATATTCTGTGTCTTTCAAGTTTCTTCGGTATGTTTCCACCCGTTATAAATTAGGGATGTTATAGCAGATCAAAACTTATTTCATCTTCATTCTGATATAACTTGAGCAATCACAAACACTCTATGCCATCATTTCATCTCATTTTTCATTTATTCTATATAGTTGTGAGGTCTCTTTTTGTGAAGAAGTTTATGAAATTATTTTTACTGATAGGATGATAGTGGGAAATGTTTGTCTCGCTAGAACAATTGGGACGGAATTGTGAATTCGATCTGCCCTGGGTGCCCCTACTTTGCCTTGTGTCACATCTAAACTACGCTTGGAAAATCCCTATAGCGATTTCAATTTCCTTCTTTTCACCTCATTCCAACAAGTTCCATGTTATTTTGCCCCTACATTCTCTTGTTGCTTTGACAAATGTCTGTTAATTCTTTTTCTCTTACTTATCTCAGGATCTTTCTGTATTCTTTTTGAATCTACTTCAATTGTAACCTTTTCCAAACTTTTTACAGAAAAATATTATTATTATTTAAGATTCTTAGACACTTAGATGTTTTGTCTTTCGGATGAGGATCATATCACAGTTCCAACCAGCAGCAGCATCTTAGATACGTAACACTTTCATCAGCACATGAGCTTTTTCAAACAGTCCGCCACCTGCACACACTCAATCACGCCAGGTATCACCAACGCCTCTTGCAAGGCATCTAGCATAGGAGAAAAGACAACTCTTTATTCAAAGCCAGTTAGGCGAGCAACGGAATTTCCATAAAGAAACAGGAACTACACCAAGCGTAGTACGGTGACAGCCCTATATTTCACAGGGTTTTTAAGATAGCATATTTCCGTAGATTTTTGTAAAAAGCACAGACGCTTTTGAGTTTCATCAGGAAAAAAGAAATGGATAGCCTTAAAACAGGTACAGAATTATTAAACTAAATTAAGTAACAATGAAGCCACGTCAGCATTAAAATGTGTTAAATGTGTTATTTGGGTTTTTGAGGAATACGCAAAGAGGAATAATAATAAAATAGTTTTTTTTTTCAGAAAGAATTTGAAACACATATAAAGTTGGCAAATTGAGTCAAAAAACAGCGAGCCAAATTTGAGAGATTGCAGAAACCTTTGAAGTATTCAAGCGATAAACGAAACATTTCGAGATGAAATGATAGTCGCTTTTATTTCTAATACATGCAAAAAAAGAAGACATTTTTCATCATAGAATAAGTCGACAAAAACATCCACATCGAAGACTAATATAGAAATAAGATACAAGAAAATGTTCCTGCTATTCTTAAGGCGATGCAAGGCCCAAGAATCACTTAAGCTGCACATTTACTAAATGCACAAGGACGTAGGAATTGTAGATAATGTGGCTATACATGATACATAGGATTAATCTAAGACATAATGGGGTTAAGATTATAGTGTTTGGAGAAGCATCCTCGCAGGAGTCTGTGTCACAATACAGGGGCTCTTGGTCCGAATTTGTCAAAATGTAACGTCCTTCTTATCAATATGGGGTACGATGAGGATGAGATGATTTTACCTTCGTGTATATAGCATGGAGGGCTTTTAATTGTAAAGGCCTGAAGTAGTGAAAATAGACGGTGTCGTCCATCAGAATATTTTCCTTAGGATTAGCGATAGGTTATAGATAGTCATGCAACGTTGCGTCTCTGAGAAAAGGGTTGGAGAGTGAAAGATAATTCATTGTCGGAAAGGTGGCTAAAAACTTTCGAACTCTGTCAAGACTAAAAATAAGATTGGGCATCTCCATCTTAGATAGAACAGCCAATACTGTATTTCGGGATGGATATACAATATGATAGGTCCTGACCTGGCATCCCGACTCCAGTCACTTTCTCACAGACATGATGTGGCTTTTCTTTGTCTTTTCTACAAATATTTTCATGGTAACCGCTCTGATGATCTACCTTCACTGGTTCTCAAACTGCACGAATTTAAGCGTGCTACTAGGTTGGCATCTCGGCCCCACCCTTTCACTGTCGAAACGGTTAAATGTAGCCGTCTCTTCTACTCCAGCGGCTTCTTCTTTTGCACTTACAAACAGTGGAATTAACCTCTTCATACTCGCTTCCCTGATAGCGATAATCTTCAAATATTCAAATGTAATGTCAATAGACATCGATGTTTTGATCCTGATCCAAGTCCTTCTCCATATACTTTCCTCACACACTTCTTTTTACTCTTACTCTCACTTTCTATAACTCCTTGTGTGCTAGAGGCACTCCCGTGTTGCTTGGGGTGAAATGCTTAAAAAAAGTGATACTTGTAAAGATAGATTACAGCAAATGGAATAATGTACTTTTTGGAGTGGTACGAGAAGCTGATAACCTTCCCGGCATCTTTAACTTTGGGTCGTATATACGAGTTCCGTAGGAGTGGAAATTAGTCCTTATAGACGTTACAATAAATAACTGTGCTTAATGCTTTCTGGCTTGAGAAGATTCTTCTGTAGTTCCAGTCTTTAATAACTCAGATAGACTCTCAGAACCGTCAAAAAATCGGCCTACTTCCTTGTTTTGGGTAAGTACTAGAGACCCTAATCAACTCTGAATTGGCCAAACATGTCACATCTCAGAAACTTCTTTCAGATAAGCAATATAAATTTCGTTTCTCGACATCTGATATTTTAACGATTGTTTCTGAAAAAGGTCTTTCAAGCTTTCGTTAAGTATGGACAAACTTAGGACCTTTCGAAAACATCTAACGGGGTTTGTCGTACTTGTCTTCACATTATGTAAAGTTATGTCATCTGTGGACGAATCTTTTAATGGATTCCGTTTTTCTTATTAAATCGCGAAATGAAAGTTGTCCTAAACGACCACTCTTCGAAATGCGCAGTCATGCAGGTGCCCACTGTTCCATATTCGTGGACCTACAATGTTTCTAATTTTCATGAATGGGCTTCGTGATGACGTCACTTCTCAACACGGTATCTCTGCAGATGATACAACTATTATCTTCATTTTTAAGAGTCAATCTGATCAACTCGATAAGGACAGCTGAAATAAAGAATGATCTAGTATATGCTTTTAACTAGAGAAGGAATGGTTTATTAAAATTAACGCCTCTCAACCGAAACTGCCTTCCATCAGGATGGCGCATGCTAACATCCAGGAGTCTGACTAAGATTTAGCTAAGATTTAACTTAATCGATGAGACGATTACAGATTTAGTCCCGGCTGTATGAATCAATCATCAAAAAGAATCTATTGTCTCTATTCTCAACGGGTGGTTAGATTTTGCTTGAATATTAATCAGGTCTCATTTCATATAGCACGCGTATTCATCATTCATTGCCCATTTCTCCTCATAATCTTTACTTACTATCACTTTATTTTCGTTTATATCACCCCACATTAACGATATTCTACCTCGAGTCACTATCGCGAATTGTACTGTGTGGACATTCGTATATAAAACAAGTTTTCTTGGTTGGCATTGTTAACTGTGTAACCCGTCTACGTAGATCGGGAGAACAGCCTTTTCCCAATAATCCAATATGTAAAAGAGATCCTATATAAAATTTAACGAAAACGAATATGCAAAAACCTCAACCTGAATATTTTAAAAATTTAAAATTTTACTCTCCTTGACGAGTACATATAAAGCATATGTTCATTTAATATAGCGACCTTCAGCCCTACGTGTTGCTGAATATAAAATTGACCTATTATTACTTGAATTCATAGCAGGCGTCATAATGTACAGAACAACCCTACCCCAGATGTAAAAAAGAAATTGTACAAGTGTACTCATTAAAGAGACTTGCTGCAACTCTGTCGACACAAACAAGGTGAAGAAGGCTTTAAAATCATTTCCTTTATAAATATGCGAACTCCTTTCACTCTTGCTGCCAGCTTACTTTAACGAGATTTTCCCATCTTGTTCATATCGAATTTTACTCTATCGTCTACAAATTCTAATAAGAGTTACCTCCATTTTTTACCAGTTTCTTCATCTTGCTTCTGTAAACATCATCTGCTATCCTCCTCATCCCATCTCCGCCATCTTTGTTATTATTCGTGTTGTTTTGGCTGCGGCTTTTCGCAATAATTAATTTTGAAACATTTTGTCATATGAAGACTAACTCTTGTTAAACTTGACTAATTAGATTGAGGACTGCTACCCACGGCCCATTCTTTAAATATTTTCCTTCGTTGATGTTAATTTTGTGTTATAGCAGACGATAAGAAGCATGTTTGAAATTTTACTTCCGCTGTGATTTTGCTTTAGGTTGTTTTATAAAACAATAATGATAACCTTTTATGAAAAATAATTCCGACTTCGAAATAAAAAGATGTCTTTCTCTGTTTTTTAACGTATATCAACTATTACTACACATTTATACTTACAATTAGTTCAGACCTGTTTTATAGTTCGACGTAAATCGTTTAAAATATTTAATTCGGCATTGGTTGCATGAGTAATTTAAGTCGAATGATTGAAAATCGAATGGTTGAAGACGGAGATTCGCACTGTGTGGGTTATTACAAAAATATACAGATTTTGTATTTTTTTTTTTAATATAATTAATTTCATTAAATTAAAAGAACTAATTTAAATTTTATATTTTAGTTTGAACAGAATTAGCGTATTTCCCGACATTGAGGATATTTCAGCATCAAAGACGCACCCAAGCTTTAAATTCACACTGAAAAAAAAAGAATAAATATAAAATGAAATAAAGTAAAAAAAAAATTAACATCGACCGATAAAATGCAGTGAAATCATTTTTAGACATATTTTTTTTAAATATTTTGCGATGGAACTTTGAAGTTATAATTAAACATCATAATAAACTGTAATGGAATTGCTAACATGACTTGAAATCATTAGGATATTTTTCTGCCGCATTAATATTAATAGAATATCTCCGACTTGCTCAATATATGACTTCACAGATGCACAGAATCCCTATTTCGCAAAGTAATGCTTCATAAACAGTAACCATGGTTACAGAGATCCAATCGGAATTTGTAATCGAATCTCAATACTAGAAACATTCTAATTAAGCTGCCAAGTAATCCAATTATTTTATAGTTTTTTTATTTATAATTAATCTATTCCTTAGTTTATAAATTAAAAAAAAATATGTAAATTTTAATCAATAGTCATTTTATAGCTGTCTGCTGTACGGTGATATTATGTGCCGAATTTAAATTGTTCCGTTGTCTTATTCTGAAGCATTACAAAGTCAAAATTTTGCATGTCAAAATGAAATGAAGATACGTGTTCTTAAAATCTATAGAATAATGACAATATTTCATATTCTTTTATTATATACCAAGTTGCCTCAGGACATTTTTTACAATGATATTCACTCTGTACAAGGGCCGAGCGCCACTCAAGGTAGAGTGTTACAGGGTAAGTGTCACAATTTATGCGGATGTGGAAAAGATAACGGTTAACCCTATATTTGAACAGGCTAAGATCGTATTGATGGAGGAAGCATGCACTTGGGAGTCGTTTCCTCAAAGCAGAAGTTTGTGAGAATAATCTGCTCGAGTGGAAATTCAATCTCAGCAGTGGAATACGATGGGAATGAGGGTGGTTCACTAAAATGGGCATGGCATGATGGGCCTTAGCCGTGGATTTTAAAACTGGTGAACGTCAGGAATGTAGTTCGTATGAAAAATGTGTAGTGCTGCGAGAGACATGCGACATTTCTTCTGTGATAAAGGAATTGCAGGGTGGAAAATAATTTATCCCCCACAAGGACATCTGGTCGAGTCTGAAAAGTATAGTATGACCAGCCCCTGTCCATATATGACAAGAGTACCCTATTATCAGCCTTATCTAACGCTTGTAAAGGGAGAGGATAGCAGGAGGAGTCAGGTATTTACTGGATCAGACAAGTGGACGTATGTACAAGTTCCACTTGAGGTTTCTGTTCAGCTTAAGTCCTAAGGGAACGTCCGTTCATCGTCGTGGTTTATAGTTTGGAGTCTGATTGCCTATGATGAAATGTTACTGGTTTTGGTATTCAAGACATTGTATGTGACCAGCCAGTATTCTTCCACTGACATGTTAGTGCTAGGTCAGAGGACGTGAGCGATTCTACCTTTACTTAGATTGTTTTCCTTTGTACCCCTTAGCAAACTTTGTCTCCTTACCGTTT
This sequence comes from Acanthosepion esculentum, assembly GCA_964036315.1. Taxonomy (NCBI): domain Eukaryota; kingdom Metazoa; phylum Mollusca; class Cephalopoda; order Sepiida; family Sepiidae; genus Acanthosepion; species Acanthosepion esculentum. The sequence goes on from OZ038476.1 coordinate 143,040,222, forward strand.
TAAGCTGGGGCAGGTTACTGAATAGAATAATCAAACGAAGATTGGTAATGAAAGATAATACTCAGAACAAGAACAACACATATAAGATCCACCAGCGGCGCATAGAAGAAGTAGTCAACTGTTAGAAGTGAGTCAGTTGAATTCCACAATGAATCGCAAACTGAAAGATATCTACCAAGCGCTCCACGCGGTCAGATGTCGCACAAGGCCAAATTTAATATAGGGTACGAGACTGCCTTTCGACATAGTATCGTCTGAGGATCCTTTCTGTGCGAAGCCAGAGAGTTTGACCAGCACAGCTGGAGAGTAATCTCCAACTGCAGACCAACATACAGTATTTACTACTCTATTTATGTGAATGGAGACATATCCATTATTGTACGTGGGTATGCTACAACACTAACCCTCCCCGTTGATATTTCCTCGTCCACTTACGTTAAGTAAAATACAATTATTGTATTTTTTGGTTTCTTTATCTGAAAAACTCCATCTTGGAGGAACAATTTATTTTTACCTTTTTTTATTTTTATTTTGCATTTTTCTAAATCCAATTCCATAATCAATAATTAATCAGAAGTGGATGTCGTGGCTAAAACAGTTGGGTTTTCTCAAGACCACTAACTTTCCATTATTGATGGATTTTTCCTTTTTAATGTGTTTTTGGAAACAATTTGTAAAGTCAATATCTTTGTGTTACTTGTGCTATCCATGTGTTAAGAGTTGTTATTTACATCATTTGGTGCAGGTGTTTTTGTGATGATGTAGCGCCAGTCCACAAGGTTTGGAGAAATATTACTCTTTGTACGATCTACAGGTTTCATTTGTTTGAAGCCATTTGTAATCATTGGTCCAAGAATGTGGCTGTATACAGATGACTCTGTAGATATCTTTGAATGGGTTTGGAAGTTTCGATTCGGAAACGCTATATAAGAACATGACTCACTTCTTCAGGTTAATATTTTGGATTTTTTTAACAGTTTGTGCAGCCTATTTCAAGTTCCTTATCACCGATACTGAATTTGTTATTACTGATCCATACCCTAAGTTAGTTGGCGTGTAAACCATTTATTAATTGTTATGGTCCAATATCCTCGCACCACTGTTATGGTCCAAGGTTAGGACCAAGGAAGAACAACACGAACACAAGAGTAGGAATAACAAAGATATATTAAACAGAATAATAATACAAGAAGTTGAAGGTGTTAGTATGACTGTCAGACTGGTTTATAGTGAACTACTATTGTCTCGACTCGTTCTGTCTCGACTCGTTCCACTTCATTCTCTCCGTCTCCCGTGAGAGGCGCAGTCTTTATAGTAACATGAATAGTTCATTGTCCTCATAGGTAAGATCTCATAACATTAATTAAACATGCTGAATGATTTGTGGTGAATTTAGGGTTGGTCCATCACTGCTTTAGTTTAATTTCCAGATTACCTTTTCAGTTTTATAAAGGTTGATCTTCCGTTTTACTTAGCGCATTTGCTAAAGAATTTTGATATTTTATTCAAGGTCATTCTTATCCAAATTCGCATGTTAAAAATGGGAAAGTTCCAAAGCTTTCCCCAAGAACTGTATAGACTAAAGGACATGCCTATTAGGATAAATTTAAGAATATGTGTTGATAATCGCGTGGTCGTCCTTTATATTAGATCTTTTAATGTCCCTGTATTAGAAGAGAAATAGAGGATTATCATAAAAGATACTGAGAACCATTCCGTAACAGAAATTATAGAGAAGGAATCAGATTCTCTGACTCCAGGTAGAGTCTAGATTTTGTAGAGGAACTATATTGTCCTCATACCGAAATATTTCAAACTTCATAGGGAGTACAACAGTGGGTTAGGGAAATAGGAGCCCAAATCTATTCAATATTTTCCTCGACTATGCCATGTATTGTTCTAGCGAGACAAGCTTGCTAACCATTACACCGCCTCTAAGTGCACAAGGTTTCCAAAGCAGGTATAATAGAATTAAAACGAGGCAGTGATGACGAATGACTTGATTCAATCTTAAAAATTCCGATTTACATTTTGCCCAACAATGCAAGTGACTAAAACAAAACCTAACACTCAAAATTGAAGTCATGTTCTTAAATAGCCTCGTCAGACGAAGACCTTCAAATGGGTGTCATTCATGGCACTAAATCTGTTCAGAAATTTGTTCAAACATAGCCAGCTACAACAACTCTGTAACAACAACAACTCAAACAAGCTTTTTCAGATCGATGTTTAAAGATGGCTTCGAGCGAATGAAGACGGTAGTATAAAGCGAAGGTCATCCGCCATAGGAACTCGTAGATTGGCGCTACACAATCACAAAATATGTACCAAAATAACAGAAACCATGTCACTTGAGGACTTCCAACAACATTAACAACTGAATTCTACAGCACATGCGAATCAAAGAGAAAATAATAGCATAAGATTTTGAACTATTCAAACAAAAGGATAGAATGATTCGTTCATCAATACTGGAAAGATCGATAATACGACTGAAAACTATTTACATTATTCGGACTATTGTTCTTATCTTTGTCGCCATATTTATTACAACGTTTCGGCCGTTGTACGCTCCGGCCTTCTCCCGGTGGTTGGAATATCGATCTGAACCCTTTATTTCGATCACTTGGGTAGACTGTTCTAGTTCCACGTACCATGTTTAATGGATGTCAGTTATCAATGATCTCCTGTTAATTCCCCTCTCCAAGTTCTCCACTGCCTTAACCGGGTATTGAACTCAGACATGGCACGTGAAACTAGAATAGTCTACGTCAGCGAGCGAAATAAATGGTTCATTAGCATTTCAGTGGTTTATTTACATTATTCGGACTATTCTCCTCATCTTTGTTGCCATATTTATTACAACGTTTTGGCTGTTGTACGCTCCGGCCTTCTTCATGTGATTGGAATGTCGAACTGAACCCTTTATTCCGCTCACTGGGGTAGACTGTTCCATGTGCCGTGTTTAATGGATGTCAGTTATCAGTTATCTCCTGTTAATTCCCCTCTCCAACTTCTCACTGTCTTAACCAGGTATTGAACTCACACACTTTGGGTCCTGTCACTGGATCTAACTAACGCCTTTATCCACTGTGCCATGTGTCCTTGAGGCCAATAGTCCGATTCATGTAAATAGTGTACAAAATACCTCATCTTAGAAATATAGACAAATACTACTGAACATGAGAAACCTATTTTCCAGAAACAGATATATGTTATAAACCCCAAACGAAAGTAGAGTGAATTGTCAATGAATGCCGTCTTATTCTTCATAAGTAAAAATTCTATTTTTACCATTATTAACTAGCAAGATCTGAAAAATAAAAACAAAAAAAAACAAAAAAATTGGTTGCTACTTGAGAGAAAGTCTTAATAAACCGATAGGAATAGTTCATATATCCAAGCATAAAATACAAAGAATAAGCGAAATAGAGACAGTAACAAAAAAGAAAATCGAACTATATACGATGGAGAGCTGAACGGTTCACGGCCTAACCTACTTTCTAGTGTCTGATCAAATCACCAAACATTACAGTTTTTTGTGGTCCTTTCTTGGTCATGTCGATAACATTCAATACACATCCGTCTACAAAAGAAAAATCAATAAACACATCAAAATCGCAAGGAGAATATTTTTTTATGAAGAAAGACGCGAAAATATATATCCCATCATTAGCTGTTGTAGCAAAGTACTACAAATCCGATTGGATTTGGAGAGTGAACATCTGAGAACTGTGCAAATTACTATGGTTAGACTAATAAAGTCATTGCGCACAAAAGAAGACCATCTTTTGGATATAATAATAGAAAAAATCCAAATTAAAATACAATCAGCTCGACCAATCAGAGGAACATTTTATTTACAAACTAAATAATACTTTTAAACAGGTAAACTATCGTATCGAAGGCAAAGACCCAAGTAATAGTAACATATAGATATATAGATAAATAATAAAAAACACCTGCTTAAGATAGCGTGAATATTAAGTTAAATATTGAATCTATAATTTTTCATGATAATAGTTATACGTCGATACTAACATGATCTTTAATTCTTGTAAACTCGTTGCAGGTTCTAATTACAGGTAGCTTTGTTATGTCGATAATAGTGGATTTGATGACGATGCTCAGCGTCTTCCGCACAAAATACAAGGAATTCTAATTCCGAATTAGCCAGGAGCGATCGATGTGAGCTTTTCTCTTTTGCCATAATTTCTTGCACCGGTGCAGATTTGGCTGTCTTCGTTGTTGCAACGCTTTCCTTGAAAGACAAACACAACTCCGCACAGTTGGAAGTTATGATTCCAAGAAACTTTGGGCCTATATCAAATTGCTTGGTTTCATGTGACCTTGCAGACGACGTTCATGTGCCCTTTTTATCTGGGGCCAACATAAGCGCTAAACTTAACCCAGCACTTTGTAGAAAACCATTCTTGATACTGGAAAAGCTGACTATACAAATATATTGACCTGTTAAAAGATCAGGGCACGACTAATACGGACACAGTGTCAGGCAAATTTTTCATTGGAGACAAAGCATATGAAAGCTTGCGGGTCTTTTATTTGTTCTCGATATCTCGTTTAGGCCTCGGAACATTACAAAAGAATAGGCCAATAAAATAATGCATACTGAGGCAGCGAGAATTAGTTAAGCAAGCTGTATTAGACTTAACTGACAATATCTGTCATATTAATATTATATTTTGAAAATTTTCGAACGATATATTACACATTTGGTTTGGTTTGGTTTATTTTGTTTTACGGCATATCAACCTCAATGGGTTATTTAATACCGACAACATTTTTAGGATAGACTCGTATGAATAGAATATGTATTCTTTGGTTTAGATTGGTTTGGTTTATTTTGTTTTGCGGCATATCAACCTCAATGGGTTATTTAATGCCGACTACATTTTTAGGATAGATTCGTATGAATAGATTATGTATCCTTTGGTTTAGATTGGTTTGGTTTATTTTGTTTTGCGGCATATCAACCTCAATGGGTTATTTAATGCCGAAAACATTTTTAGGATAGACTCGTATGAATAGAATATGTATTCTTTGGTTTAGATTGGTTTGGTTTATTTTGTTTTACGGCATAGCAACCTCAATAGGTTATTTAATGCCGAAAACATTTTTTATTGATGGTAAAATTTTGTTTTGTCAAAAATCTGTTTCTGGTAATATTGTTCCTTCAAAATTGTATTGCTGGTAATAATTTTTTTCAAAAACGTATTGCTGGTAATAGTTAACTATTTACCCATAGCTGAGTCCCCAACAGGCGCCACCACGCCGGGATAGGGTGGATCCGGGAACATCAGCAACCAAGAGGCGGTTACACACTGCTCAAAATATCCCGATCAGAGGTCTTGCTGCTGGATGTAATTTAACGCCTTACCCAGGACGCGGATGTAGTTTAACGTCTTACCCAGGACGCGGATGTAGTTTATCGTTTTACCCAAGACGTGGGTGTAGTTTAACGCCTTACCCAGGAATCGGATGTAGTTTAACATCTTACCCAGGACGCGGATGTAATTTATCGTCTTACCCAGGACGTATTACAAATTTAGATCCAAATTATGAATAAAATATTCAAATTATCTATTTATATTTTTCGAGTATTTTCTAATGTCTTAGTTATTATCAAAAACTAAATATTTTCAGTGTTATTGATAAGGAGACCTTTCTACACATGACGTCACTTAGACGATTCAAATCTATTTAAATGTGAAATATAAAGTTGCAAAAATGACCGTATGCAAACTACAGTATGTACACTACAGGATAATGTTTGGGGTCACCATGCATTTCTTAAATAAATAAAAACACAACTTAAAATGAAGTATTTCTGTATTTGTTTAAGTAGAAGCTAAAATGTTTCTAACTCCGGTGGTTTGATATTATTCTGACACATAGCACAAATCACACAAAAGCATCATATTTTGTTTTCATCAATTAAACCGCCATTTGCCTTAATTACTGCTTTACAAATTTTGGCAATCTTACGAAAATATTTTCTACAAAGTAGAGGGCAGACATTTTCAAACATTCTTCAAGAACGGAAAAAGCTCACTCATAATCTCTGGTTATTCCCTTCGAAATCTTCTATCCAATTCATACCATATTAATTCAAGACATTAAGGCGGCTCTGTCATAATTTCAAAATTGTTGTTCCTTTTTACACTCAAGGTAATTATGAAATAATTTTTAAAAAGTGTTTTAAATTGTTGTCTTGTTGAAAGGTTACTTTTTCCAGTTATGCATAAACCAGATGGTATAGCAGTTCTTTGGCAAATCGAATTATATTGTCCTTTTTTATGACTGAATTCAATTTCCACTCCTTTTGGTAATCTAAAAAGTCTACTGAGATGTTAATGATGAAAACAAAATATAATGTTTCTCACGCAAAATATTCATAATTTAGCAAAATGTATTGGGGATAGACAATTCCATATTTGAAACTTTTGGTCGTAAGAGGAGCCCGGAGAAAGACTAACAATAAAACCAAATACACTGTTGTTAATGAAATATTATCTTTTACTTTGAAAAATACAAAATTATCTCCATTTTAAGGTGTTTTGTAACGAAATGCATCAACACCACAAATATTATGTATGTGGTGTTGCTTAGAAATCATTGTCTACGAAAATCAAGAAAACTTACACCTTATAATGAAAAAGACAATCGAATGTACACAAACAAATTGTGTACCTTGGACAGCCTATACACATATTTGATCAGCATGTGCAATAATTCCTTCGAAAATTGGTACAATTCAATTAAAATTTCAGCAAAGAAATTGCCGGTTGAATTTAATAAAATGTTCTTTAAATAAATAGTGAGTCAGTCGTTGGAGTACACAAAGATCTCTTTGATGATGATGCGATATTCATCTTAAAGATATCTGGTATTTCATATCCTGCGGTTAATCAGAAGCATTGAGGATGGGTATTTAGACATAGGTAGAAGAGGGGTTGTCGCTAAAGTAGGTGAAAGAGTTTACATTTTCTGAGGTTTAATTCTGCATAGTGAATTTGTTATCATGAAAAACTTATCAAGTAGATTTTTAAGGAGGACCACTATCTGTTCATTTTATAACCAGGACAGTGTCACGATATTTTTCAAACATGTCATCAATCATACCTAATAAATCTTCAATACTATTATATAGAAATCTTCATTGAATGGGGATATCTAAGTGGTCGCTCAGAGCGTATGAAGATTAAATAGGCTCTCTTCTAAGCGATAACGGTAGAAAAATGACGTATGTAGTGCTGATGTCATAGCGAGCGTGGAGAGGTGAATATTGACGATTACTGGGGCTAAGCCTGCTTGATTTCCACACTGACGGTGACTGCGAACCATCGTGATGCGAGAGCTGTCACTAAGTTAGGAAAGCCTTGATTAATTGTAGAGGGAACAACATTTAAACCTTTGCATAGCGTTTGGCGATTTATCAAACGCGATTGAAGAAATGAAAAGGGAGGGTCGTATTACAGATACTAGCGACATGCGACTGACCATACAATGTTCAGGAACTCACCGGAACATTAGAAACGGTTCACAAAAAATACTTGCAAATACAATGAAAGAATTAGGATGATCCAAGGCATATCACATTTAAAGGAGATGGCAATGCATAGAATTTTGTAGATTTTAATTTGAACAGGGCCGTTGTTATTTGCGCATTAAAAAAAACCATAGAAAATGAATAAGTACGATAATAATAATAATAATAATAATAATAATAATAATAATAATAATAATAATAATAATAATAAATGAATGAATAAATGAATTGAGATTAGGTGCATTATATAATTAACAGAGAATTAATTTGTTTAATCTATCGGCCAAACTCTGGTCTATCTATCTATCTATCTATCTATCTATCTCAGTCTGTTCCTATCTATCTATCTATCTATCTATCTATCTATCTATCTATCTCAGTCTGTTCCTATCTATCTATCTATCTATCTATCTATTTATCTATCTATCTATCTATCTCAGTCTTTTCCTATCTATCTATCTATCTATCATTCCTAGTTTGTCATATCTATCTATCTATCTATCTATCTATCTATCTATCTATCTATCTATCTATCCTAGTCGTTATCTATCTTGTTTAGAGATGATTTTCTGTTTATCTATGTATCTTGTATCTATCTATCTATCTATCTATCTATCTATCTATCTATCTATCTATCTATCTATCTATCTATCTATCTATCTCATTATAGTTGTAATCTATCTTATTTAGACCTAATAAATCTTCAATACTATTATATAGAAATCTTCATTGAATGGGGATATCTAAGTGGTCGCTCAGAGCGTATGAAGATTAAATAGGCTCTCTTCTAAGCGATAACGGTAGAAAAATGACGTCTGTAGTGCTGATGTCATAGCGAGCGTGGAGAGGTGAATATTGACGATTACTGGGGCTAAGCCTGCTTGATTTCCACACTGACGGTGACTGCGAACCATCGTGATGCGAGAGCTGTCACTAAGTTAGGAAAGCCTTGATTAATTGTAGAGGGAACAACATTTAAACCTTTGCATAGCGTTTGGCGATTTATCAAACGCGATTGAAGAAATGAAAAGGGAGGGTCGTATTACAGATACTAGCGACATGCGACTGACCATACAATGTTCAGGAACTCACCGGAACATTAGAAACGGTTCACAAAAAATACTTGCAAATACAATGAAAGAATTAGGATGATCCAAGGCATATCACATTTAAAGGAGATGGCAATGCATAGAATTTTGTAGATTTTAATTTGAACAGGGCCGTTGTTATTTGCGCATTAAAAAAAACCATAGAAAATGAATAAGTACGATAATAATAATAATAATAATAATAATAATAATAATAATAATAATAATAAATGAATGAATAAATGAATTGAGATTAGGTGCATTATATAAACAACAGAGAATTAATTTGTTTAATCTATCGGCCAAACTCTGGTCTATCTATCTATCTATCTATCTATCTATCTCAGTCTGTTCCTATCTATCTATCTATCTATCTATCTATCTATCTATCTATCTATCTATCTCAGTCTGTTCCTATCTATCTATCTATCTATCTATCTATTTATCTATCTATCTATCTATCTCAGTCTTTTCCTATCTATCTATCTATCTATCATTCCTAGTTTGTCATATCTATCTATCTATCTATCTATCTATCTATCTATCTATCTATCTATCTATCTATCTATCCTAGTCGTTATCTATCTTGTTTAGAGATGATTTTCTGTTTATCTATGTATCTTGTATCTATCTATCTATCTATCTATCTATCTATCTATCTATCTATCTATCTATCTATCTATCTATCTCATTATAGTTGTAATCTATCTTATTTAGACTTTCTATCTATCTTATTTAGACTTTCTATCTATCTATCTATCTATCTTTCTATCTAGCTGTCTATCCTTATATTAATGTGAGCTCAGTGAGAATGTCAATTGGACATCATAGTATCATTTCCATCTTCATCACATCTCCACCCGCTGTTCAGACTGATTTCCATTCAGTTCAGTACTCAATGCCAAAGTCAGTCAGTTTTAAGTAGTCAACCCTGCAAACAACTCTAACAATTTCCAGAAAAGACGTTTTTCCTCTTTTTTTTTTCGCTTCTGCTATTTTTCTCTTTTCCATGAAAAGAGGAAAATGAGTTCGTTGATTCGGTAGTTAAGAATAATACGCAGAAAAATGCGAAAGTTTGAAGGAGATCGAAGCAGTTCCAGACAGGTGCGTTCAATCTGATTTTGATGAAGACAGATTGCGGAAAGAAAAAGAGGATAAGATGAAATAGAAATGTCTGTCGAAAATGAGAAAGAAAAAAAATTAAAAAGAAACGCATTAAACAGTTTTTTTTTTAAATGAGAAGTTCGATGAGTAACATAAAAAAAAAAAAGGAATTTAAGAAAGTTAAGAATGACGAAAGGAGAAAAAGATAAAGCAGAAAAGATTTGAAATAAGTAGGTATTCTGGTATTTGGCGTAAAAAAGGAGATACAGAAACGAAACGGGAGTTATATGTCACCATTCATTTACACATAAAGTATTTTATTGATGAAAGTTTAGTAGACTGGTTAGGACGTTCGCTTTCTGACCATGGGACCTGGTTTCAAATCTCACTATGGTCGATTTGTCAGTAAGGTGAATTCTTCATGCTATCGTTCCGGGAGAGGCGATCCCTATATGCGGCAAATTTGGAAGGTGACCGAAAACCATAAAATGGGTTGACCCAACACTTGCGAGTAAAATTTGATCAACGGAACTCTTTGGGGAGACATCACAACGCATAATGGCCAAGGGTTTGAGCGTTTCAATCTTCCTCAGGCTGATGATCATGCTAGATGAGGTGTTCTTTCCCAGAAACTGTAACTAATCTCAGCTCAACGTATTTGCATTATAAATCACAGGTGGTCTCTGTGAGTGTTGTATAAAAAGGGGCTTGAGCAGGCGTCTGCAACAAGATTTGGTTAGCCGCCCTGACAGACGGGCATCCTCACATACAAGTGGTCAGCCATTTCTTATATATATATATATATATATATATATATATATATATATATATATATAATACAGAGAATAAAAATCCAAAACTTTTCTCATTCGGAAGATAGCTATTTCGATCCACAGATTTTCTTGTGGACCTTATCAATTCAGAGACTTTAGGAAACATCTCTGAATTGGTAAGGTTCACAAGAATATCTCTGTGTCGAAATAGCTATTTTCCCAATGAGGCAGTTTTGAATTGTTAATCTTTTTTGTGGATCAGTTTTAATATTTCATATTATTAGGATTCACTTGGATTATATACCTTCGGATTATTACCTCTCTCTCTATCTCACTCATCTCTCTCTTTCTTTCTCTCTCTCTCACTCTCTCTATCTCTTTCTCTCTCTCTCTCTCTCTCTCTATATATATATATATATATATATATATATATATATATTGCGGGCTTGTTAGAAATAAAGACACAAAGAGAGGAATTGAGATAAACAAATATATTAACAGAAACAGTAATAGAAACATATACAAATGAGAGTGTCCCATTAAGAATGTACGGTCTGACTGTCAGAGCTGAAGGCAGTACCTGCTCCTATTTATAACTGGGAGAGTCCATGCTTGCGGGGGTAAATTACCATAACAATATATAAGCGTATATATGTGTGTGTGTTTATATATTTATATATATATTTGTGTGTGTGCGTGTGTGTGTCTGTGTGTGTCTGTGTGTGTACGTGTGTATGCAATAACACAGATCGTTAACGCTTGAAAGAACACGATTAAATAAGTTTAGTTTAACGCAGTTTAACAGAAAGCGAGAAATGTGTGCAAAATAATTACTCAATATCTGTCTATGCATCTGAGATGAAGTATTGTAAATATTTGGATTGTTCAGATTGTTGACCTTCTTCTTTACGAACACATTCACGAGGTTTCGGCCGTTCTCCAAAATATCACCGGAAGAAGCCTGAACAATACCTCCTCGCAACCTCATGCATCTGAAAGTAAAGATGTTAAAATCACAGAGCAAGAACATCTCTCTTACTATATATATATATATATATATATATATATATATATATATATATATGTGTGTGTGTGTGTGTGTGTGTGTGTGTATCCTATTATATATATATATATATATATATATATATATATATATATATATATAGCATGACTCTTCGGCTGAATTGAGCCACTGTCCGTCACTGTGTGTTTATATAAATCTAAAAATAAATACGCTAAAATTCACCTTTAACCCTACCGTGCGCCGACGGCTTAGTGGTAGAATTTCCGGCTGACGCCAATTCAGTTGGGTTTCGATCCTAGCTAGAGGCAACCGGACGTCTAGCCACACTGATGAGCTGTGATACAGCGAAGCAATCTGTCTGTGGATGACAATAATATATATATATATATATATATGTATATATATATATATATATATATATATACATATATATATATATATATATATATATATATATATATATATATATATATATATATATATATATATATATATATATATAAAAAGTGAACATCGAAGTCAACACTTAGAGGCGGCAATCTGTTTCCTTCAGGCCACCAGTGCAATTTTTTTTTCCCAGCTATTTATATATACGGGTCAGTGGTGCATTATGGTTAGTCTATTTTGGCGGTTATTTTGCCGGAAGTCGTTTGTTTATTTATTTATTTGGCTTGTTATTAATTATTTTTATTTTTTAATTTTTTTTCTTATCTTATATATTTATATATTTTAATTTTAATCGGTGTTTTATTAACGTAGTGAAAATTTGTTTGTATCGCTTATTTAATAGTTTTGTTTAGGTTTGGGAAGATAAAGCTATTTATTTAATTTTGGTCTTTATTGCTGTAGTTTATTCTATTACTTTTGGGGGATCAGTTTTTAATTTCGTTATTACTTCTTTTATTTATTTGGATTGATTAGCTTTACTGCTAGACGGCCCTGTGTCTAGTAAAAGGACCCAGTACCATACCAAAATAGCAGGAGAAGGAAATCCGAAAAAACTAAAGAATCACCATTAAAACAAACCTCGCAATATATCAGAAGTAGGCCTAAATAGTGCTCGGATTTTTACACGTGCCCCCTCCCCCTACACATCTATCTCTCTCTCTCTCTCTCTCTCTCTCTCTATATATATATATATATATATATATATATATATATATATATTTGTGTGTGTGTACGTGTGTGTATACGAGCAGAATATATATCCAATGCTGTGGATAAATTGTCGTCTAAATTACACAAAAATGAAAATAACATTGACACACCATTTTGACATATACATTTATCAAAAGTACGCAAAAAATATCTTCAAATACTAAAGATTACATTTGTTCACTGAAACTGCTCTTAACTTCAGCCAAAACCTGCAGAGGACTTCGCCATCTCCTGCAACTCTTCTGAACGGTCTCCTTGTTTAAGTTGGTGAATGTTGTCGTAATCCTTTCTTTCAGTTCATCTTTGGTGTTTGTTACAAGGAGTTTTGTTGATCTTCCGTTCAACTGCACCTGACACATCAAGGGGGTTGTAGTCTGGGGAGTTATGTGGCCAGATGTAAGCGGTGTTGTGGTCGCAGAAATTGTCTGACAGCCATGCCTGGGTACTCCTGCTTGTGTAGCTTGGTGCAGAGTACTGGGTCCCGACATAGGGTCTTCCAGCAGCCATCCTCTTGAACCAGGGCAGCGCTACCGCCTCAAGTCACTTTAAGCCTCCGTATTGAGTGTAAGTCCCTCAACAACAAATTCGGGAGTTCTTTTTTTATCAGAACGATCAAAGTTTGCTTATCCGAGATGCCGTACCATCATAATCAACAACAGACACATCCAACTCACTCCAAATCGTCTGCACTGTCCTCAGATTGACAGTCAAACACTCTTAAATTTTCGTACTAGAGCTCCGACGCGAATGCCGAGCAGTACAGCAAGTCGTTTCCAAATTTCTGACTGAGTGATTTGCGTTTATTTCTCGCAGACGGTGCCCAGCTGACTCTACAATACTGCGCAGGAGACAATATGATAAAATAAACAACGCGCATGCGTGAAATTAAAATGGTGACAATTTAATCATCGCACCCTACTTAGAATGTATATATATATATATATATATATATATATATATATATATATATATATATGTGTGTCTGTGTGTGTGTGTGTGTGTGTTTGTGTGTTTGTTTGTTTGGGGTTTTATGGCATATCAGCCACTATGGGTTATTTAATGCCAGATCCAGTATTTACTAAATATATCAAAAACTTATAGCTGGCAACATCATTGTTTCAAAAAAGTGTAGTTGGCAACATCATTGTTTCAATGTGCTGGAAAAGACCCGGAAGTTCACTATTTTCCCATAGCTGGGACCCCAACAGGTGCCACCACTCCGGGTTAGGGTGGACCTGCGAACACCAGCAATTAAGAGGTGGTTATACGCTTCCTCAAACCCTCCTGATCAGAGGCCTTGCTGTTGGATGCAGTTTAACGTCGTACACAGGACGGTGTGTGCGTGTGTGTGTATATATATATATATATATATATATACATATATATATATATATACACACAAACATATATATATATATATATATATATATATATATATATATATATATATATATATATATATGTGTGTGTGTGTGTGTGTGTGTGTAGAGAGAGAGAGAGAGAGAGATTACTTTGATTACGCTGACAATCTGTGTAGGTGAAAACCTAGGTAGGTTTACCTGACTCTTTAGGTTCATAGTTAGATTTGCTCTGCTTAGTGTACTGAGCACTTTTCATAGTTACTTATGCTTTACTCGTTTTGGAGGTTTGTTTTTTTCTTTGGACTCGGAGCTTGGATTCTGGACGATTGTTTTCAACCCAATTTCATATTCTCTAGTTCTTTCTTTTTTATCGCTTATTTTTCCCTGGGCATTGGTTTGTTCATTTACAAGCCAAAACACCTAAGGTTTTTTCCAAACGAGTATAACTATATATATATATATATATATATATATATATATATATATATATATATATATATATATATATTAATCCATGTTTCATTAAATAATATAGACAAGTTTTGTCTATTTATTTTAAGTAAGTTCCATTCGTATTGTCTGATAAGCTTAATCACATTATCGTTGAAAGACGAAAGGAAAACACCATATTGATACATGTTTGAATCCAATCTAAGCTTTCGGCTTACATAAAACATTATGAGAGATGACAAGTTTAATAAATCAATCAACACATATACGAAACCACAATAATGGCCCGCTGTTGCTGTTTGAATAAGCTCAAAGTAACGACAAACTATTATTTACGAGCCAAGGAAGTGGAAAAACGCGTCGTAGCTCGTGACGTCACACATGACCACGCGAGAGTGAAAACGAAAAGTATTAAGTATGGGAAGCCATTGATATTAGCCAATGGCTTCTGCTATAGATTATAGGCATTTAAGAATGTTTGGAGATTTCATAGTTTATTTTGTTCAGGTTCGAGTTACTTAAATGTGAACGCCGAGAGGAAGAAACGAATAAGAAAAACAGATTTTGAGGTTTTCTCATTTGCTAAGAAGATGCGTCGACCCAGCGACCCTTCCTACACACACATACACACATACATACATACATAAATATATATATATATATATATATATATATATATATATATATATATATATATATATATATATATATATATATATGAAAATCCAAAGAAAATTGTTGAAAAACCACTGTATCCGCAAAAGGTTTGGTGTGCATTTTTTTACTAGCGGAAACATTGGCTCATATATTTATAAATTTGAACGTCCATTTTCCTAATAGGCTTCGATGACTTTAACACGTTATGTGAGTGTTAATCTTTTCATGGTTGAAACTGCCAAAGACGTAAGTTGTTAAATCTGAAAGAAAAAGAAAAAAATCATTAGACGCTTAAAATTAATTCACATTTAAAATCGGTCCGAGTTATTGGAACACCCTCTCTCTCTCTCTCTTTCTCTCTCAATCTCTATTACATATATATATATATATATATATATATATATATATATATATATATATATATGTATATATACATATATATATATATATACACACACACAGACACACACACACACATATATATATAATAGAGAGAGAGGGAGGGAGAGAGAGAAGGGGAGTGTATAAAAACATAGAAAGTGTAAAGGAGTGTGATCAGTGAACATTCAATGTAATCGATACCAGAAATATGGGCAGTATAAAAGAAATCTCCATAGAATCATTGAAGCAAGAATCTTACCCATTTACTTTGGCTCTTCTGCACATGCGTCTAACGCGGTTGTTCCACTCGTCAAACTGATGCTGGCTGTCAGGAGTATCGCTCGAATGAAGGTGTTCTCGGCGCCTCAAATATGACAAGTCACTGAAACATTGAAATCATCTTCCGATTAACGCGCAAAGTTAGCTTAGAGAAAAAAAAAGTTCTTTTCTACTGGGGACGCTCTGATGCGTCCCAACATTCTCAGAGGAAAAGCAGAATAGCTATCCGGATGTAGTTGATGTACTAGGGAAGGAGATAGACAATGGCTTAAAACCAATTCCTCTTGTCTATAATGCAGCCTTATCGCCAACGAAGATACAGTCTTGTGTTTTTTTTTTCATTTCTAGCCACCCCATAGTTAAATAGATAGTTTTAAAAGTTATCTGTTTTTTTTTGTCAGAAACTTCGATATAAGAGTTTTCAAATATATTTCTCAGATGATATTCCGTAATTTTAGATTTCTACGGACGACATCTTGAAAAATGGCGTCCCTAGTAAGGATCCTATTTTTGACGAATTGTTATTTGTTGAACAGTTTTTCAAATCAGAGTTTTAAGCAAAATGGCTGCCCACATGCACATGTTACCTAACGGAGACGTTAACATCAAGGAAATAAGAAAATTTAACAACTTGAGAAAAAATGTGACAGAGAAATTCGAAGGTGCATTTACCGGATAAAGACTTTCGGAAAAGGAATAAAGTGATGGAAAATCTAAAAATAACATCAGATATAAAAAAAAATGACTTTTAGATGACGTGATGAAAAATATAAATTAAGACAAGGTGAAGTAATGACTAACAGTTTCGACAGAAGAATAAAGAGAGCCGAGTTCAAATGCCAGTCGGGGTTATTGCATTCATTTACGTGCTAATAACATTGAGAAATGTATGAATCCATCTTCTCCCACCAGCTATGGGTAAAATAGCTGGACAGACTGGGTCTTTGAGTGGCAACCAGTCTAGGAGAAGGAAACTGCATTCAGATTAAATCGATTTTATCCAAAAAGTGTGTATATATCGGGTGAATGCCGCAACAGCTACAGGTAGGTAGGACGATATCTACCTTCTTATACGGTAGTAAAGCCTGGTGCGTCTCGTCACAAGTGAAGAAAAGACTGAACGAAAACGAAATATGGTTCTAGAGGCGAAAGAGTAGAGTAACATGGAAAGAGAATATGACAAGTGTGGAAGTTTTAATGGGAGCAGAAAGACGCGGGGGAAATTAGAGTTATACTTAATTTGGAATAATGACTTGGAGAATATGAAACCGCGATAGTTCAAATAAACGGGAAGAAAACAGAGAAAAACACGGAAAATAACATTAAATGCTCTGGAGACTCATTATCTCCCACGCCATGATTTTATATATATATATATATATATATATATATATATATATATATATATATATATATATATATATATATATACATATATACATTCTAAGTAGGGTGCGATGATTAAATTGTCACATTTTAATTTCACGCATGCGCGTTATTTATTTTATCATATTGTCTCCTGCGCAGTATTGTAGAGTCAGTTGGGCACCGTCTGCGAGAAATAAACGCAAATCCCTCAGTCAGAAATTTGGAAACGACTTGCTGTACTGCTCGGCATTCGCGTGGGAAGCTCTAGTACGAAAATTTAAGAGTGTTTGACTGTCAATCTGAGGACAGTGCAGACGATTTGGAGTGAGTTGGATGTGTCTGTTGTTGATTATGATGGTACGGCATCTCGGATAAACAAACTTTGATCGGTCTGATAAAAAAAGAACTCCCGAATTTGTTGTTGAGGGACTTACACTCAATACGGAGGCTTAAAGTGACTTAAGTTTTTTATATAATTTCTCGTGCGATCTAATAATGTTTTTCTTTTCAGATGATAAATTATATAAAAACTGTCCGAATGTTCTTTTTATCCGAGCTCTTTCGGCTATACATTTAGCCATTTTCAAGGTTTATATTTCAACTGTTAAAATTAGAAATAGTTTGTTATATGCATGTTTTATAAAATGTTTCATTTTTTTTTGTTTCAATGCACGGTCAATATATTATGTCCATGTTCAAAGTTAATATTACTAAATGTTGGTTTGTTTGTTTTAATTAATAAGGCTTCCATTATTTTTAGCCTTTTTTGCATGTGGATGATATATATACTGATGAGCTGTGAAACAGCGAAACAGTCTGTCTGTGGATGACAAATATATATATATATATATATATATATATATATATATATATATATATATATATATATATTTGTGTATTTAGGCAGCAATCCTTCTTTCATGCACATTTCATTAAATACGACTGACAAGGTGCTTTTATTTAGTTCTTTATATAATTTCTCGTGCGATCTAATAATGTTTTTCTTTTCAGATGATAAATTATATAAAAACTGTCCGAATGTTCTTTTTATCCGAGCGCTTTCGGCTATACATTTAGCCATTTTCAAGGATTATATTTCAACTGTTAGAATTAGAAATAGAAATAAATATATATTTATAAAACATACATATAACAAACTATTTCTATTTCTAATTCTAACAGTTGAAATATAATCCTTGAAAATGGCTAAATGTATAGCCGAAAGCGCTCGGATAAAAAGAACATTCGGACAGTTTTTATATAATTTATCCTCTGAAAAGAAAAGCTTTATTAGATCGCACGAGAAATTATATAAAAAACTAAATAAAACCACCTTGTCAGTCGTTTTTAATGAAATGTGCATATATATATATATATATATATATATATATATATATATATATATATATATATATATATATATATATATATATATATATATATATATATATATATATATATATATAGAGAGAGAGAGAGAGATAGATTACGAACCAACAAAAATAACAGTGTTTACATCAACACCAGTAATTCCTTGTTTCCGGTTTTTATTGAATATACTGATTTTCTAAGCATAGCTTAGATGTGGCAAGGGGTCAAAATAATGGGGCACCCAGTGAGGATCGAACTCACTATTCAGTCGTAATTTATAGTGCGACAAGCTTTGTAACCATTACACCACATCGAGGTCCCCAAAATACTGATATTCAAAGCGTTGCTTAGATGTGGTACAAGACCGAAAGTATGGGGCACACAGTGAGGGTCGAACTCACTCTCCAATCGTAACTGTTTTAGCGAGACCATCTGGCTAACCATTAAACCATGCCGAAGTGGCCATGTTTTTATTGAATATGTATTCTATTTACTCCTGTAGATAACTAAGTAAATATATTATGTATGTTTGTCAGCAATTGTGACGATTCAAACTGCTACCTATGAATTAAAGATACGTCTAAAACGAACAAATGCAAAATCGTAACGATGGAGAATGATGTAACAGACGTCTTCCGACGAGTTCATACGGATGCATCTATTAGAATTAGCCGGGAGATTTAACATTTTTATTGAAGCATTTACACTATTTCATTTAAACGTAAACATCTGCAATATTTCCGGATCAAATATCATAACATGAATGAGATTTGAAATTCAAATTGAAACACATTAAAGGAAAGATCTACATACATCAGCGAACGAGATCACACTAGGGAAACAGTGACATAAAAAAAGAGGGGAGTGGTTATGATCGATGAAATGTCAGAGATTATGACAAATAGAAAAACAATCCTAAAAATACAGTACGGATTATAGATCATTAAAGAGGTAAATTGGAAAGTAAATGCAAATGAGGAATGTCTCAACGAAATGTGTGTAGGTATAGAACAAATGAATATCTTTTATAAGGCAAGAAGGCATAAAATAATGAAGTCATTAACAGACAAAATCTGTGATCATCAACAGTTTGAACACAATCAAAAGAATGGCGAGTCAAAATAGAAAAAAAAGAAGCATACACTACAGTTCAAAATTTTGAGGTAGTTTCCTGGTAATTTTGTTTTAAAATTGCCCCCCAAATAGTTATTTTGTCCTTTAAATAGGAGAAAATTATTATGCATGGTTGAAAAAAGTGAGACATGATTTTTATTATAAATTTTATTATGACTAAAATAAAAAAGCATTTTATAATTAAATTTTGCTCTCGTCAAAATATCATCTTTTAGCCTTGATAACTGCAGCACAAATTTTTGGCATTTGTTGCAAAATTTCTCAAAGAATAAATTTGATAATTGATTCCATTCTTTTTAAATGACTCTAAGAGCTCCTTTTCATTATATCCCACTTTTCGGTTCAATTCATAATTTTGCGATAAATATGCACTGTTGGTAATTTTACTATAAATAGGTACCGTTATTCATTTTACTATGAATACGTAATATTTTTCATTTTACTATAAATAGGTACTATTTTTCATTTTACTATAAATAGGTACCGTTATTTATTTTTACTATGAATACGTAATATTTTTCATTTTACTATAAATAGGTACTATTTTTCATTTTACTATAAATAGGTACCGTTATTCATTTTACTATGAATACGTAATATTTTTCATTTTACTATAAATAGGTACTATTTTTCATTTTACTATAAATAGGTACCGTTATTCATTTTTACTATGAATACGTAATATTTTTCATTTTACTATAAATAGGTACTATTTTTCATTTTACTATAAATAGGTACCGTTATTCATTTTACTATGAATACGTAATATTTTTCATTTTACTATAAATAGGTACTATTTTTCATTTTACTATATATAGGTACCGTTATTCATTTTACTATAAATACGTAACATTTTTCATTTTACTATAAATAGGTACTATTTTTCATTTTACTATAAATAGGTACCGTTATTCATTTTACTATGAATACGTAATATTTTTCATTTTACTATAAATAGGTACTATTTTTCATTTTACTATAAATAGGTACCGTTATTCATTTTACTATGAATACGTAATATTTTTCATTTTACTATAGATAGGTACTATTTTTCATTTTACTATAAATATGTACCGTTATTCATTTTATTATGAATACGTAATATTTTTCATTTTACTATAAATAGGTACTATTTTTCATTTTACTATAAATAGGTACCGTTATTCATTTTACTATGAATACGTAATATTTTTCATTTTACTATAAATAGGTACTATTTTTCATTTTACTATAAATAGGTACCGTTATTCATTTTACAATGAATACGTAATATTTTTCATTTTACTATAAATAGGTACTATTTTTCATTTTACTATAAATAGGTACCGTTATTCATTTTTACTATGAATACGTAATATTTTTCATTTTACTATAAATAGGTACTATTTTTCATTTTACTATAAATAGGTACCGTTATTCATTTTACTATGAATACGTAATATTTTTCATTTTACTATAAATAGGTACTATTTTTCATTTTACTATAAATAGGTACCGTTATTCATTTTTACTATGAATACGTAATATTTTTCATTTTACTATAAATAGGTACTATTTTTCATTTTACTATAAATAGGTACCGTTATTCATTTTACTATGAATACGTAATATTTTTCATTTTACTATAAATAGGTACTATTTTTCATTTTACTATAAATAGGTACCGTTATTCATTTTACTATGAATACGTAATATTTTTCATTTTACTATAAATAGGTACTATTTTTCATTTTACTATAAATAGGTACCGTTATTCATTTTTACTATGAATACGTAATATTTTTCATTTTACTATAAATAGGCACTATTTTTCATTTTACTATAAATAGGTACCGTTATTCGTTTTTACTATGAATACGTAATATTTTTCATTTTACTATAAATAGGTACTATTTTTCATTTTACTATAAATAGGTACCGTTATTCATTTTACTATGAATACGTAATATTTTTCATTTTACTATAAATAGGTACTATTTTTCATTTTACTATAAATAGGTACCGTTATTCATTTTACTATGAATACGTAATATTTTTCATTTTACTATAAATAGGTACTATTTTTCATTTTACTATAAATAGGTACCGTTATTCATTTTACTATGAATACGTAATATTTTTCATTTTACTATAAATAGGTACTATTTTTCATTTTACTATAAATAGGTACCGTTATTCATTTTACTATGAATACGTAATATTTTTCATTTTACTATAAATAGGTACTATTTTTCATTTTACTATAAATAGGTACCGTTATTCATTTTACTATGAATACGTAATATTTTTCATTTTACTATAAATAGGTACTATTTTTCATTTTACTATAAATAGGTACCGTTATTCATTTTACTATGAATACGTAATATTTTTCATTTTACTATAAATAGGTACTATTTTTCATTTTACTATAAATAGGTACCGTTATTCATTTTACTATGAATACGTAATATTTTTCATTTTACTATAAATAGGTACTATTTTTCATTTTACTATAAATAGGTACCGTTATTCATTTTACTATGAATACGTAATATTTTTCATTTTACTATAAATAGGTACTATTTTTCATTTTACTATAAATAGGTACCGTTATTCATTTTACTATGAATACGTAATATTTTTCATTTTACTATAAATAGGTACTATTTTTCATTTTACTATAAATAGGTACTATTTTTCATTTTACTATAAATAGGTACCGTTATTCATTTTACTATGAATACGTAATATTTTTCATTTTACTATAAATAGGTACTATTTTTCATTTTACTATAAATAGGTACCGTTATTCATTTTACTATGAATACGTAATATTTTTCATTTTACTATAAATAGGTACTATTTTTCATTTTACTATAAATAGGTACTATTTTTCATTTTACTATAAATATGTACTATTTTTCATTTTACTATAAATATGTACTGATATTCATTTTACTATAAACGTGTACTGTTGTTAATTTTACTATAAATAGGTATCATTGGTATTTTTATATTCAAATGTATTGTTGGTATTTTTACTATAAATTGTACTTTTATATTTTAACAGTGTCTTGTTTTTCCTTGCAAGTTCACTATTTGCCCATAGCTGGGACCCTAACAGGATTTTTCCACCACTGGTCAGTGTACCTGGGAACAAAATCAATTAAGAGGTGGTTCCACGCTCCTCAAACTGTCCATTCTCCAGGTCAGAAGCTTTGCTGCTGGGTGTAGTTTATCGTCGTATCCAGGATTACGGAAATAATAAACGAACTGTTTCTTTCTGGCGGTAAATACCACATGATTTGGAAAATTTGACACTCACAGGTAATATTGAGTGTAGGAGAGACAGAGGAAAGCAGCTCAATGGTTGGCAAAAACAGGGATTAGGAAGCAAAAATATAAACTTTATTAGGAGCTACAAAGCACAGGACATTGTAGAAAGCCATGAGAGTCTCACTATAAAGGGACACGGCACATAATCAAAGAAGATACGACAGTGGCGGCATACCAGAAGATCTTAGTAAATCCATATTTGTAGAGTTAACTTAGAAGCCAGGTACAAATAAATAAGAGCTCCATAGGACAATCGGATTAATGAATCAAATATATGAAGCAAATTATTATCAATCGAGTGCCAAGTAGAATCAGACCGGAAGTAGTACAAGAAGAGTGTGGTTTTGTTAAAAAAACACTGGACAATAAAGAATTTGATATTCATGATTGGAATGATATCGGTGACAGCACTAACAATGGAAAGAAACGAATATTTAGGCTTTATAGAACATGCAAATGTATTTGACGGTACAAAATTCTATTTGAACGGCTAAGATTTATTCGGGAAATATATTAATACAATCCAGGACTCACACTGGGGTCAAAACCGTCTGTATACGAATAGAAAATGAATTCAGTGAATACACAAACAGAGCAAAGGCGTAAGACAAGGATGTGTCTTCACAGTAGATTTATTCAGATTTTACAGCGAGGTGATCCTGAAAGTACAAGAAATCCTACTCGTAAAAGTGGGCATAATATTAACAACATACAATACATAGTTCACAGAACGGAAACTGCAGGAACTCCACGAATAGATTATAAAGGAAAGCGAGAATTCAGGCCGAACCACTAGTTGTAAATAGTCAGCATCTATGGTTGTAAGCAAAGAGACCAGTCAAGTTGCGACCGACGAAGATTTAATAGCGACTAATAGATGTACATATATGGGTCATCCCGACTGATGGTCTATTCAGTCGTTCTGTCAAACTAGACATTAACATTCTTCTTTGATGTGCATAGTCTCTTTAGTCCTTTGGCTATCATGGCTCTTCCCAACTTCCTGTTCTTTGTAGATCTTAGTAATGTTTAATTATTTCTATCTTTTCTAATTTCTGTTCTGGAACCCTAGCTTGGTAGATAGGGTATTCAATTATCTCCTATCCATCTTTTCAATATGTACTCCGTGTGTTAATTTCTCCAAGCCCTCTACACATTATGTATCGTAGAAATGCCAATTTTCTCATTTCTACGCGAACGTTTAATTGAAATTTTATGCATAGAAGAATATCCAAGATTAGCAGGGTGTAAGGCCGCAGCTGAAAAGTATGGTTTTCTGAAAGATTACTGGTTTACTAGAATCTTAAAGTTTTGTTGTGTCTTAAATCTTAAATACCTGTACTCTTCCCGTGAGACCAAAATTAGTGTTGTTCCTCGACGTTTACAAATTTTCATTTTACAAATTTCAATTATATTTTATCTGTTTATAATTCCGTCAAACTTAAAATTGGCACATTTTCATGAAGCTTAATCATTGCAGTATTCTTTAGGTTTTGCACAACACATTCAAACATAAATATTCGTACGAATTCGCAAGCTTACAATTAGGGCAATTTTCCAGAAGCGTGAACAATTCATTGAACATTAAAATATTACCCCTTTCTATCTAGTTTAACGTCCAACCTAACCAAATGATTTTAAAGTTAATAACCTATTTATTTAAACAAAAATAATTCACAATAACATATCATTATATAGAGGAGGTATGGGAAACAAATTTACAGAAGTTGAAAAGAATTACATCTTTTAAGTGGTCATGTTCAGCTTCATGCGAATATTCCCATCCTAAGTGATTTTTCATCGGTGTCTATCAATAGCGCCTTCAATGTGTCAGGCTCTCTTGCTCTGATATGAGTCTGAATGATGTCCTTCTGTTTTTGGAGACTATGAGGCTTCTTAACATAAACCTTGTCTTCAGAATAGGTGATTATGAAGAACTCAGATCCAGGCAACTTGGTGGCAAGTTCATGACTCAACCGTGAGAAATTATTCTTATCCAAAATGCCGTGAAGCTTGGCTGTCACATGAGATGATGTCCATTGTTGTTGTACGGAATCCGGTTGATAAATATAAAAATTCGTTGGAGTGACATCCGAGAGATCTAAAAATGTCGGAACCAACTTTCATTTGATGCGCTCCGATACTCTCTCTTACTCAGTTAAATAATCCTTCGTTCCTAACGGAACTTGGTCTGCCAGTACGTGGAAAGATCACTTAGTGAATCTTTACTCTGATAACTTGGAGAATCACACCCACACTATGTTGTTCATATGATCATTGAATTATTGCTCTCTGGTTTGATAGAAATATTTCATAACTTGTATTCATATTTCAGTCGTGTACTTTTACATCATTTGCAAATCCTACTGTGTAAAATAGCAGAAAAAAAATAAAATATATTACTAAAAAAAGCAATTAATCTTTTACGTAATTTAGTGACTTTCGGGACACAGTGTCCTTCCTCTTAAAGATTAAATGTATCACCGATGTTTCGAATTTTCGATATTTGTAAGGTTCAGTAAGGTAACATTTAAGGTAAGGTAAAGTATGAAGTTTCAATAAGGTAACATTTTGGGTAAGGTAAGATATGAAATTTCATTAAGGTAACATTTAAGGCAAGGTAAGATATGAAGTTTCAATAAGGTAACATTTAAGGCAAGATAAGATATGAAGTTTCAATATGGCATCATTTAAGGTAAGGTAAGATATGAACTTTCAATAAGGCAACATTTAAGGTAAGGTGTCATATGAAGTTTCAATAAGGTAACATTTAAGCTAAGGTAAGATATGAAGTTTCAATAAGATAACATTTAAGGCAAGGTAAGATATGAAGTTTCAATAAGGTAACATTTAAGGCAAGGTAAGATATGAAGTTTCAATAAGATAACATTTAAGGCAATGTAAGATATGAAGTTTCAATAAGGTAACATTTAAGGCAATGTAAGATATGATGTTTCAATAAGATAACATTTACGCTAAGGTAAGATATGAAGTTACATTAAGGTAACATTTAATGTAAGGTGTGATAAGAAGTTTCAATAAGGTAACGTTTAAGGCAAGGTATGATATGAAGTTTCAATAAGGCAATGTAAGATATGATGTTTCAATAAAGATATCATTTAAGCTAAGGTAAGATATGAAGTTTCAATAAGGTAACATTTAAGGTAAGGTGAGATATGAAGTTTAAATAGGGTGATATTTCTTTTTCTTTATTTTTAAATGTTTTATTGAAACTTAAAACATTAAAAATATAGTAAGCTAAGATATTTTTATTTAGAATTATTACTTTGTCTTGTATCTAAAATTAGTACTTGAATTAGTACTCAAATTAGTACTCATATCTAAATTAGTGTTTTGTCTTGAATCATTGCAGCTGAACATCAGCTTCTATCTCTTTTTGTGATTAAATCTTTAAAGTTCTATCCCTCCTTCGGACATAAGCGATCATGAAACCAACATCGTATTTACTTTATTATTTGTGATTTGTCACCCATCGAAATTGCAGAGTGCATTCTGGTTGTTTACTGCACTGATTTATTTAAGGCAAGGCAAGATAATTCAGTCTACTTTGCTCCTTAGATTGAGTCATTAAAGTGAAGGTAAACAGAACCGACTATACTGTAATTTGAAATCGCTTCTTATATTCGACTTTCTTTGCTCAGATTAGTTACACCCACTCGTATAACCTCCTTATCATGATACGTAATATAGGTAGGACTCTCAAGGGGTTAAAAGGCAACTGCATAAACACGTCAGGTTGGTGCCAGCTGACCAATGATTAATTTTATCCCCGGACAAAGTTTTTTCTCGGAAAAATTATGAATAAGCAAAAAAGAATCTTCCTCGATGATGATTCAATTGCCACGATATACATGTGCATACATGCATACAAACACCTATGGGGATGATCTCTCTCTCTCTCTCTCTCTCTCTCTCTCTCTCGATATATATATATATATATATATATATATATATATATATATATATATATATATATATATGTATACATATATATATATATATACATATATATATATATATATGTGTGTGTGTGTAGCACTGTATCAATTTCGGTTATTTTATGATAATTCTGCTGAATAAAATGCCATAATTATTCAGTGTTGAATAAAACATTATTTGTCAATATATGAGCTTGGGTGGAGAGAGTAAGTATATTTCTTTTATTTGAGAGACCGACATACATATATCTGTATGCATAAATTTAGCGGGAGAGAGGTTAAGATTTTTCATAGCAGTGACAAGAGGCCATACGCCTAATTTCAATGCAACAAAATCTTCTGAGAGATGAGTAAAATATAATTTATTTTCATCTTAGCAAATAAAACGAAATTTATGCATGTTTCAAATTTTATTCAGTGTATATTTACTTTTCCGCATATAATTACTCTATCTATTCTGATTCTTTCTTTCTTTCTTTCTATCTCATTCTGTTTCTATCCATCTATCTATCTATCTATCTCAGTCTGTTTCTATCTATCTCATTCTTTTTCTATCTATCTATCTATCTATCTCATTCTGTTTATTTCTATCTATCTATCTATCTATCTATCTATCTCATTCTGTTTATTTCTATCTATCTATCTATCTATCTATCTCATTCTGTTTCTTTCTTTCTATCTCTCTATCTATCTATCTATCTCATTCTGTTTCTATCTATCTTATTCTGTTTCTATCTATCTATCTATCTATCTGTCTGTCTGTCTGTCTATCTATCTATCTATCTATCTATCTATCTATCTATATCATTCTGTTTCTATCTATCTATCTATCTATCTATCTATCTATCTATCTATCTATCTATCTCATTCTGTTTCTTTCTTTCTATCTATCTCATTCTGTTTCTTTCTATCTATCTATCTATCTATCTATCGATCTCATTCTGCCTCTTTCTTTCTTTCGTTCTATCTATCTATCTATCTATCTATCTATCTATCTATCTATCTATCTATCTATCTATCTATCTATCTATCTATTTCTGTGATTGTTAAAAAATCCCGCCCATATGAGTTGTTATTTCAATTTTTAATTACATTTTTCCAGTCGGCGATCGTGCAGACAAATATTTATGAAGAAGCTCACTACAGACGATGATACCGTTGTTCAATTAATTTAGAATAATAACTAATCATTGTCCAGCGTATTGATATTTTCTGCTAGAAATTTAAAAAAAAATGATTATTTTCAACTAGGTATTATTTTGAATGGGCAACATTTTGGTTTATGTGTAGTTCTATCTCATACAAGAGACATCACGTGTATACAAACACACACACACACACACACACACACACACACACACACATATATATATATATATATATATATATATATATATATATATATATATATATATATATAGACAAAAGTTTTATTAAATTACACCGAAATGTGTGTCTATTCAACTTTTACTTTACAGTTTCTGAGAGCCACATGACATTGAGACACCGTTGAAGCAACGCCGGTCCTAGTCAATAGCTAGAGGGGCGACCACATGGAAATACCAAGTGCTGTAAACTTGGATGTGCGGGTGGTGTAATGGGTAATGGCTCGCAATTGTTAATCGGAGAGCCGAGTTCAAATTTCTTAATTTTGTTTTAATATTCACTTACCCGCAAAAAAATCTTTGAAAGTTATGATTCCACCCAAACTATGAGTTAGTTATTAAGATACGTATCACTAAATCATTTTTATTTAAAAAATATATATATTACAATCTAAAAAGAAAAAATTGTTTCAAATAAACTGCATTTTGTTAATAAGTCGTAGAATATGAACCAATCAGTCAGTTAATGACCAAAGTTATTTGTTTCTTATGTACAAGTACTTTCAGCTACCGCAGTCATTGTTTAAAATATTGGGATTGCTCAGCATGATGTATTTGTTTGTTTACTGGAGAGTTTAAATTGCTGAAATTAGAACTTCAAGTCCGTTAAAGGTGACCTCATCTGCAACGGTCAATCAGAAAAAGCATATATGGAACATTTCTACGTAGTCCTTCTAATTTTTAACGAAACAAATAGGAACCTACCTAAACACGTTTGACTACAAAAGTAATAAGAGATAATAAATAAGATTATATATATATATTTATATATACACAAGTATAGGATTAGTATATACGGAATAAATTCCAATAACCAACAATTATTATTCTTAAAAGTCTGCTCAATACAGAGTAGGGCAGATATAATTATTTATTTAAAAATTATAACATAAATATGTTTTAAAATCACTGCAAAAATAGCCATTTTGTTTCAACACCTCCGGTGTCTTATTAAGTGATGATGTTGATATATATATATATATATATATATATATATATATATATATATATGTGTGTGTGTGTGTGTGTGTATTTTTTCTATACATATGCCAACAGACAGACAGACTGCTCAGACATGATCTCTGGGATTATATATTAATTCTATCTGTTTATTCTGTTTCTTAAACCTGTTCGGACAAAGTGTTTTCAGACAAAAAATCCATTTGTCTTCATGTTCTATTTTTTCCTAAGTTTATCTTTTGTATCTATTTCTAATCTTTCAATAATAGTGAATTCTGCATGGCTATTAAAATCATGTTTTTCTAGACGGACATGTTGTTCTCTAATCTTTCGTAGGAAGTCGATTTAATATGATTTCGATAACTGTTAATTCTGTGGTGAATTCATTCAGATTTTCCCTTATATTGTTTGTGGCATAGTGTGCATTCTAATAAGTAAGTTATGTTATGACTTTTAAGATTAGAGATATGGTAGATTTTGAAAGTAGTGACTGAGCTAGTGAACGAAATGGTGTATCTAATATGATTACAACGTAGGCTCCTTTTTTGCTACATGGTTGAGAAAATCCTATTCTTTCAATTCTTCGTCTATTACAGTTATTTTATCGTCTGAAATTTGGTTATTACATATGATTTATTTAACCTCTTTAGTCTACGATATGCTAAAAGGGTGGGTTCGTCAAACGAAATTTTTAGGTCTGGTTTGAGATGTAGTATTTCCCAGCGACTTTTTATTATCATTCTCTAGGGCGATAATATAAAAAAGTCACCCCTGACCAAATGTCCATGGTGAGATTCGAATCCAAGTCTCATATTCAGAAAGCGACCGTTCTTCCCAACGCGCCTATATATATATATATATATATATATATATATATATATATGTGTGTGTGTGTGTGTGTGTGTGTGTGTGTGTGTGTGTGTGTGTGTGTGTGTGTGTGTGTGTGTGTTTTGGGTGGTTGGGTGTGTGCTGCTTAGGCTGTTGTTAAGTCCGTTCGGACAAATTCTTTTTAGGCGCAAAATCCATTCGTCTTCATGTTATAGTCTCTTCCTAAGTTTAACTTTTATGTCTAATTTCATTCTTTCAATAATAGTGAATTTTGCATGGTTATTATAATCATGCAAAAAAATCTGTGAATTCAATAAAGTTAAACAACCTGCAGTGCCAAGATGTCCTGTGGACCTTCGCCTTCCTTGGTTAGGTAGCATCAAAAGTTAGGGAGTTAAGCGGGGTTTTTTTTTAGCAATTCGACATTGTGACATTTTTGCTAACATTCGTGTTTTTTCTGTTACACCTGTCCTTTCATCTATGTGGGAAGACGTACTCCCTCCTCATCATTATGACGTATTCATTTGAATATAGTTGCGGTTCATATAATATAGGAAGATCGACTCAAAGGTTCGATGTCAAAATAAAACAACATTCACCAAGAAAAATCCGAAATCTTAAGTATACTACGCCAGATATTCTGACCAACACATACGGATTTTCCATCATGGGTCACCTGATAAATAAAAATAATTGTGCCGCTAATTTTAGTGTGGACTCGTTTTCAGTCCTCAGTAAATTTCACTCAAATTACCCCTTGAAAATATTGGAGGACATATAATTCGTCCTTGAAAGGTTTATTATTTAGACAGAAGGATTTTGTATTGGGCCTCGAATTAATTCCAATTTAAGATTTTTTTTTGTTCTCCCTACATATTGTCCATCACTTTATTAATGATTATATATTTATTAACCTCGATTTAACGAGGTTCGTATCAGGTTAGCTACCTCATTATTTCCATTTAACTCTTATCATGCGTAGTAAAAAAGCAATGGCGGTCATTAAGTTTTGTACCATCAATAAAATCTATATCTCCCTATATATATATATGTATATATCCCACTAACGCAGGTGTTCCTCAAGGCTCCATCCTTGGCCCTACTCTGTTCCTCATATTTATAAACGACATTCCTGACGCCATAGACTCCCAAGTCGGTATCTATGCTGACGACACCACTATTTACTCCTGCCTCAAACACAAATCTAGTGAGGCGGACAAAATTAACCTGGCAGCTCAAATTGAAAAGGACCTCCAATCGGTTGTGGACTGGGGAGAGAAATGGATGGTCAGCTTAAACGCCTCTAAAAAAAAATTGCTCGCCATTAACCACCACAAGGATCCGTCCCTGCATCCCATTAGAATGTCTGAGGACCAACTTCTCGAGAGCTCCTCTCTGCGGCTGCTCGGTCTCACGCTATCTGCTGATCTGAGATGGAACAAATACATCGAGTCAGTTGCATCATCCACCGCAAGAAAAGTTGGTTCCCTGTGCCGAGCCAGGAAATTTTTCTCCCCGGAATCGATCCTCCAAGTCTATAAATCGACCATTCGCCCTTGCATGGAGTATTGCTGCCATATATGGTCTGGGGCCCCTGCTGGTTGCCTCAGGGTTCTTGATAAGATCCAGAGACGGATATGCAATGTGATTGGCCCTGATCTGTCATCTCGTCTGCAGTCGCTCTCTCACAGACGCGATGTTGCATCGCTCTGCCTTTTCTACAAGTACTTTCACGGTAATTGCTCCGAGGAATTGCTTTCGCTTGTCCCTAGGCCTCGTGAATTTAAACGCCCTACGAGGCTGGCATCCCGTTCCCACCCCTTCACCGTTGAAACTGTTAGATGTAGACGTCTCTTCTACTCCAATAGCTTCATGTCTCGCACATCTCGCCTATGGAACTCCCTTCCCTATTACTGTTTCCCTGACAAATACAATCTCCAACGGTTTAAGTGTAGCGTCAATCGTCATCTCCAGTTGCCTTGATCTATCCACTTCCCTTCTCCAAATCCTTTCATCTTTCATTCCTATCTGCTCTCGCTCCAAATCTTCTGTAACCCCCTTGCCTTGATCGACTCTCCGTCTTTCTCTTTCTCCAGAGATGACTTTCTGGTGTTATCGACCTGGGGAGACTATATATATATATATATATATATATTAATCCATGTTTCATTAAATAATATAGACAAGTTTTAATAACAAACACTTATTAATAATAGCTTTCCAAACTATATAGTTGATGAACAAATACGATGCTATTTTAGAAGTCTCAATACTAAGCAAATAGAACATAATACTGCTTCAACTAATCCCAAACAAATTAATCACCTATATCGTAGTGAAATGTATACTAATTATAAACAAGATGAAAATATACTAAAAAATAGTAAATACTTTTGTATTTACAACAGATCCTAGTAAAGAAATTAAGTTAATCATATAATACACTAAATCTAGTACATCCAAATCAATTATTCGCAATGTTTATCCCCCACATTAGCGATTTGCAAAACCCAACATAGTTCACAAATTCAATTGCCCTTTGGGAGATTGTATCTCCAATGGATTAAATAATATTTATGTTGGTCACACCACAATCTCGCTTTCACGACGCTTGACTCTACATTTGAATGATAACTCTTAACATTTTTGTCATTTAAATACATGCCTGGCCACATACAGAATTCCGGAAAATCCTTGTTGAAAACAATTATAAACATGAAGACAATAAACAAAAACTAAAAATTCTTGAAGCTATATACATAAAACAGTTGAAGCCTAACCTGAACAAAATAAACTATGAAATCTCCACAAATATTCTTAAATGCCTATAATTGATAACAGAAGCCATTGTTTTATACCAACGGCTTCCCATACTTAATACTTCTCGTTTTCACTCTCGCGTGGCCATGTGTGATATCTTTGCAGCAGGTTAAGTACAAGACGGTCGAATTCTATGCCTCTGAGCAGAGAGGAACCCGGACGAGGGTAGAAACTCGTTCGGGGAGGTTGACCAACCCAATCCCGTTTATACGGGATCTCCGGGCATTTTTTGGCCGAGTTTACGGGCTCGGGAATACCCCACTTTAAACACGGCCTTGTGCCACATCTATCCCTCGGGGAGGGGGAGTAAATATAATATGTGTATATGTAATATATAAATGTAATATGTGATGTCACGAGCTGCGGTGCGATTTTCGCTTCCGCGTCTCGTATAGACGAGTTTGTCGTTGCTTAGAAATCTTTCAAGCAACAAAAACAGACTATCATTATTGTTTTGTCCGTGTATTGTTTAATATATTGAAATGTAATTGTCATATTTGATAATGGCTTATGTAAGCCGAAAGCTTAACTAAGATTAAAAAACATGTATCAATATGGTGATTTTCTTTCATCTTTGAATGATAATGTTATTAAGCTTATCAGACAATATGAAAGGAATTTACTTAAAATAAATAAACAAAACTTGTCTATATTATTTAATGAAACATGCATCAATAAAAAAATGCTGTGTATGTGTGTGTGTGTATGTGTGTGTGCGTGTGTAAAAGACAATAGGAAAACTGTATTATGAGCCGATGCGTTTCGTCCAATGTGAACTTTTTCAAGGCAAAAACGAAATGAATTTATCAAAACAAAGAATATTATCCAAATATTAATCTACGCCCAGGCCTTTTCCCTATATCACCTTTCTTAACAGAATTACTACTCTCCCAAACAAACGTACACAAATATAGGAAGTAATCAAATTAAAATAGTTGAATCCGTCAACACAACAATAAAAACAATATTTCCACACGTGATAGTACTTTACGTAATTTTCAGTTGACAATATGAACAGAAATGCGTTTTTCTAAATGCTTTCAGTTGATAAGGACATTTTGTTTTGATGTTAATAATTACTTTGTTTTAATAAAAACATTTCTTTTTTGCCTTGAAAAGTTCACTTTGGACGAAACGCGTCGGCTAATAATACAGTTTTCCAATTATCTTTTACCTTTATACACCTTGTCTTTTTCATATATATATATATATATATATATATATATATATATATATATATATATATATATATATATATATATATATATATGGACTCATTTTGAAGTGGTGTTGAACGTTTGGTTTCTGAATATGAAACTGGGATTCGAATCTCACCATGGACAAATGGTCAGCGATAACTTTGTGATGTTATCGGCTTGGGTAGGTGCAGGACGTTCGAAAATTGCTGGAAAACATACTACGGGTTGACACATATCTTGTAAGTGAAATCGGGTAGACGGAACTGTTGAGAGGCCGTCGATGGCCGTGCTCCCGCGTAAGCAACTGTTCCCGTTTTAAAACAAATAAATATCAGTCTCAGACTTTGATTATGGTCTACTCAGCTTAGTTACAATATAAACAACAGAGCAAATGTCCACAATCGGGTTTGGCAAGCTGCCATGGCTGACGAAGACCCTTGGAACATATATATATATATATATATATATATATATATATATATATATATATATATATATATATATATATATATATCATCAATTTCTTGTTCATGTATTGCTTAAATATATTGTGTAATTGTCATCTTTGATAATGGCTTATGTAAGCCGAAATCTTAGATTGGATTAAAAAAATATGTATCAATATTGTGATTTTCTTTCATCGTTTAATGATAATGTTATTAAGCTTATCAGACAATATGAAAAGAACTTACATAAAATAAATAGACAACGCTTGTCTATATTATTTAATGAAACATATATATATATATATATATATATATATATATATATATATATATCAAAAAGAAGAGAGAAACAACAAACGTTTTTGTTTGTAATGTGAATCTTTTGAAAAAATGCATTATTTTCCATAATTTTGCTACACGG
Source organism: Acanthosepion esculentum (assembly GCA_964036315.1). Classification (NCBI taxonomy): domain Eukaryota; kingdom Metazoa; phylum Mollusca; class Cephalopoda; order Sepiida; family Sepiidae; genus Acanthosepion; species Acanthosepion esculentum. The sequence continues at coordinate 143,075,276 of OZ038476.1, forward strand.
ATTTCCGGTCTGGCGACAAAGAGCCAAAGAGTGGATATTTCCACCTATTATTAAAAGGAATTCTTTTTTCTTATGTTTTTCGATGTTAAATATTCTCCATATTCGACATTCTCTTTTTTGTGTGTTAGTGACCCAAATGTCTTCCTTGGCAGTGAAAAAGTTCTGCGTGAAGATTAATAAAACAATTAAGACTTTTCCGAGAAATGGGGAGAAATATATCTGTTGAAACTTGACTAATGCATGGAATAATAATGCAAACACAAAATGTAGTTAGAATAAAATGTATTGAAACAAGAAAGTGTACACAATATTTACATATAGTCTTTTATATATTCCTGGGAAGACCGTTCCTGGAGAATGTGTTGACTAAGTCGCAGTCGGGAGTCTCTAGTTGGATCTCTTGATTTGCCTCCCTGTCTTCCGGTACCAACCATATTTATATCGTCGGTACTCCGCTATGCAAATTAGGTGGATCCTACCACAACAATATCTATATTATCTTTTAATGACCCCTGTGTTTTCTTAGATCTATTTCCATGTTTTGTGTTTTTGTCAGCATACGTACGCATACGTATATTCCCTCCCCATACATGCATACTGTTTTATTATAAGGATTTAGTATACACATATGTACACACACGCACACACATAACACACCCACACACACATACATATATATATATATATATATATATATATATATATATATATATATATATATATATATATAATGGACTCTCCCGTTGGTTTCGACGTATGAGGATCTGAAAAGCTTAGTTGATTCAATTATGAACTTTTGTGCGATAAACTTAAGTGGCATTTAAGACCCGCTAGTGATTTACAAAGGAGGCCACATATGGAGCAAGAGTGAAGATTGTTAGATGTGATCACTGTTAGAGTGGCTGGCCTTTTAGATCTTGCTCTCACTTCGTGAAGATGATTCAGACAAGCAGATTGAAAACTGCTGAGTACACGAAAAATATATATATATGTATGTGTGTGTGTGTGTGTGTGTGTGTGTGTGTGTGTGTGTGTGTGTGTGTGTTTTCTTTGACCAGTTTTCTCTCATTTCCCTGAACCATATTCTATTCTTGGTAGAAAACAATAATTTTAAGCACATAAATTCTTCCATTAATTCTGGCCTTATTTTCTTTATTTCAAACTTTCACATTGTTTTTGTTATCTTCTCTTTCTTCTTTCCTTTCACCTATCCTCTTTTGTTTCACTAACAAACGCCTTCCTTTTATTTTATTTAACTGTAAGCTCAATTAGTTGCAGATTCATTCACCTTTTGAATTAAGACGCGTACGAAAAGAAAGGCCAAATATTTCAAAGCTCAAAGGTTTTGGATTTATGTTTCCGTTCGTTGTCTTCTTTGATAAGACTCCATCCACGTCGCGTTTCCCTCTTCCCACCTCTCTCTAGTAAATTACTCTTACCATTCATCTTCTGCTCACCCTGAGAAATGTTAAACCTCTGCGCATGCGTATTCACTCAAATTTCACCTCACTTTCAAAAATCCAGCCAGCAGCGCGGACGAACCAAATAACACTGATTGTCTTTATTTTTTAAACGGTCTGACTTCAGAAAAAAAAAATCCACATTCGAAGTGATCTTCGTGTATTGAAGATGAAACTTTAACATTTCCAAGAGACAGAATTTTCATGTCGCAGGAAGTCTAAATGCATGTTCCTAAGTGTACTGAGTGACCAATAAACTATAAACTATTTTTCTTTAAACGTTCAGTTCGGCATAATCTAATTACAAGGGAAATAAGTATTGGCTCTTAGGCGGACAGGATAAAATACAGAGAAAAACAATGGATTTCCCTGCAGAAAAGAGCATTATTCCCAAATCCATAATTTAATACGAGGAAGATAGGAATCAACGAGAGTTTCAAATATTGGGCTCATGGCAAAAAACAACTTTCAAGGGTTGTTCTCGTTTTTATTCAGCTCATGTTTAGTTTTTATTCAAAGTAAAGCTGATAGAGTCGGTTGTGGGAATCGGACGAGGCGTAGACGCATGCGCCGAGTTTTGAGCGGATATACGTGATTAATATCTGTCAGTATTCATCCATAAAACAAATGCATAATACTCAAAACACAAACAAATTATATACGTGGCTATGTGTGCCTGTTTCTTGTGTAATGTTCGGAATCACGCAATTATATATCTATATATATACATGTATATCTATATATATATATATATATATATGTATGTATATATATATATATATATATATATATATATATATATATATATTTATACATATATATATTTATACATACATATATATATACACACGTGTGTGTCCTTGTGTGTGTGTGTGTAACGAAACAGATGTTATAACTAATAGGCTAATTGCTGAGAAGTGTTATTTTTTTTTACAATTTTCGGATTTGAAGACATGCATACCAGCAGCAATTTATAAAAATAGGCCCACGAACATACATATTCACATATGTATACAAGAATAAACAGACACACACACATACACAGATATATATATTTATTTATATATATACACATATAAATATAGATAAATTAATATGTACAATACGCACAGAAACACACATACACACACACACAAACATACATATATACACTGCGTGCCAAATTATTATCGAGATAACTTGTTTTCTAATATTTCAAAAACCGTCCAATCAATTCACACAAAACTTTCACACAATGTTGGCAACACTGACCTGCGCAATCACTGAAATTTTCTTACTGATCTGCGCAAGGTAAACAAACTGGCGCCATATTTGTTATCAGTACGGTGATTTGAGCGTGTCAAATTATTAGAAAGGTTTAGTAAAATTCCCAGAATTGAGCAAACAAAACGTTTATTAATGTTTCACGTGAATGTTTATGATCAAAAGAAGCTAGTAAATAAGATAATCAAACAAATAATAACAGATACAAACAAAGGCACAGTTTTAAACAAATTAATAGGGAATGTGCCTCCCCTGTTTTGAAATTACTTGAAGAATTTGACGATCCTTAGAATTTGTTAATTGTAGGATGTCATCTGCTGTAATGCTGCGAGATATGTCAAGAATTGCTTCCCCCAACTCAGCGTGGCTCCTGAATTGTCGTCAGTTGGCGTACAGTCTTCGCTTAATGATGCTCCAAAGGTTTTCGATTAGGTTAAAATCCGGAGAATTTGCTGGTCACTTCATTTTTCGAGGTCCAAACTGAACCTGTTTCAAATATTCAGTAGTCTTGTGAGCAGCATGTGAGGGAGCATTATCTTGCATAAAAACAATGGCCCTTCTGAAGGCAACTCTTTGCCTTTTCATCCATGGTTCAAGATGCTCCTTCATAAACGCTATGTATGCATCAGCGGTCATTTTGACGCCATCTGGTACTCTCCGTCGGCCCACTAGTGCTTTTCCGATAATACCACGCCAGATCATTATGCCTCCACTGCCTTGTTGGCGTCTCAAACGCTGATGGAGATTCTGTACGGTCATTACCCAGACTTTGCACCATCTATCTGACCCATCAAGTGATGATCGATTTTTGTCTGTGAACAAAACTTTAGAGAAGTCAATCTTCATATTGTCCTCGGCCCATTTCAATCGATTTTGAAAGTGATTTCTCGTCAACGGAGGCTTCGATACAGGTTTGACTGTTGTTGCTATTTCCCTCAGATACCAATACGGAGTACTTTTAGACACAGTAGGATCCCCAATGCGACTGATAAGCTCCTTCCTGGCCTCTCGTTTAAGTCGTGACATTGCCTTTATCTGCCTTTTTGCGTACTTGTGTAGGGTCGGCGGTGAACTTTTTCACAGTTTGATGACACCTCCCTATCATTTTAGACATTTCTAGGGTAGATTTACCTTTTGAGAGTTCTGAGGTGATAGTTTTCTTTTCAGCATCACTTAAACTGCTTTTACGGCCCATCTTTTCACTAAATTCTTACACTTTTCTAATTATTTGGCACGCTCAAATATGGCGCCAGTTTGATTACATTGTGGAGATCAGTACGAAAATTGCAGTGATTGCGCAGGTCAATGTTGCCAACATTGTTTGGAAACGTTGTGTGAATTTAATGGGCGATTTTTGAAATATTAGAAAACAACTTATCTCGATAATAATTTGGCACGCAGTGTAAAATGAAAATAAAATGGAAACTCTTTCTTACCATTCCGTCCACTGAGGGATTTTAGCAAGGGAATGATAATACTTTTGACTTTGATCCATATTGTCCTTTGACATATATATTATTTGACACTCACACGCAAACACACACACTCACACACTATATATATATATATATATATATATATATATATATATATATATATATATATATAATCCAAACTCAGCACCTGAATATTGTGTCGCATGAAACTCCAAGTTGTGCTCGCGCTGAGGTATATTTATATTTATTAATACACACACACGCACACACATACAGATATATATATATATATATATATATATATATATATATATATATATATATATATATATATATATGTGTGTATTTGGGCAGCAATCCTTCTTTCAAGCACATTTCATTAAAAACGACTGACAAGGCGCTTTTATTAGATCGCACGAGAAATTATATAAAAAAACTAAATAAAAGCACCTTGTCAGTCGTTTTTAATGAAATATATATATATATATATATATATATATATATATATATATATATAATACCACCCCATATAAATATATATATATATATATATATGTTACGGTATCATGTTACACTCTAAATGCAATTGCCTAATATAAATAAGTGTCAATCATATACAAACTTACCAGACTCCATTAGAAACATACTAGTAGAAAACACAAATATATTAACTGCATCCACCTGTAAAAGGAAAGATTAAAAATAATGGAAGCTTTAATAATAAAAAAGAAAAAGCCAACTCTTAACAATATTAACTACGAACAAGGCCACAATGTGCTAACCGTATAACGGAAATTAAAAACATCCCTACAACACACTAAGACATACACATAATGCACACACTCAATTAAGCTGAAAAATCGAATCAACCTTGATAATGGCTAAAGGTATAGCCGAAAGCGATCGGAAATATAAAACATTTGGACAGTTCTTACACACCCTTTGTCCAGAAAATACAGCTCTTGTTCGAACACAAGTGAAATTAAATAAAACGCTTAACCGTAGTACCTTGTTTGTCGATTTTAATGAAACATGCATATATATATATATATATATATATATATATATATATATATATATATATATATATATATATATATGTAATTTGAGAATGTAACACACACACACACACACCCAAACACAAACACACTCAGACACACACACACACACACGCACACATATATATATATATATATGTTACGGTATCATGTTACACTCTAAATGCAATTGCCTAATAATAATAAGTGTCAGTCATACTCTACTAGTAAAAATGATCTCATAAATTTCTGTTCTCACCACATATACGCACACGAGCATAAACTATTTCCACATCATATACTCTGTTTTCAACGGGGCGAACGTGACAGTATGCTTCTATCTGAAACCACCTAATCCCACTCAGTCTATTCCAGTGCAAGAATTCGCATTCTCTCGCTAAACGCCTCTAATAATCAAATAAGACTAATACCATGAGTCATGGTATCTATAGCTTACTGAAACCATTAGTCGAAACTCTTTCACCATAAAGGATATAGGAAACGTTTTGCCTTATTCAAAACTATTTGTAAGTTAATTTCAGGAACGTTTCCAATATTGCTAAGATCTGCGATACACAGTCCAAGCCCAAGTTGAAAACGAATGTCTTGTTTCCTCTGAGTTCTGAAAGAAAAAGAAAACTAACAAGATGGCAAACGGTCGGTGACTACAATTATTAATCGACCAGAGGTTATTTCCTCCTCATTGGTCATGACTAAGCACTTTGCAGCAAATTCCACACTAGACGACTAGGGACATCCTCTACTTCCCCCACCCACGAAGCATAAGAATTGCGATCTCACAATCTTGATTCTACGAATGCTAACAGTCCGGGCAAAATCCCTGTTGTTTTGCTTAAGAACTGTTGCAAATAATACCCAAACCTTTATACAGACATTTCGAATCATCTTGGTGATTATCATAACGTGATTATTTCCATGTAATATCTTAATTCGTTTCTTGTAAATCGCAATGTTTTCTAGGCTCTGATTAGCGAACCAAATGGCAAATGTGATTTCGATCTGCCCGTTATTCAATTGTAGTCTAATTGCTACATGCTATGTTACAATTCGTCAGTAGCAGTTAAACGCTAATCAATGAATATATAGTTACCGCATTAGTCTCACTGTGTAAATTGCTTTTGACATGTTTTTGATTACTTTAAACATTTTCGAATAGCCCGCTAAAGAGACGGTTTATACAGCATGGAGCAATAACTTGGTTGTCTTCAAAGCCCACATTAAGCATTAGTTTTAGCATTGGTATTATACCAGCTTAACACAACGGGACAAAAGACAAGACTGACTAAAATATTTAACTCCAGCAATGAAATGTGCCTGAAATAAATTTATATACAGTATTAGAATATACAAATATCTATCTATCTATCTATCTATCTATCTATCTATCTATCTATCTATATATATATATATATATATATATATATATATAAGTGAACATTGAAGTCAACACTTAGGCCAGACGATTGCGTCTAGCATGAAAGAGACTGTCGCCTCTAAGTGTTGACTTCAATGTTCACTTTTATATTTACACACGCTTTATCTCTGATATTGAGCACTTTATCCCTTAAATATAGCACACCTAAAGAGTATATTTCTTCAAATAAATAAATAAATAAATATGTATATATATATATATATATATATATATATATATATATATATATATATATATATATATATATATATATATATATATATCATTAAGAAGTAATTATAAAAATAATTAATTAGCAATGTTAATGTGATTACTGGCGAAATCACTTCACTAACAAGACTTAACTTACTATCAAATCCTTGAATAAAACGATACTTATATATAAGTCGTTGTCAGATGAAATTGATGATCATTTCGGCAATTTCAAATTGTCATCTTCAGGGCGTGATATTTCCATTTACAGGTTAAAAACCAAGACGAAATAAATTTAATGTAGACCAAAAGGTATTTTTAAAAATATGTTATTTATTGACATTTATATTATTTTGTAACGTGCGATGCCGCAACGCTAGAGTTCTTGTTAAATGATTCAAAGGAGGGTTTTGTTTAAATTTTGGAATGTGATAAATTCACGAATTTCTGTTGTTGTCTGCGTTTTTCTGTTAGTGACATGAACTAAAGTATAATCCAATCAATAGAGTAAAATGTCTTAGTCTTTTTTTCTCACAGAATTGAAGATCTCGAATGTACTGCGGATCTGATTTTCGTAAATATATTAGAGATAGCAGTATATATATATTATATCATAAAGAAGTAATTATATATATGTTAATGCGATTAATGACTATTAATGGCGAAATCACTCGCTAAGAAGTCTTAATAAGACATTAACTTACTATCAATTCCCTGACTAACACGATCATTATATTTAAGTTGTTGTTTGATGGATAATAATTTAGTATTCAGCACAGGATCATCAATATTCGTCGTCGTCGTCGTCGTCGGCATCTATCCGTCTCGAGAGACGATGGAGTAGCGCAGGGCTCTACGAGTCTAGGCGGGATATATGGAGAACTAGGGCTGCCCAGACGTCTAGTTCCCCTTCTCAGCCTTGCTAGCAGAGTCCATAGGAGAGGATAAACCAATACAGTTTAGTACCAACGCGGCTGTAGGAGTTGCCGGAAAGTAGCACAAAGTGCCGTCCATCCGGGTTTGAATTATCCTTCTCCTAAACCAGTTGCCATCCAAGGCTATAGAACCCAGTCTGCTATTTACCCATAGCTGGAGGGAGAAGAGGAGGATTCACACCTTTCCCAAGGGTATTAGCACGCAATTGAATGTAATGGACTCGACTGGAATTTGAACTCGGCTCTCCGATTCCACAATCCAAGCCGCTATCCATTACTCCATTTCACATTTTTCATCAATATTATACATTGATAAAAACGCAAACAAAAACTGTAAATTAAAGCTATATATCCCCATTTAATGCTACTAAAGTTTTATCCAACAGGAGTCAAGTAACGAGAACAAATTCCTTTCTTGATTAAACTATAGTAGTAGTTAAAGAACAAGTTTTGTTTTAATTTTTAGGTTTTATTTACAATTTTATTGTTTTCTGCTTTTTAGCATTGTACACTTTTAGTAACTTTCGTCTATTTTTTGAGATATGCGTTATACACATTTCGAAAGATTTATTGCCATGGATGGATCGATCGATAGATATTAATATCCAACATTTATTATTCATTCGGTTATAAAAATAACATTGGTGCAAGAAATACTTCAGTAAATCTTAATAGCGGAAGACTGTTATAGTGGGCAAACCTAATCTAAATGTTGTATAATGCATTATTTTACAGGAAATATTTTTAAGATGATTCTCAATGATTCTCCTATAACTTCTGTTGCAGACAAATTATAATTCTTTTAAATGAAGACGAATACATCAACCTATCCCTATTCCTGTGATATCTTCTTGTAATGTTTTATTTGTACTGACTAATGAAATAGTGCGACCAAACCTCCATATTTAAAATTATTGTTTATTCAGCTTTGGACTTCAGCGTTTATGTGTGTGCGTTTTGTGTTTTCTACGAACGGGAGTTCAACATCAAGCTATGATACAAAATAATTTATTTACTGTTTTCCGCTCGGGTGATTACGCATATATATACTCATATATATGTACATTTCATCCGGTTTGTCCCACCTGTTTCCATCCTGGGTCGTTTTTATATCTTTGTGCAACTAATGATCCCATGAAAGTAGGGTAAGTTATAGTCCAACCCGTTGATACACTTTTCTGAAATTCATTTTGGTATCATCGGATGTTAGTCGCATGCTACAATATTTCTTTTATACCCATTTTTTGTTACGAATGTTGGCTTTTATTAAAAGCCAACAGAATCGAAATATTCAGGCCTCTTTTTGAATAAATATTCTGTTACTTCTACTTTAATCCAAACAAAAAGTCTAGGGTATTTTATTCAATATTTTTTATAATCTTATTGTTGAAGAGATTATGATCGACAGATTTAACATTCAAATAAACGGATTAAAGTATTTGGGTTAGAAAACAAGAAGAAAACTACGCCTTTTTACAATTTAATTGAAACATAACGAATAATTCCGTTTTTATATATAGTTTTTTGTGTTTTAACAATGAAAGCACATGTTAGTACTTCGTATGTCCATTCCACGAGTTTGTTCCTTACAGATTGACCACAGATAATCGATTGGATTTGAAATCAGGAGATTCCGGGCCAATCTATAGTACTTTGATGTGCTCACTGGTTAGGCTTGCCAGCGTGTTCATGCAGCATTGCAATATTTTGCTTCCTGAATATTTTTCAAAATAATTCCTTTAATGTTTTGTTTACTAATGCTATATTTTTTAGCATATGAAAATAATAAGATCAGGTTATGGATTTTATCACACGCTTCTCAAGAATGGAAATACCATTTTAAATAATATTTAAAATCACCAAGAATTCATATCTGAAGAACAAATCGAAGTCTTACGTGTCTACTTGAGAGAAATATAGATAGCTTTGACTAGAAAATATAACACGAATACTTTTTGAAAGATATATTTTCAAATTAAAAGAACGACATCAAATAAGAGTTGGTTTTCCCCCTCAGGAACTCCAATCTCCCGATCAGAGGTCTTGCTGCTCGATGTGGTTTATCGTCATACCCAGGTCAGTGGATGGGATAATAATCGAGAAACATTGCTTAGAGCTAAAAGTTTAAGATAGGAAATCATGTGGAGCCATGATCTCCCACACCCTGGAGGAAAATGACGCATAAAAGAAAATAAGTTAATGGAAAATATACATTCATGTTCACAAGTTGACACTAAAAAGTGAATAATTCTCAAAATACTTATGAGTTTTATTCAAAATATATATTAGGAAGATATAATACACAGTGTATACTCCTTCACAATAAATGAACATTAATGTTAGCATATAATTAATTGATTTTTAATCCATTCAACTCGCAATAAAGCCACAAAAACTCAAGGCGTTACTGAGTGTTGGTGATTATGAGGAACAAAAGTATTAAGGAAAGAGAATATTAAAAGAACAGGAACTAAGATTTCAGAAGAAAATGATTGACATTGAATTTAAATTTCTGAAGATCTGGGAATCAAGAAGCTGATGTCCATTCTACGAAGTCGTTCCTTGCAGGTTGACCACAGATTTTCGATTGGATTTAAACCTGGAGAGTTTACTGCCCAGTCGATAGTACTTTGATTTGTTCACTGGTAAGGCTTGCCAGTGTGTGCGTGCAGCGTTACAATTTTCGTACGCTTCCTTGAAGTAATGACCATTGCAGATAATGGCGATAGGACAACTAATCGACAGTCGGCGTGATAAAAATCGGATGCAAGCACGAATGATGCAATATTTTTCAAGGCCAAAGAAATTTCATCACACACCCCGAAAATGGGTTCATATTACTGCACACCACTGCAAATGACCTAATCTGGGGTAAAAAATAAAAATCGATTACTCCGGTGGCACCAACACTGACCGTACGGTGAAAGAAATGAAAACTAAAGCAATGGTTCAATTAATTTGCTCAAGAATCTAAGTTAAAAACTAGAAATAATTTTACTGTAAAATTAACGTTATATTAACTTGGTCTGTACAAAAAAATCTTGAAAAATATTTTTTGAATCGTTAAATGCGTGTGTGCGAGTGTAACGTCATCGTATACATCATGGCTAACAGTTTGAAATCGCTTCTTTATAAGAGTACAGTTTTTACATTTGAAAACTATTATAATCTGAGGCATCAAACGCAGCATGAGTTGTGTATTTAACAATTTTTAATAAAACTAGTAAAAAAATCAGTTTACATTTAGCAAATTATATTTTTTATCCTCCGTAAATTATTCACATGATTCAAAAACCTTCAGGCATTTATTTACATTATTCGGACTATTGCCATCATCTTTGTCGCCATATTTATTACAACGTTTCGGCCGTTGTACGCTCCGGCCTGTATTGAACTCACACTCATTGTGTCCTGTCACTGGATCTAACCCACGCCTTTATCCACTGTGCCATGTGTCCTTGAGGACATCTGTGTATGAATTTCTAGGGATTATAAACCTAATGTCTCAGCAAACATTTTTTACCAGTGCTCATATTGCAATTTTTTCTGTTATCAATACATTTTTTACAAGAGCTCATATTGCAACTTTGTTGTTATTATCGCTTTTCTCTGGCACTCCTTATTACTGGTTCCAATATTGTATTCATTTCTAGGCTTGGTCGGCTCAGGAGATTTTTGTGGCCTAGCATATGTGCTGATTCCTTAAGTTTACGAATTTTCCAATGGTGTTCCTTGTCTATGATCTCAACCTGATCCCACAGAGTGTGAGTTCAATACCCGGTTAAGGCAGTGGAGAACTATCAGAGGGAAAAATTAACAGGAGATAACTGATAACTGACATTCATTAAAAATGGCACGTGGAACTAGAACAGTCTACCCCAGTGAGCGAAATAAAGGATTCACTTCGACATTCCAACCACCTGAAGAAGGTCGGAGCGTACAACGGCCGAAACGTTGTAATAAATATGGCGACAAAGATGAGGACAATAGTCCGAATAATGTAAATAGTGTACATAATACCTGATCTCAGAAATATAGACAGATACTTCAGGCATTTCTTGATTACAATCAACTGAAATATTAGTATAGCGAGATATCTTGTGAAAAAGATTTATTTAGTTTTGCAATCAAATACTCGAATCGTGAAGATTTATTGTTCTGTAGTTTTAGCAAGTAGAGAAACAATGTGATTTCAGACTATCATGAATGGCAGGAATCGAATAAAACACATGTTTTTGTTTCTAACATTTTAAATGGAATATCACACAGTCCATTGGTGAAAAAACAACAACAACAACAACAAAACAACTTACAAACAAAACTGATTCACTAGCACAACTTGAATCAGAAAGTGTATAAAATGTAAATTCATTGGCGTTTTTTTAAACTAGTTAAGGCCGTTGCTTTTCGATAATTCGTTTAGTTTTAATGTTTTCTTGAGAAAGTTAAAGCTGAGTCAATATTTAGCGTTAAGTTCTTTTTGTTTTTACTCAGCTGTCTAGACACATTTATTGCTTTTGATGGAAACCATTTAATTTTCCGATCCACAGATATAAAATATTTTTGTTTTAGAAATCTATGCTCTTTTGAAAAGAACAGTATTGACTAAAGGCAAATTAATGTTTATTTTTAAAACGCATCAGAGGAAGCCCACTTTAAATAAATAACATCCTGCAGCTTCTTGGGCATCGCGTAAAAAAATACAAGATAAGTGAACTTTGATTTTAAGTAAAACAAAAAGAATGCAATACTTTTAGAAACTGTGCGTTTTTACATCCCTACGAATGGCTAAGAATGTTGGATGTTTTCTCCTGTCAATATTTCCATTTATTTGTTGTTTTTTTTTAAAATAACATTTCACCCCAAGCAAAGCGGGAGTGCCACTAGCACGCAATGGTGGCACAGAGAGCGAGTAAAAGTAAAGAGGGGTCTTTGAGGAAAGGATATAGAGAAGGACGGGGATTAAGATCAAGGCATCGGAAGATGTCGGTTGACATTACATTTAAATATTTGAAGATTATAGCTCTCAGGTAAGCAAGTAAGAGGAAGAGAGTTCCACTGTCTGGAAGTGCGAGAGAAGAAGCTTTTCGAGTAGAAATGGCAGTTAGATTTGACTGTTTTGACAGCGAAAGGGTGCCAACCTAGTAGCTCGCTTAAATTCATGCAGGTGGAGCACCAATGAAATTAACCCGTTAGTGCAGTTACCATGAAATATATGAAGAAAAGACAGATGAAAATCACATCACGTCTGTGAGAAAGTGACTGATGTAGATATGCCAGATCAGGTCCTATCACATTGTATATCCGTCTTTGGTTTTTGCCGAGAAACTCGAGCTAAACAGCGGAGGTACCAGTATTCAATGCAAGGACAAATGGTAGTTTTGTATATTTACTCATAAAACCTGAATCATATCAACCAATTTTAAATTCCGAGCTGTCTTTCTAGACTACTGAGCAACGAAGGATAGAGAGTCTAGACTGTGATATATAGATTAAATGTTTTATTTAACCTATAATTGGGGAAAAAAAGACAGGTCACTCTCCGAAAGTGAACGTAATGAGATCGGCCACATTTCATACTCAGTCGAATTCTCTTCGCGAAACTTTAAAGTGCTACCTTTTTTGCCCATCTTGAATAAGCATTTGAAATATAAATATGCAGGTCTATTGTATTTAAAAAGAAACAATGCTGGTAAAAGGATGATTTAATCAAGTTTTATGGTCTTCTGATTTGTTTGGTAATATTATATATCAGGCGCGGGCTACCTTTTTTCGAAAAATGGGTCGCATCAGACACACTTCATCAGAAGGTGAGCCATGCTACTACAAAAGTCATTTTTCATTAAAGATATCGCAGGCATTTTCCCAACAAAAGACCATAAGTATTTGAATATTTGAAGATTATAGCTCTCAGGTAAGCAAGTAAGAGGAAGAGTGTTCCATTGTCGCAAATTGCGAGAGAAGCTGTTCGAGTAGAAGTGGCAGTTACATTTGATTGTTTTGACAGTGAAAAGGTGAGACGGAGATGCCAACCTAGTAGCACGCTTAAATTCATGCAGATGGAGCCCCAATGAAATTAACCCGTCAGTGCAGTTACCATGAAATATATGAAGAAAAGACAGATGGAAATTACATCACGTCTGCATCTACCTGAGAAATAAGGAAAAGTCGATATTTGTCTTTATGTTATCGTCCAGGACTTGTACCAGGGTGATGATCCAGGTCCTTGTACCAGGGTGATGATCCAGGTCCTTGTACCAGGATGATGATACAGGTCCTTGTACCAGGGTGATGATCCAGGTCCTTGTACCAGGGTGATGATGCAGGTCCTTGTACCAGGGTGATGGTCCAGGTCCTTGTACCAGGATGATGATCCAGGTCGTTGTACCGGGGTGATGATCCAGGTCCTTGTACTAGGGTGATGATCCAGGTCCTTGTACCAGGGTGATGGTCCAGGTCGTTGTACCAGGGTGATATTCCAGGTCCTTGTACCAGGGTGATGGTCCATGTCCTTGTACCAGGGTGATATTCCAGGTCCTTGTACCAGGGTCATGATCCAGGTCCTTGTACCAGGGCGATCGTCCAAGGTAGAACCAATGAAGAATAACTCGAACACAGGTATGGAATAACACAGATATATTATAAATAGAATATATGTACAAAACAGTAGAAGTGTTACTAATACAATCAGGTTAGGTTAGAGAGAACTATGTTGTCTTGAAGTATCACTATTCCAATGTCTTACATTAATCGTCTGACCTTGACTCTGTCTCTGACTGACTCAGAACTCACACTGTCTGACACTCTCACTGACTGTCTGACGATGTTTATTAACACGCCCACGTGTGTTAAATGTGGCACAAGGCCGGTTTAATGTGGGCTTCCGAGCCCGTAGGCTCGGGCAAAAATTGCCCGTAGAACCCGTATAAACGGGATCGGGGCGGTCAACCACCCCGAACGAGGTTCTGCCCTTCGGCGGAGCCTCGTCCGAGTTCCTCTCTGCCCAAAGACAGAGAGTTCCCCTCTGCCTCAGAGGCAGAGAGTTCGACCGTCCAGCCGAGTCGTCCAAAAAGGACTCTCTGACTGACTGAAGTATTTAGTGTCCTCCCCACGAGGGACAGATGTGGCACAAGGCCGGGTTTAAAGTGGGGTACCCGAGCCCGTAGGCTCGGCCAAAAAATAGCCCGTAGATCCCGTATAAACGGGATCGGGCCGGTCAACCTCCCCGAACGAGGCTCTGCCCTTCGGCGGAGCCTCGTCCGAGTTCCTCTCTGCCCAAAGGCAGAGAGTTCCCCTCTGCCTCAGAGGCAGAGAGTTCGACCGTCCAGCCGAGTCGTCCAAAAAGGACTCTCTGACTGACTGACGATGTTTAACAACACGCCCACGTGTGTCGAATGTGGCACAAGGCCGGTTTAATGTGGGCTTTCCGAGCCCGTAGGCTCGGGCAAAAATTGCCCGTAGAACCCGTATAAACGGGATCGGGGTGGTCAACCACCTCGAACGAGGCTCCGCCCTTCGGCGGAACCTCGTCCGAATTCCTCTCTGCCCAAAGGCAGAGAGTTCCCTTCTGCCTCAGTGGCAGAGAGTTCGACCGTCGAGCCGAGTCGTCCAAAAAGGACTCTCTGACTGACTGGAGTATTTAGTGTCCTCCCCACGAGGGACAGATGTGGCACAAGGCCGGGTTTAAAGTGGGGTACCCGAGCCCGTAGGCTCGGCCAAAAAATAGCCCGTAGATCCCGTATAAACGGGATCGGGGTGGTCAACCACCTCGAACGAGGCTCTGCCCTTCGGCGGAGCCTCGTCCGAGTTCCTCTCTGCCCAAAGGCAGAGAGTTCCCCTCTGCCTCAGAGGCAGAGAGTTCGACCGTCCAGCCGAGTCGTCCAAAAAGGACTCTCTGACTGACTGAAGTATTTAGTGTCCTCCCCACGAGGGACAGATGTGGCACAAGGCCGGGTTTAAAGTGGGGTACCCGAGCCCGTAGGCTCGGCCAAAAAATAGCCCGTAGATCCCGTATGAACGGGATCGGGCCAGTCAACCTCCCCGAACGAGGCTCTGTCCTTCGGCGGAGCCTCGTCCGGGTTCCTCTCTACCCAAAGGCAGAGAGTTCCCCTCTGCCTCAGAGGCAGAGAGTTCGACCGTCCAGCCGAGTCGTCCAAAAAGGACTCTCTGACTGACTGAAGTATTTAGTGTCCTCCCCACGAGGGACAGATGTGGCACAAGGCCGGGTTTAAAGTGGGGTACCCGAGCCCGTAGGCTCGGCCAAAAATAGCCCGTAGATCCCGTATAAACGGGATCGGGGTGGTCAACCACCTCGAACGAGGCTCTGCCCTTCGGCGGAGCCTCGTCCGAGTTCCTCTCTGCCCAAAGGCAGAGAGTTCCCCTCTGCCTCAGAGGCAGAGAGTTCGACCGTCCAGCCGAGTCGTCCAAAAAGGACTCTCTGACTGACTGAAGTATTTAGTGTCCTCCCCACGAGGGACAGATGTGGCACAAGGCCGGGTTTAAAGTGGGGTACCCGAGCCCGTAGGCTCGGCCAAAAAATAGCCCGTAGATCCCGTATGAACGGGATCGGGCCGGTCAACCTCCCCGAACGAGGCTCTGTCCTTCGGCGGAGCCTCGTCCGGGTTCCTCTCTACCCAAAGGCAGAGAGTTCCCCTCTGCCTCAGAGGCAGAGAGTTCGACCGTCCAGCCGAGTCGTCCAAAAAGGACTCTCTGACTGACTGACGATGTTTAACAACACGCCCACGTGTGTCGAATGTGGCACAAGGCCGGTTTAATGTGGGCTTTCCGAGCCCGTAGGCTCGGGCAAAAATTGCCCGTAGAACCCGTATAAACGGGATCGGGGTGGTCAACCACCTCGAACGAGGCTCCGCCCTTCGGCGGAACCTCGTCCGAATTCCTCTCTGCCCAAAGGCAGAGAGTTCCCTTCTGCCTCAGTGGCAGAGAGTTCGACCGTCGAGCCGAGTCGTCCAAAAAGGACTCTCTGACTGACTGGAGTATTTAGTGTCCTCCCCACGAGGGACAGATGTGGCACAAGGCCGGGTTTAAAGTGGGGTACCCGAGCCCGTAGGCTCGGCCAAAAAATAGCCCGTAGATCCCGTATAAACGGGATCGGGGTGGTCAACCACCTCGAACGAGGCTCTGCCCTTCGGCGGAGCCTCGTCCGAGTTCCTCTCTGCCCAAAGGCAGAGAGTTCCCCTCTGCCTCAGAGGCAGAGAGTTCGACCGTCCAGCCGAGTCGTCCAAAAAGGACTCTCTGACTGACTGAAGTATTTAGTGTCCTCCCCACGAGGGACAGATGTGGCACAAGGCCGGGTTTAAAGTGGGGTACCCGAGCCCGTAGGCTCGGCCAAAAAATAGCCCGTAGATCCCGTATGAACGGGATCGGGCCAGTCAACCTCCCCGAACGAGGCTCTGTCCTTCGGCGGAGCCTCGTCCGGGTTCCTCTCTACCCAAAGGCAGAGAGTTCCCCTCTGCCTCAGAGGCAGAGAGTTCGACCGTCCAGCCGAGTCGTCCAAAAAGGACTCTCTGACTGACTGAAGTATTTAGTGTCCTCCCCACGAGGGACAGATGTGGCACAAGGCCGGGTTTAAAGTGGGGTACCCGAGCCCGTAGGCTCGGCCAAAAATAGCCCGTAGATCCCGTATAAACGGGATCGGGGTGGTCAACCACCTCGAACGAGGCTCTGCCCTTCGGCGGAGCCTCGTCCGAGTTCCTCTCTGCCCAAAGGCAGAGAGTTCCCCTCTGCCTCAGAGGCAGAGAGTTCGACCGTCCAGCCGAGTCGTCCAAAAAGGACTCTCTGACTGACTGAAGTATTTAGTGTCCTCCCCACGAGGGACAGATGTGGCACAAGGCCGGGTTTAAAGTGGGGTACCCGAGCCCGTAGGCTCGGCCAAAAAATAGCCCGTAGATCCCGTATGAACGGGATCGGGCCGGTCAACCTCCCCGAACGAGGCTCTGTCCTTCGGCGGAGCCTCGTCCGGGTTCCTCTCTACCCAAAGGCAGAGAGTTCCCCTCTGCCTCAGAGGCAGAGAGTTCGACCGTCCAGCCGAGTCGTCCAAAAAGGACTCTCTGACTGACTGAAGTATTTAGTGTCCTCCCCACGAGGGACAGATGTGGCACAAGGCCGGGTTTAAAGTGGGGTACCCGAGCCCGTAGGCTCGGCCAAAAATAGCCCGTAGATCCCGTATAAACGGGATCGGGGTGGTCAACCACCTCGAACGAGGCTCTGCCCTTCGGCGGAGCCTCGTCCGAGTTCCTCTCTGCCCAAAGGCAGAGAGTTCCCCTCTGCCTCAGAGGCAGAGAGTTCGACCGTCCAGCCGAGTCGTCCAAAAAGGACTCTCTGACTGACTGAAGTATTTAGTGTCCTCCCCACGAGGGACAGATGTGGCACAAGGCCGGGTTTAAAGTGGGGTACCCGAGCCCGTAGGCTCGGCCAAAAAATAGCCCGTAGATCCCGTATGAACGGGATCGGGCCGGTCAACCTCCCCGAACGAGGCTCTGTCCTTCGGCGGAGCCTCGTCCGGGTTCCTCTCTACCCAAAGGCAGAGAGTTCCCCTCTGCCTCAGAGGCAGAGAGTTCGACCGTCCAGCCGAGTCGTCCAAAAAGGACTCTCTGACTGACTGACGATGTTTAACAACACGCCCACGTGTGTCGAATGTGGCACAAGGCCGGTTTAATGTGGGCTTTCCGAGCCCGTAGGCTCGGGCAAAAATTGCCCGTAGAACCCGTATAAACGGGATCGGGGTGGTCAACCACCTCGAACGAGGCTCCGCCCTTCGGCGGAACCTCGTCCGAATTCCTCTCTACCCAAAGGCAGAGAGTTCCCCTCTGCCTCAGAGGCAGAGAGTTCGACCGTCCAGCCGAGTCGTCCAAAAAGGACTCTCTGACTGACTGACGATGTTTAACAACACGCCCACGTGTGTCGAATGTGGCACAAGGCCGGTTTAATGTGGGCTTTCCGAGCCCGTAGGCTCGGGCAAAAATTGCCCGTAGAACCCGTATAAACGGGATCGGGGTGGTCAACCACCTCGAACGAGGCTCCGCCCTTCGGCGGAACCTCGTCCGAATTCCTCTCTACCCAAAGGCAGAGAGTTCCCCTCTGCCTCAGTGGCAGAGATTTCGACCGTCGAGCCGAGTCGTCCAAAAAGGACTCTCTGACTGACTGAGTCTGCTTCCTCTTGCGGCGCAGTATTTATGCTGTACGGACCAGTCCATTACTATTATGGGTAGGTTCCCATAACACTTTATAAAAATATTTCTTGTGTAATTAACAAAACCCCTGAAGCCTTCGTGTAATATGATCACTGATGACAGAGGGAGGAACACGGACTCCTGCCTGTGATTTGTTTCTAATTTATTCATTTGACGATGCAAAAACATTTTTTCAAGAAGTATATTTATTCCCTAGAGAAAAAGTAATTATCATTAACGTCCTTTGTTTCTAAAGTAAACGGTGTTTACACTTATGATCTTCCTTAGTGAAAATCGGCAATAGTTGAAAATGCTGACAACGTTACCGTCAACGAAAAATTGCAATATTCAGAAACTTTGTACTTCATCATTGTTTATAAATGTGGCTATGTATCAGTGGACAAGTGAGAAGGAAAAGAAAGAAACAACATCTTAATAACGATATTTACTTCATGAAATTAGATGGAGCATTCAGAATGGCAATGGGGCCGCGTGTGGACTGTTGGCCGCCGTTTGATCTTCACTATTTTATAGCGTTATATTATATTCTATAAAAGTGTATCGTACAAGTTCTACTGTATATAAGATTAAACGTTTTCCAGTGATCGGCTGAAAATACCAGCTTTCAAATCTGTAGAAATAAATAATCGAGCAAAGTGAATTGCCTCATAACTGTAAAAATCAATTAAGTTTTGAATCTTATGATGGCATATGTAGCTTTCAGTTCTCGGAAATGCAGGTGCGCGTTTCAGAATCTATGCAAGGGGTCTAAAGAACTTAAAATGGAATGATTAAAGGAGCTAATAAAAGAAGATTTAATTAAGTAAGACAGCGTCAGAGATAAAGAGAGATTACAAGATTGCCCAGTGTGTGTGCCATAAAGATTGCTGGCGTGGAATGTGGTTTCGCCGAGTCGAGTACAAAGTGCCTCCTATGCTGCTGAGTCCAGAAATGCTTTCTGAAAATATATGAAAGCAACTTTTCTTTCTCTAGTTATAGACGAAATACCAAGGTAGATGTGTGCCCACTTCGAACCTCGGATAGTAGAAGCTTAAAGAGAAGGGCTTCTCTTAATTAAAAATAGTAGAAATTGCAAGTGTATTTTCCATGAATTTTCCACAAAAGTTATGAGAAAATTAACAAAGATTAAAGAAATAAAAATCAGGAAGCTGTGGAGCGTCATGATTGCCTCGCCCGGAAGAGACATGAAATGAAAAGAATATAAGTATATTCTCAAAATGAAGACGTATATTTGTTACCCCTTTTACATACATATTATATATATATATATATATATATATATATATATATATATATATATATATATATATATATATATTGTGTGTGTGTGTGTGTGTGTGTGTGTGTGTGTGTGGCGGGCATCTATCTCAGGCTTTATAATATCATATCGACGCTATGATATATATCAAATCCATGTATCATGTGTCATTATTGATTATATAATCTATTTTACTATTCTTTTTATTACTGACTGTTCGGAATGACAACTCTCTCTATCTTTACTGTTCAGTTTGTGTATTATTATTTCCTTATTTTTCACACTAAAACACACACACACACACACAAACACACACACACACACATATATATATATATATATATATATATATATATATATATATATATATATATATATATATATATATGTATACAGGGTTCGTCAAGAATACTTTTGCAAAAGATGGGGGCGTCTTCCACACTTAACCAAGGATAAAAATTCATATGAATATATTTCCGCAAATCATTCGTTTTTTAGTTGTCAAGTTTACATTATGTTTACAGTAAAGGGCGCTGTGTTGCCATGTAGACGAGGTTACATTTGCCATTCGTGTACATTTGAGGCTAGTCTGTCTTCAACGTTTAACGTGGGTTGAAGTGTGTTAACTGAAAAGTTTTCCGTCTAGCAATAGCAGGAGAGTCACATCTTATGTAGGCGGATATAATACTGAGAAAAGTTCTGGTTAGGTCCAAAATTACACTTTCCATGGTTACACTGAACTAACCTTGTTAATTAATAGGAGCAGATAGGGTCACACCTCTTTTGCCCTGTACACACTTCTTCCTCAATTTCTGAACTGGAGTAGAAGTGTATCTCTTGTTTCCTGTTTAGTTTGGTTTCCGGCTCTTTCTAATGTTTTTCTTTCTGTTTCACTCAGTCTGTTAATATGAACTTTTTTCCTTGTTTTGCTGTTAGGAACGAGTCCTCAAAGTGTGTAAATATATTTTTGATACAACCTGTATACAGTGTGCGCCAAGTATTCGAGAATACGATGTAAGAAACAAACTTTAACGAAACCTTTTCTCTCTTTCCAAGCTTCGACATGGAAGCTTCCACGTGATTGTAGGAAGTGAAGTGCCAAGTATTATCTGCCTTGTTGTTTTCACTTTTGGTTATAAAGCTTCTGTGCGAATGCACAAATTTGATTCACACACACACACACACACACACACACACACACACACACACACACACACACACACACACACACACACACACACACACACACACACACACACACACACACACACACACACACACACACATATGAGCTCAGGAAGAATTTCGTATAGGGTTGGTTGAATTTGGTTACATTGTGATTGTGAGTTCAATCACTGGGCAAGGCGGTGTATATAGGTTGCGATGTATAAAGTGTCGTCTAAATCACGAAAAAATGAAAATAAAACTGACATCATATTTTAACGGATATATTTACCAAAATTACATAAAAATATCTTGAAATACTGAAGAATATATCTATTCAATAATCGCCATTGGCTTCAACCACGGCCTCCAGACGGCATCGGAATCTTCTGCAAATGGGTTTAAATTGGGGAATACTGCCATGATCTTTGCCTTCAGTTCATCTTTGGTGTTTGAAGGAATTTTGTTGGTCTCTCGCTCAACTGAACCTGACACATAATAATTAAGGGGGTTCCAGCCTGAGGAGTTATCTGGTCAGATGTAAGGGGTGATGTGGTCGCAGAAATTGTCTGACAGCCAGAGACTGAGTTCCCATGCGTGTGTGGCATGGTGCAGAGTACTGTGTTCCGGCATAGGGTCTTCCAGCAGCCACCCTCTTGAACCAGGGCAAAACTCTTTCTTCAAGTCAATGGATGTAGGACACCATGTTGAGTCTGAGGCCCTGTGGGAATATGAATGGAGGCATCACGTCACCATCACTAGTGATCCCTCCAAACGCGTTCGAATACCAAGCAGTACAGCAGGTGAATTTGTAAATTTCTGGACCAGTGAATTGCGTCATGGTGCTCTTTTTCTCACAGACGGTACCCAATTGACCTAAAACAAAATTTAAAAAAAAAACAAACAACGCGCATGTCCGAAATTAAAGGTATAAATGGCGACAATTTACCCATCGCTCTCTGTATTTGGACTCAGTTGTAACTGGCCTGAACAATACTAAAAATATCTGAACAGTACTAAAAATAAAAACAAGATAAAATATACCTAAACATGAGTAGGGTAACAAGATCAGTTTATACCGTAGGCCAAATAAAAGTTTCACTTCAGAATTCCCTGCAGGTTTACCAGATTGATATACGCCTGATGAAGGCTAGAGGGCACAACGATCGAAACGTTGTGAAAAGAACAACAAAACGACGACAATATTTCGAATGTAAATAAAAACCGCATAAACAAGCATAACGGGAATTACCGTATTCTATGAACCCTCAAGAGCCACCCAAGCTAGAGTTACTCTCTAGTGTTGTGTGAGTGCAAGAAAAGGCAAGACGTACACTTCATGAGATTAATGTAATATTCTTTAAATCTTTATTTCTTATTGAGAGTCGAGTTCCAATTCCCAATGCGTTCATCGTATTCTTTTATGCGCAAATACCTTTAGCAAAGGTAGGAATTAACCTCTTCTATCCCAGGTATGGGTTAATTAATAAGGCGTATATCCTAAACTAAAAAATAATTCTTGCCATCTAAAAATATTTTCTGGCTTTAAATAATCTGCAAAGGGTTGGTAACCTGTAGAAAACATATCAATTATTTAATTTATTTCTTACATTGATAGGGTAAGGCATATAAATGGTTTTCAATCGAAATTTATACTTGTAACTTTGCAGCAGAGAAGCTTACAAATGTCCAGCTTTCAGGGAAATTACGAGGATATTTATATTCCAGTAGAATAATTAATTGAAACATTGAGCTACTCATTCATAATCGTTTGTGAAAACCATTTCCCCCTCCATCAGCACGGCTGATGCTAACTTCCAAAAGAGTGGTTCCTTGCGCCTTCTCGTGCTAACGTTTTCCGCTGACATGAAGTGGGAAGATTATATTGAATCCAATGCGACGTCGGCTGCGAGGAAAGTTGGTTAAATGTATCGGGAATCACTGTATCAAGAATATACACCCATATGCAAATTAATTGAAACAACAGTTTTAGTTTATTTTCCTTTACTTTACGGTCAGCTTTAAACCCACTGGAGTGCGAAGGTGTAATCGCTTTCTATTTTTCTTCAAATTATGTCATTTGCAGTGGTGTGCGGTAATATAAATCTATTTTGGGGGTGTGTGATGAAATTTGTTTGGCCTTGAAAAATATCGCGTCATCCATGATTGCATCAGATTTTTTTCAAGGCTGACACTATTAATCTCGACTGTCGATTAATTGTCCTACGGTCATTGTCTGAGATGGACGTTACTCCAAGGAAGGGTACGAAAATTGTAACGCTGCATGAACACAATAGCAAGCCTTACCAGTGAGCAAATCAAAGTACTAGCTCGGAAACTCTCATGATTTAAATCCAATCGAGAATCTGTGGTCAATCTACAAGGGACGAATTCGGGTAATGGACACACGGAGTACTGATATGTGCAATGGGTCATGTGGAAAAATACGAAAAATAGAAAATAATAACGGAATAATTAGTTTTGTTTAAATTAATTTGGACAAGAGTGTACAGTGTCATTGCCCCTGACCGTAACGTAATCTCCTGTGCATTTTTAAAAATACTTTTCCTGGTAATTTTCCTGATGAACATTCCTCTATGGCGTGTAGACCTTAGGAATTTAACGTAGTACTAAATTGGCAAAAAAGTCTCATCATTTTACAGTTGAAATGGCAAGATGCAACTGTAAGTTCTATGATAAACGTTTCTTCCTTCGCAATCTCTATCGGCTACTTGATTCCTAGTCAATCTTGATCTTCAGAAATTTAAATTCAATGTCAATCATTTTCTTCTGAAATCATAGTTACTGTCTTCTTATTCTCCCTCCTTAATAGTTTTGTTCCTCATAATCAGAAACACTCAGTAACGTCTTGAGTCTTTGTGGCTTTATTGCCTTGCTTGGGTTGAATGGATTTAAAATCAATTAATTATATGCTAACATTAATGTTCATTTATTGTGAAGGAGTATACACTGTTTATTATATCTTCCTAATATATATTTTGAATAGAACTCATAAGTATTTTGAGAATTATTCACTTTTTAGTGTCAACTTGTGAACATGAATGTATATTTTTCATTAACTTATTTTCTTTTGTGTGTCATTTTCTTCCAGGGTGTGGGAGATCATGGCTCCACATGACTTCCTATCTTAAACTTGTAGCTCTAAGCAATGTTTCTCGATTAATATCCGATCCACTGACCTGGGTGTGACGCTAAACCAAATCGGCAGCAAGACCTCTGATCCGGAGAATGGAGTTCCTGAGAGGCGTAGAACCAACTCTTAATTGATTTTGTTCCTTTAATTTGAAAATATATCTTACAAAAAGTATTCTTGTTATATTTTCTAGTTAAAGCTATCTAGCTTTCTCTCAAGTAGACACGTAACACTTGATTTGTTCTTCAAAATTCTTGGTGATTTTAAATATTATTTAAAATTGTATTTCCATTCTTGAGAAGCGTTTGATAAAATCCATAACCTGATCTTATTATTTTCATATGCTAAAAAATATAGCATTGGTAAACAAAACATTAAGAAATGATTTTTGAAAAACATTCAGAAAGCAAAATGTTTTCTGGACGTAAATGTCAAAATCAATCTTTAAAAGGTAGAGAATGAAGTAAAACATGACGCACAAGCTTTAAAAAGTATTTTTTCGCGCAAATAATCGGATTTTAAGGCATTGAACCGGCTCCGTGACGTGGAAATAATTTAGAATATTAAGAAAAATATTTCAAACAGCGTTTAAAGCCAGCATCAGATGCAACTGGCGCATGTCTGGTTCCGAGCAGCAAGTCGGTTTTCGCTGCTCGTAAACATCCGGAAACGAAGAGAAAAATATTTTCAGCTTTTCTTGATTATATACCTGAATATCGAATTCTAAAGTGTAGCAGACATTGCTAAGAAAATACAAGAATGGTTTAGAATATATTAATTTTCAATGTAAATATCATTATTCTGGTTTTTCTCTTAGTTTTAGAAGAATTTGAGTATTTATTTTTTAAGTTAACTTTAAGCATCAATTAATTCCACTTCAATGTCTTCTTCCTGATAATTTAGTGAGATTACGCTTAGAAAACTAGATTTAAGATCTGTCAGAGTATAGACTTACGAAAGTGGACGGGCGATGTCGACCGTGGTATCCTAAGGCGCAAACGTCTCATTCTCCTTCGCTTTAGTAGCCTGGATTGGCGGAAGAGGTGAGGGCAGAGGTATGTTATAAAAATCCCTGTGCCTCATACACGAGAGGCTTTTTTTATCCGAGTGCGAAACAAGTTGTTATTATTGTTCCTGTCTATTATTACTGTGGTTACCTGACCTAGCGGAGAGGGTCGCAAAGGAAGGACGTTTTCTTTTCCAACCCGGTCGTTCACCAGCTCTCTCCACGCTGTTGTTCTCTCTTGAATTCATTTTCTACAATTTAGGGTAAAAAAGATATTTATAGTATATTTCGTATATACAGGGTGTCCATAAATTTCGTGTGCACTTTTAAAAATATATAACTTTATTTGTATTTGCGATAGAAATAATTTGTAAAAAGGATTAGAAAGAAGTAAATCTATATTTTTTAAGGTTTTATTGAAATTTTATTTAAGTTTCCACATGTCCTCCATCATTAGCAATACAAAGGGTAATACGATTTTGCAGTTCATGGAAAACATTTGCCGACTGATTTACAGTAATGCCTGAAATCACATTAGTTATTTTAGCTATACTTAAAACTAGGTACATTAAACTTTATAACATTTTTTTACAAATTATTTCTATCGCAAATACAAATAACGTTTTACATTTTTAAAGTGCACACGGACTTTATGAACACCTTGTATATAAAGGGAAATAATTACTTCGTATACAGGGGAATGGTTAATTATTATATATTCGAAATTTGTCCTAGTATAAAGAAATAGGCCTGTGTGGCGGTGTATTGGATAACAGATCGCTATGAGAAATCAGAGAGCCGAGTTCGAATTCCAGTCATGGTCGTTATATTTAATTACGATCAAATGTTTCTCCATTTGCTATATTTCCCGCTCCCGGTTCTGGTATCCATTCGCACCAGCTTGCCTTTCCCTATTTCTGTTATCCTCAGTATAACCTGGGAGTGTTGCGATTTCAAGCCCTCCCCACTCATTACGCGCCCAAGTAAGTAGAGCTGGCGCTTGCTGATTCTGTTTGTTGGCATTTTCTTAAGGCATCTTCTTTCCGTCGATGGAAGTGTCAGCTTCCTTCTGCAAAACCGCATTTCTGTTACTTTTCTTCCACTTTTCAATTCAGCTGTAGAGAGATTGTCTAGCATACACCACCATATAATAGGATGGATATCACATAGCTACCCAGCACTCTTTTTGTTATCTCTGAGATGAGGTACTATTACACTATTTCCATAGACAGATAACTCCAATGAAAATACGAAAACTTAAGGTATCTGTGCATATGCTAGGCCACAAAAATCTCCTAATCTGGTTAAGCATAGAAATGAATACAATATGGGAACCAGTAACACGGAGTGCGAGAGAAAACACCATAATAACAAGAAAATTGTAATATGAGTTCTGGTAAAAAAAAATTACTGAGATATTATGTTTATAAATCCTGGCTACAGCAGAGGTGAACAAGAAATTGGAGAAATGAATTAAAGGGAAATAACTGATACTGAGGATATCTATTTCCGTAAAAACAGAAAATGTGGCGATTGGGGAAGGACGGTCATCATCTGTCTTAGTTTAGAAACTTAGCTAGCCACAACCACTGAACCAATCAAAACAAAACAATATTCCTCTCACCAAAACAACACATTCATACTTATCTTTCTTACTACATCCACCAAAATACCTCATTGTCTCAATGAAAATCCTAAACAGATTACGATATGTACAAATATTCTCTATGGGGGGAGGGGAATAAAAACAACAAGTTAAAATATCCCCAATGATTATGTACAATATGACTTAAATATATTTACACCCCACAAGCCTTAAATGTGGCAGAAATATAAGTTACCTTGACGAAATCGATTTGGGATATAAAAATATAGAAAACATCCATCCATCCCAAGACACACGCTCATTCAGACTCAACAACAAATATGAAAAACACACACTCGAAACGAAAGACGCCCCGCATCCACCAGAGAACTAACGTCACTGACCACCTAACGAGGGATGGGATGGGGAATTAAACTTAAAGAAAAATAGGGACATAAATAAAAAGAGGCCGATGACCATATATACCCTAGCTAAGTTTATAGAAAAAGGAAACTAAAAATTCAAAAGACCAAACCTAAGCTAACCTAATTTCAGGATGGGTTGCCTATGTTCAACACAGGTATAGCAATACCTAACCGGCATCAAAATGCCAGTCCAAGTCAGCCCCTTTCACACGACACAGACGCACAATATTTACCCACCTTTTGCCGAATTCTGATGAAGTGAGTCGCCGCCTTTCCGTCCTAATCTTAACCTTAAGCTGATGCTTAAAGTATAAGATCAGTTTGGAAGAAGTCTACCTCTCGTCATCATAGAATCCCTTCTGACGTGTCGTCCAAATCACGACTCTCATAACACCTAGCAAGCATAAGAACACATAGTGTTCAGCCCTCGGCAGCGGCGTAGCCATATTGCTACAAACAGAAGCGGCCTCAAGAACAAAGAACTTTCCAGACAGCATGCGAAACATGAGGGCTTCAACATACCTGCACAATGGTGCTACCTCCCTGCAATGGAACAAGGCGTGACCAATGGTCTCGACTTCCCCACTACAGCGGTAGCAGTTTGGATATTTCTACAAGCCCGCTGTGCAAAGTCTCTTGGCGACCCAGAGGGCCCCACGCATCACCAGCCAGGTGAGTGATGCCTCATTGTTATTCAGACATTTCAACCCAGGTGCCCAAGGCCATATTGAGCGAGCCTCCTGCTTCGTAAGACCGAGCCCACCAGGCAGTTAATCGCGAACGGCCCCCTCACTAACACCCGATATAATGCCTTACGAGACAACGCATGGACGTTGGAGAGGCCATCCGACGCCCATAAGAGGCGTTTCAGAGCACGACGACATTCACGGTAGAAGGAGCATTTGACTTTGGGTAAACGGTGGGCCTCCTCCTCGGCCGAGTGCAAACTTCTCAGGGATGGGAGGTTCTTACGGGCAACTTCCTTCCAGAAGGTGCCCACCTCATCCTGTTCGCGACACATTCGATCCAGGAACCCGATGCGAAGCATATATTGACGATTCTCATTGCTACGTATACCTAGACCGCCTTCAGATGGATGAAGGCAACAGATCTCCCGAGAGACTCTGGCAGCCTTGCCTCCCCACAAGAAGGAGAACAAGAGCTGCACTAACGCCAGTAAGGTGTCATACAGAAGTGGAAGCACAGAGAGTCGGTAAAGGAGAATCGGGTAGATGTGTGAAACACATACTTCCGCCCTCCCCTTTAAGGAAAGATTCCTCCGAGACCACAAATCCTCCCCTTGCACTTCTGACCAATTCATTTCCAACTGGAGATCAGGACCGAACCAGACGATAACTGATACTGAGACATCTGGAAGAGGCACGGTGCGGTAAAATAAAGGGTTCTGTTCGAAATTATAGTCGGGCCGGAGCGAACAACGACCGAAACGATGTGAATATGGCAATGAAGATGAGGATAACAGTCCGAACAATGTAAATAGTTTAAACAACTATTTTCGTTGTTTTTAATTTGCTTGGGACTTCGCTAAGCATATTTCGCTCGTCCAGTGCCTGTTCAGATTTCCCAGAGATTTAAACTTATCTACTAGTTTGATGTTGACATCTTCCAATCCTATCTGAAAGCTTTGTCTTTTTCAGTGGGAATAACCAGACTTTGTTTTGTTGCAGTTGACAATAAGCCGTTTTCTTTTGCTCGTTTACATTTATAACTCCGTCAAGCAAATCATTTTATCAAGTCCGTCATCAGCACAGTCTCATCTCATATCTCATATTGTCCATATTACGCCCTCCAATAACAAATCTTGCTAGGCTCTCCAGTTCTTTTTGGGCTAGTCTGGCACTATAATCTAGAAAAGTGACGTGCTTGTCTTACATGCACCGATTCAATTTCTTTTCTATCCGTATACTTAAAAATGTCTAACTCTTATACCTTATTCATGATTATTTTAGGCTTGAAATGTAAGATTTTAATTCAAAATAAAGTTACCTCATCAATATCTTAACTACGCTTCGTCTGCTTAAATTATGCTTAATTAATTCAAAACTTAAGACATATTTCAATTTATAAACGTCATGGTAAAAAACAAAAACAAAGTGTAAACATTGTTTCCTTAGTGTCTCAATCGGAACATTAAATATATATCACTGTAATTACATGAAAATAGAAAGATAGGCTTTATATATGTTGCTAGGAAAATTCGAACAGAAATGATACAAACAATGTATGTATTTAGCGCAATCATTTGGTTTGTTCTGTGTTACAGCATATCAACCTCTATGATTTATTTAATGTCAACTAGATTTTTTATTGCTGGTAATATTTTTTTCCAGAAATATTTTTTCAAAAATGTATTGTTTGTCATATTTTTTCTCAAAAGTGTATTGCTGGTAATAATTTTTTTTTCGAAAAATCTATTGCTGGTAATAATTTTTTTTTTCCAAAAATTTATTGCTGGTAATATTTTTCTTTTTTTTTTAAAAAGGTACGGCTGGTAATAATTATTTCCAAAAAAGAATTGCTGCTATTAAAACCTATTTTTATACTTTCATATTGTTTTGACCACTTTTGGGGAGCTAAACATTTCCCCTTAGCTGGTAACCTCACAGGTGTCACCATCCTAGGCCATGGTGAACCTGGCAACACCAGAAATTAAGAGGTGGTTCCACTGATTCCATTGCTGCCGGGTGCAGTTTATCATCTTACCCAAGACGCGGATCATCATACCTAGGACGATTTAGCTCTGTATACGAATATATGCATATTGAATATGGTTCGAAGATAAATATATGGATACGATAGATACAAAATTAAAAAAAACAATATATAGAGATTAGAAATTATTTTAATTAAATATTCATTAAGGTATATACATTTATGAATATCAGTTTTGGGTTTTAATAAGTCTTTATAGGAAGCAAGCACTACTAGTAGTTTTGGAGGATACTATTATTCATCCAAATTTATAGCATTATAATTCAGTCATCTATGTATTTCTTTGAGGATCCTTCTCCATCTTTCCGTGGACGCTTACATTTTCGACCGGAGGAATTCTTCGCGGAGTCCCTTATTGCAACAACTGTCAATGAATGTTGGTTGTAGCGAAACAAGCAATCATATAAAAGATACAGGTGCTTAAATTACTCCACATCGACCTGCCATGCACCAATAACCGCAGGCGATTTCCTTGATGAGAAAATGTTCTTACTCTTCTATAAATGAAGCAGCTGCTTTTCTATAGCGTCGCAACCTAAAAGTCTATGCAGGTTCGAAGATTCTGAAAGAGTAAAGAACGGTTTACCACAGAAGAAATCTTTCTTTGAGCTACTGAAGACATGTCTGTGCTATTCTCGATTTTCTTCGTTTTGAATTTACAAAATTAATTAGACTTCATCATCTGTGCCTTTTTTAAATTAGACTTCATCATCTGTGGCATTTTTTTCTCTGATTCGATAAAAAAAAGGGAAGTACTTAAAACCAGATAAAGTATCCTTCCAGTGATTTCATTTAGCTAACATGATTGTTTTAGCATAGAAATATCATCCAAATACTGACTGATTATACAAGCAATAAAGAGCTGAAAAATCAAGGACACTTATGATAATATGTATATTTAACATTTGGTAAAGCATAGTATAGGGGACTTTGCATCAAACTAAAAAACGACACATTCACACAGGCTTAGGAAAGAAACAGCGAGTAGAGGAGAAGGAAAATAAGACAGTTTTTATTTTCCTTCACGGTCTTAAATAATTTAACTGATTTCAGTAAATTACAAACGATGTACCATTTCTATGTAGTTGATAGAAATATCCTTTTTTAACTACCAGGAAAGGTTTCCAAGCTTATTTACATTTATAGCGGCAACTGTGTGTCGGTCTTGTTTTATATTAACTGATTATGATAGAGAATGAGTAGGCTATCAAAAATAGGCAACACCTACTGTAGCGATGTTTAATGGAACGCCTTTATCCACTGTGTCACTGAGGCCACATGGCAGAGTGAATAAATGCGTTAGTTAGATCCAGTTACAGGACCCAAAAAGTTTGAGTTCAATATCCGGTTGAAGCAGTGGAGAAATTGGAGAGGGAACAGGAAATAACTGATAACTGACATCCATTATACATGGCACGTGGAACCAGAGCAGTCTACCCCAGTGAGCGAAATAAAGGGTTCAGTTCGACATTCCAAACACCTGAAGAAGGCCGGAGCGTACACCGGCTGAAACGTTGTAATAAATATGGCGACAAAGATGAGGACAATAGTCCGAATAATGTAAATAGTGTACACAATACCTCATCTCAGAAATATAGAGAGATACTGAAAGGCCGATACGTTGTAATAAATATGGCGACAAAGATGAGAACATAAGTCCGAATAATGTAAATAGTGTACATAAAACCTCATCTCAGAAATATAGACAGATACACAATATCAAAATATAATGCATTGTTTTATCTTTCCATGTCTAAGCCAATGCGAAAATTAATGAAAAATACTGAAGAATTAAATAAAAAATAATCAACAAATAACTTTCGTTGGTATTTAATCAAACGGGCATAAATGAAGAACTGCTGCCTGAACAAAACTACTCATTTTCAAGCAGCTAAGAGAACCCTTTGTAATTTCCATCAGCATGGTGTTAACTCCCAGGAGAGTAAAACATTGCGCCTTATACAACTAGCCTTTTTCACTGACATGAAGTAGATCGATTATATTGAATCAAATGGTAAGTCTGTTGTTCGCAAGATTGGTTTCCTGTGTCGTGATAGACATTTTTCTCCCTAGATTCTATCTTACATATTTATAAGTCTAAGATTCGTCCTTGCTTAGAATATTGCTGCCGTGTCTGGATTGATGCTCCTGCAGATATTCCTCATAAAATCGAAAGAAGAATTGGAAATGATATTAACCCTGACCTGACAATCAGCTTCAGCCCCTTTTCAATTGTCGCAATATAGCATCTCTTTTATGGTAATTGCTCTGAGGAATTTTCCTCTATTGTAGACAAACCTTCCCCTATCCTCACTTCAGGCCTTGTGCCACATTTTTTATTACTCAAAATAAACATCACTTTCCTATATAGCCGTCATATAATTTGGTCCCTCCTTTTGGAAACCTTTCCTCTGCCTAGACTTTATGAATTTAAGCACAGTACTAGATTGGCGACCAGGTCATATTTATTACAGCTGAAATGGCTAGATGTAAAACGTAAGTTCTATGCTAACACTTTCTTTTTATATCTCTGAGATGAAGTATTAAGACTGTTTATATTATTTCCATTATTTGATCTGAAACATTGTGTATATGGCAATGAAGATGATGATAACAGTCTGAATAATGTAAATAATGGAAGTAACACTTTCTTCCATCAAATGTTTTGCTAGTAGAACTCACTTCCGGTTTCTTACTTCCCAATCAATTTTGATCTTCAAAAATTCAAATGCAGTGTCAATCGTTATCTTCTGTTTTCATAATTCTTAAAATAACCGAATATATGCATTTAAATGTAAATACTATATGCATTTATGTATGTAGTTTTGAAGTATAATACAGAGTGTCCATAAAATCCGTGTGCCCTTTAAAAAATTATAACTTTATTTGTATTTGCGTCAGAAATAACCTGTAAAAAATGTTATAAAGTTTAATGTACCTAGTTTTAAGTATAGCTAAAATAACTAATGTGATTTCAGGCATTACTGCAAATCAGTTGGCAATTTTTTTCCGTGAACTGCAAAATCGTATTACCCTTTGTATTGCTAATGATGGAGGACGTGTGGAAACTTAAATAAAATTTCAATAAAACCTTAAAAAATATAGATTTACTTCTTTCTAATCCTTTTTACAAATTATTTCTATCGCAAATACAAATAAAGTTATACATTTTTTAAAGCGCACACGACCTTTATATCCTGTATTCTAAAATCATTTGCTATGATCGGTAAAGAAAAACATGTGTTTAAAATATATGGAGTAGAAATTAAATATCTAAATAATACACAAGTTAGGAAAGAACAAATAGAAATTATGAAAACCACATGGCTAATTAATATCTGCCGTAAGTTACGAAGTCGTTTACCTATCAAGTGCAGGTGGAACACGTAACACGTGGAGAATGTCAGATAATAGACATGACTGATCGAAAATCTCATAGAAAGAAGACATGAGAAATCGATCATGTATGTGCGGTTTGTTATTTTTATGTTATTACCAATCTGGAATGATACACTTCCACTAAAAAATGATTTTACAAGGATGTAAACCGCCGAATTTTATATCTTGAATTAATTTAGAACATTAATTTAGAACATGGAAGAGACAATGAGCCAAATAGACAAGTAGAAAGTATATAAATAATATTATGTGGGTTTAGGAATGCATAATCGTGTGGTAAACCTGGTACAATGTTTTACTACATGATTAGATATAACTGGGTAGAAAGACTTATTCGTCGATTTACTGCATGGGAATGTCTAATAACGATTTGAAGTAAGAAATAGTCAAGATTAAAAACTCAGATAATCTAACTGTCAATGTGAATAAAGAGAAGAAATTATAATAACAAATATTAAAAATAAGGATTAGGAACGTTAAAATGAATTCGAAAGACGCTCTCGGAATGTCCGAATCTGAGATAAACCAATTAAAATTCATTAATCATCTTCCTCAACCTACTCAGTTGACTATGTGGCAATATGATAGAACTTTATGGTTTTCTGAAACTCCCCAAATTCCACGTAGAAATTCGCACTATCTTCATAACAATTACCTTCAATTGCGGCGTACTAGTCGACCTGACATTACATTCTACCGCAAGATATCTAGCTCAAAATTCTGCGGTATAGGTCGATCTCCAAATGTACAGTAGACTACCAGTGGCCCCAAACACAGTCCTCCTAGTAAATTACCAGCTTACGATGATCTATGCCAAAACTAAGGTCACATCACATACCTGTATATTGATACACTAACCGTAATAACTTTCTCTATGCGTTTTATAGCAAACAACATACAACACACATCATTAGGTCCCGTATATTGTATCGGCATAAGTTAACATTTAAAATTCGCCAAATCTACTAATAAATACGTTAAAGATATCAACTTCTATAAAATATTAATAATGTAGAGTACACATCATAAAAGGTAGTTTTTATAGTACTGTTACGTACTGTATATTATTGTAAACCCCAATATCACTCATCCGCCATTTGCATTCTATGATGTAAACAACGGGTGGCGCCACCAACCTCATGCGCAAACTCCAAAACAGTGTGTCCGTTAAACTATCGACATGCATCAAATACCGTTTCATTAATATTGGACGCGATGTGTGCTGTAGCGCTAATAGAATACGAAATTTGTATCACTATTTTATTATCCTATATTAGTTTTCTGTGTTAATATGCCAAATATTTTCACCAAACAAGTTTTAGTATGATATACTAGTGGCTACCTGCTAAAGGTACGCAAAATGGTTAAGAGTGCTGTTTAATTTGCTTGCGACTCGATGGTAAAAGTTTGAATTTTATAGCCGCCATATAATTCATCACCTCGTTTTGGAAATATTTTATAGGCAAAAAACAAAAAAACAAACAAAAAACAACTCGACTTATACGTCGCAATTTACGGTACAAATGTCCTCAACTGTTCCCATTTTTACTAAAATTGGACAATGAGTTCAACATGACCACATTCAATTGAAGGCCATCACTTACTTTACAAAGTAAAATCAAGTCTATCTTCAGTATCTGTCTATATATCTGAGATGAGGTATTATATACACTATTGTCCTCATCTTTGTCGCCATATTAATTACGTTTCGGCCGTTGTACGTTCCGGTCTTCTTCAGGTGGCTGGAATGTCGAACTGAACCCTTTATTTCGCTCACTAGGGTAGACTGTTCTAGTTCCACGTGCCATGTTTAATGGATGTCATTTGTCAGTTGTCAGTTATCTTCTGTTAATTCCCCTCTCCAAATTCCCCACTGACATAACCGAGTATTGAACTCACACTCTTTGGGTCCTGTCGCTGGATCTAACGAACGCCTTTATCCACTGTGCCATGTGTCCTCAAAAGTTCAATTCGACATTGCAACCACCTGAAGAAGGCCAGAGCGTAAAAAGGCCGAAACGTTATAAAAAAATATAGCGACAAAGATGAGTACGATAGTCCGAATAATGTAAATAGTGTGAAAGTCTGTCTTATCGAAAATTAATGTTAGATGTGCGTAAACTTAATCATATAAACGAGACAGGTAAAAAGATGACGGGGTAGGGAGACAGAGATGAGATAATAAGATAAGATAGATCCTTAATTGACTTTTCGTCCTCCAATTGTTTTTTGCTTCTGCCACTAACTAACACAAAGACACGCGTCCAGATAGATACATTTACAGTCTTTCGAATTATTACGAATTACGGGGAGATTAATTTTCCTGTCCTATAAAGGTTCATCATTTTTACACTTTATATACTATGAAATACTTCAGTCTCTTTTCATTAAATCAGTTGTTAGTTATCAACAAAGTTAGCTGCATTGCACCGTAAAATGTGTCTTGGGCAGAGACAAAGATGTTGCTCTTCCTCAAGACAAGGACCTTTTTAACGGGTTATCTCGTTAGCCGGTTTTAAGTGATTGAACTTTTATGATATATGTGCACTATATTTATTTTATTCTTCTTTTCAGTAGGCAATGCACAGGTAAATTGCACATAAGTATCCAGGTGCACAAATGCTCAGAAACACACACATACACCCTATTGATTGAAAAGTCAGTTATATACCATACATGAGATACGCTCGGGCGATCTTTCGATTCATGACTGAGTGGGCAGGTTTTCCTGCAGTAGCTTTCCGTTTCTTTCTATTTTGCGATCCAACTCCAGGACCCAGCCTGACCTGCTACGCAGCTGGTCGGGTGGAGAAGAGATCTTTCCAAAGGGTATTTGTATAAGGGAATGTAACGATCCCGATTGGAATTCGAACATGATTTTGCCATATCAACTGGGACCACAATGCACGAATTAAATTTTCATTGTGTGGCAGCGTTCCTTTTCTCAGTGCCCATAAAAAAATATCCCGTCCGTCATGTACGGTGTCCTGGAACTAACATAACAAAAATATCGTCGTCTGGGTAACAACACATCAGACAGTTTGCACCTGGGATGCGTTTCAACCTTATTTATGTTTTTTGTTCTGTTGCGACAACGAGAATTAGAAATGTTCTCTAAGAAAGGAGGGGAGCAGACGAGTATTTTCTGGGCACAATCTATAATCCTTTGGAGAGCTCAACAAACAGTCATGCAGTACGCCAGCACACTCTAGAAAGTCATAAACAGTTTTATTAAATAATATCGACATAATGTTTGTCAGTATAAATATCTTTTGGGAGATTGTAACTCTGACTAAGAATAAAGTAACATGTTGGCTTGAAAAAGACAGCATTATGAAGACAGCTTACACTCCAGTTATCGGATAAAAGCTCTGTCACACAGCATATAAAAGCACGTTCCTGTCCGCTTAAAAAAAAAAAGGTAAATAGTTGTTGAAAACACAAATATACTTCACCATGAAAATAATAAAAAAAAAAACTTCCAATTCTCGAGACTCTCTATATCAAAACCAACCAGCCGACAGTGAACAAAATTTATTATGAGTAGAGTAGCATTATATTTGAGTTCACTAACATTTAGCGCCATTTTAAGTTTTACCAACTCTGGTAATCGCCCTTGGACTAGAAACAATTGTTTGCAAAACATCGTAACCGCAATGGTAATATTTTAAAATAATTATAGCAGAGCGCGTTCGGGCGTATTTTCAAAGTCACTATCACAATGAATATAGTTACATTATGTTTATATTTCAATTAACTATCG
This sequence comes from Acanthosepion esculentum, assembly GCA_964036315.1. Lineage (NCBI taxonomy): Eukaryota > Metazoa > Mollusca > Cephalopoda > Sepiida > Sepiidae > Acanthosepion > Acanthosepion esculentum. Next base: position 143,112,752 of record OZ038476.1, read on the forward strand.
AGGATGATATAGGAGGAGATTAAAAATACTAGGGCTAACAAAAGCTACGGCCCTTCTTTGATGACTTTCAACTTAACACATCCATATGATTGTTAGAGAGATAGAAAGGATAATTATAGGACGAAATATAATATATGCATATTATTTAATGAAACATGAGCTTGAATGAAGATATGCTGACCACAAACACACACACACACACACACATATATATATATATATATATAAATATATATATATATATATATATATATATATATATATATATATATAGTGTGTGTGAGTGTGTGTGTTTGCGTGTGAGTGTCAAATAATATATGTCAAAGGACAATATGGATCAATATATATATATATATGTATATATATATATATGTATATATATATATATATATATATATATATATATATATATATGTATATATGTGTACATATATATATATATATATATATATATATATATATATATATATATATATATATATATATATTGAGTCACTGTCAGTCACTGTGTGTTTATCTAAAATCTAAAAATAAACACCCTAAAATTCACTATCATTCCTGCCGTGGTAGAAGTTCCTACTGACGCAAATTCATTGGGGTTTCGATCCTAGCTAGAGGCAACCGGACGGCTAGCTGATGGGGTGTGAAACAGCGAAACAGTCTGTCTGTGGATGACAAATATATATATATATATATATATATATATATATATGTTCATTTATATGGATATGAGTTTGTAACCCTGGGTTTAAATCTTGCGATATTGAGCACTTTCCAATAAGTGCCGCGCATATATAATATATATAGGAATTATATATATATATATATATATATATATATATATATATATATATATATATATATATATATATATATATATATACTATCGTGTCATGCGATTTTTGAAGACCTAATTTTGAAGCTAATTTTAAGGGTCTCCCATAATACACAGGATATAAAATTAGCGTAAGAACTGCGAGCCCCGGTTCCGCCGTTGACCAACATATATATCCATTTACTGTAGTCAAAATGTACAGCTGTATTAAGCACGATATTGATGAAACTGCTGTATATTTTACTTAATTCAACCAAAGCTTTTATATGATGTTTACCTGTTTCTCGTTGGCTCGTTTATCGCTGTACGCGTTTACGCAATGAGTATAGCTTTACTAACGATACTTTTCTCATTCCCTTTTACTTTTTTAAACTTATTGAACTAGAAAATGGGATAACATGATAGAGGAAAATAGTTTAGTCTCTTGTAATTTTGTCTCTAAAAAAAGTAACGCGCATGATACACGATATATATATATATATATATATATATATATATATATATATATATATATATATATATATATATATATGTATATATATAAAGAAATATACTCTTACGGTGTGCTATATTTATGGGATAATGTACTCAATATCAGAGATAGAGCGTGTGTAAATATAAAAGTGAACATTAAAGTCAACACTTAGAGGCGACAGTCTGTTCATGCTAGACGCAATCGTCATGTCACGTGTGCTGTTATTTTTCTCGGCTAAAATAACCGCCAAAATAGTCTACACACAATGCACCACTAACCCGTATATAAAACAGCCAAGAAAAATAAAATAACAGCAATCGTGGCCTGACGATTGCGTCACGCATGAAACGGAATGTTGCCTCTAAATGTTGACTTCTATGTTCACTTTTATATATATATATATATATATATATATATATATGAAGCTCATTTATTTGCTACAAAGAGATGCCATGCAATTCTGATAACGAATCATACATCGTTTCTTAAATGGTATTTATGACTTAAAGTCAAAAGACGATTGTATATTAATTAAGATAATCATAACCTAAGAAGATCCTACACAAGGCAGACGCGTATAAATAAGAATTGATTGAATGAGACAATATCCCAATAATCATTAGTGACATTTGTTGAGCGTGGGCTACAATAAATATTGGGTATCCGCTTTAAGTTTTACTTCATCAGACCCTATTGACTGGCGCTACGCATTCACAAAGATCTTTAACAAATTTTCGAAAATCACATCACATCGACACTTTCAACAACAGAGAAATAGGTATCGCCTGTAATTATAGGAGACAATAATCATACAATCCCAATTTTAACCGTCAACACAACCAAACAAAACCTTTAAAAGGAAATATCCATCAATATTAAAGACGTAGTGGGCATGAAGAGACTAATTTTCTTCATGACTGTTTCAATAAATTATTTTTGATATTTTAAAGAGAGCAACACTAAACTCTCAGTTTATAAAGACCAAGTGTTTGCTGTGTGCGAAAAGCTAATTTTAGAATTCGCATTAAAAAACTTGAGGAAAAAGAACGCCATTCTTTGTAAAACATTTCAGTAATGTAGTATATAACATTTTCCAAGGGTAAAAGTCATTTGACGTCTCACTGTGGTCACCTTTTTCTTGAATTTTCAGATTCCTTTCAAATGTTTTGGTTTCTACATTCCTGACGTAATCTACTAGAAATTTTATGTCACAGACAGACTAATCGATCATTGTCGGAAAAAAGCATAATTAAATATTGAGTTGTGTATTTTTCCTTAAAACGGGAAAAAGGAAATAACGCCTGCTCCAAAAGCGTTATTTCACCTTCTCTCTCAATCAATCAATCTATCTATCTATCTATCTATCTATCTATCTATCTATCTATCTATCTATCTATCTATCTATCTATCTATCAAAGTAGCTATCCACCCCCCCATATATATATATATATATATATATATATATATATATATATAAATATGGGGGTCGTAGATTCCGCTCTGAAGACGCCGACCAGATATGGTGTTGGGTATTTTGTTCGAAGTTATGGATAAAGTGTCCGAGATTCATATTTTGATATTTTTGTTCAAGTACTAAAGACAATCGCAGCCATTATCAATGTGGTGTCTGTTTAGTACTTAGAATTCCTTTGTCTGTATCCTGGTATATTTTGGGAAGCTGGGAATTTGAACTAATCTATTGTGACGTCAGGTGCAACGGCTATTGGAGACAAAGCCGCACAAAAAGAATGCAATTCATTCATTTTACTTTATTTATTTTATTTTATTTTATTTTTAATACCCATAAATTATATGTGCAAATTAATAATAATAGCATAATACCATATGGGTCCATGATAGCTTATCCTGTGGTGAATTATATGATATTTAATGTAGGCTGTTTCCTTACACTGGTTGCTATAAGGTATTATAGTTTTATCCACTAATACTTCTTATGTCAAGAGTTATATTTTGGTCGTTCATGATGTGCTGATCGATGTGAACACGGATTGCACTGTGTTTCAACAGGTGGCAGGTCAGTCAATGAGAGAGTTTAGTGTAGATGTGCCCGGTGTAATTATTTAGTGCTGTTCTTATTGTTACAGTTTGTTGGATACCCGTATATACTAGTGAGCCAACCAAAATAAGCTGACTCATTTTATAGTCCACCAATAGAATGTTAACCAAACAGAAGACTTGAAATATTCAAACCGATGTGTATAAAGGCGGCCATTTTGTTTTCTCCGAATATCCACTGCCTAACCTCTGATATGGAAGACCTTAAGAATTACTGAACAGCTGCTACTAGATATTGGTGTTGTTTCATTGAACAAATTACTTACTACATTGGATTTCTACATTCAAACTACGGTGAACATGTATAACACTTATTATTAGTTTTGGAGATGTAATTTCCGAGACGGGGGCATGATAATTCATAGACAACATTATTTGAGGCCTGCTGTTGTTGGTAATTAGATGTTTTAAACGTTTTACACTTGATTAATTAGTATTAGTTGTTTGTTAGTATCGTTGTTTTGATATGTACCGGTGAATTATGTTTTTAATTGCTTTTTCATCCTGTTTGTAATTAGGTTAGGAAAAAATAACTTAATTAAGTTTATATTTGTTAGCGTCAGGGAGAGGTATGACGTCATTTTTTCTAAATTTCGTTAATTCTAATTTTATTTGTTCGTCGAAGGCTTCTTTAGGGAAAATATTGTTGATGAGGGTTTGTTTAATTTTGCTAATTCCCTGATAGAATAATATATCCGAAGAAGAAATTACTTTCATCTGGTAAATCCTATTTTTATAATAGCTATTTTGTATTCGCTTTTTGTAGTTAAATAATCAGGGATTTCTACACGTAGTTTTTTTTTCGTAAAGAGAAGTGGTAAAGTTATCGCTTTTAGCATCAACTAATACGTCAAGGAAAGGGATTTTCTCGTTAATATTAAATTCGGGGGTTAATTTCTTTCATTTTTTGTTTCTTCTAAGCGGATTTCTGATATGAATATGTCGTCGATATAACGTGCGTATATGAGGGTGTATGGGCTTGTTTAAATTATATATTAAATACACTCCAAAATCTGAATCCATCGCTAACCCGTCAGTTTGAGTATAGTTATTTCCATACTGATCGTGAAAATGAACAGACACGCACACACATACACACACACACACACACACACACACACATATATATATATATATATATATATATATATATATATATAAGTATGTGTGTGTGTGTGTGTGTGTGTGTATATATATATATATATATATATATATATATGTATATATATATATATATATATATATATATATATATATATATATATATATATATATGTGTGTGTAATTTGAAAGCGCTAGGTCATCGTATGGACAATACATATTTCGGAACTATTTTCAAATAAAAAGTCTCATTAGAGAATATGAGAAAATTCAAAAGAAAATATGTAAGACTATATTGTCTTTAACATTCAACACTACATATATATATATATATATATATATATATATATATATATATATATATATATATATATATATATATATATATATATATATATATATGCACATTATATTGAAAACGACAAACAAGGAAGGAGCTTTTATTTAGTTTTTTTATACGATTTCTCATGCGATCTAATATTTTTTTTACTTTTTGGATGATAAATTATATAAAACCTGTCCGAATGTTCTTTTTATCCGAGCGCTTTCGGCTATACATTTAGCCATTTTCAAGGATTATATTTTGACTGTTAAAATTAGAAATAGTTTGTTGTATGTATGGTTTATATCATGATTAATATTTTATATGGAAACAATCAGAATTCATTGAAGAATTAGTGCTACTGTCGGGTAAAATTAATTTATAAAGTTGGTATCGGTTGGCAATAAGCATATTGTTTTTGCCAACAGTTCTAATAAACAATCTAAACAAAGATATTAATGTCTATTATTTTTGTTTACAATTCTCAAAAATATATAAATTATCTTGCATATATATTTTTTTTAAATTCAAATCACTTTTTTAAAACAATAAACATTGCCCAGGAGTGAAGGTAGTTAAAACAATGGTGTCAATGGAAAAACCGTCACATTGGCATTTTTTTTGTTGCTTTTTTGGGTTTAGGAAAATCTAAGTTTTCCATATTTTTCTTAAAATATTATTTTCAGGAAAATAGCATTTTAGTTGTTGCTGCTGTTGAAAAGGTTTATTTTTGTTGAGTTGGTTTAGTTTTATATATTTGGTGGCTTAAGTCATGGTGAGTTGTTTTGGTAAGGAAAAGCCTAGAGTATTAGTAGCAGTCGGTCGTCTAATGTAACATGTGCAGGAAGGGGACTGATGCAGACTGCAACATAGTGTGGTCTCGGGGTTGCCCACCGGAGGAGCTTACAGGGACACACTTCTATGCGTGATATAGCATTGCAAGAACCCCGTTATTATGCAACTGTTGGTCAGAGCAGCCTCTCAAGACACAAGAGTACGGGTTCCTAACTAACATTCTCTAACAGCAACTAGAAAAATTCTAATCTGGTTCCCTCAATATTAAGATACCTTGCCACCATCAACAGATATCACAGGGAATCCAAGACAGTACCACTATTAAGGAATGAGAAAAGGAGGGAACCCCTTCCTAAACAAGAAACAAGGCATGAACTCCTGTTCAAGAGAAGGGGGAGGAGTATGTACCGGGAAACAGGAGAGCCTATCTACTTCTATTAAAACAATCGCGGGTTTTTACTTCAAGACAAATTATTTCAAAGAATAACTATTTTTTTTTAGATAACATATCTGCTGAGGGGAGCTTCAAACACTAAAAGCCCCAGCACAAACGTCTGTGCACCGGAGATGGGTGGGGGTAATGCGGAATGTAAAATAATTAAGTTTTAACTTAGTATAAGTCCGAATACCAACTTTTTCAAACTGCGTTTACAAAATCCCCAGTCAGTAGACAACAAAACGAAAAAAAACATTGTTAAATGCGGCGACACCAATCAATCAATCAATCAATATATATATATATATATATATATATATATATATATATATATATTTATATATATATATATATATATATATATATATATATATATATATATATATATATATATATATAATTTGAGAATGTATGCGCAAAAGGTCATTTTGGTGTGCATTTTTTTACTAGCGGAATCATTGGCTCATATATTTATAAATTTGAACGTCCATTTTCCTAATAGGCTTCGATGACTTTAACACGTTATGTGAGTGTTAATCTTTTCATGGTTGAAACTGCCAAAGACGTAAGTTGTTAAATTTGAAAGAAAAAGAAAAAAATCATTAGACGCTTAAAATTAATTCACATTTAAAATCGGTCCGAGTTATTGGAACACCCTCTCTCTCTCTCTCTCTATTACATATATATATATATATATATATATATATATATATATATATATATATATATATGTATATAATTTGAGAATGTATCCGCAAAAGGTCATTTTGGTGTACATTTTTTTACTAGCGGAAACATTGGCTCATATATTTATAAATTTGAACGTCCATTTTCCTAATAGGCTTCGATGACTTTAACACGTTATGTGAGTGTTAATCTTTTCATGGTTGAAACTGCCAAAGACGTAAGTTGTTAAATCTGAAAGAAAAAGAAAAAAATCATTAGACGCTTAAAATTAATTCACATTTAAAATCGGTCCGAGTTATTGGAACACCCTCTCTCTCTCTCTCTCTATTACATATATATATATATATATATATATATATATGGGTGAGTGTGTGTGTGTGTGTAAAGACAATGCAAATAATTAAGAGCAATAATATTAAGATAAAAACGTAAACATACACTACATGCATAAATGTATTTGTAGAGAGGCGGGATTTTTTTAGTAGTGATATTTGAACGAAGTGTGAATTCTGGGATCGCCATTATATGCCAGAGATTTTGGAGAAAGAAGATGAGCAGTACTGTCCGTATACTATTTCATATTTTAATAGTGTGTGGGGGATGTCGGACCCAAAATTACACCGTTTTCTTTTCCTCTTCAAAAAAGAAAAAAAAGAGAAAAGCGTCCGAATACCAAGTCTTTCAAACTACGTTTGTAAAACTCCCAGTCAGGAGACACCAAAACGAAAACAAAATTTGGTAAATGCGTCGATACCACTCAAGATATATATATATATATATATATATATATATATATATATATATATATATATATATATATAGAGAGAGAGAGAGAGAGAGAGATAGAGAGAGAGATATATGGATATATATATATATATATGTATATATATATGTGTGTATATATATATACATATATATTTATACATATACATATATACATATATATATATATATACATATAAAAGTGAACATAGAAGTCAGCACTTAGAGGCGACAGTCTGTTTCATGCTAGATGCAATCATCAGGCAACGTCATTGCATCTAGCATGAAACAGACTGTCGCCTCTAAGTGTTGACTTCTATGTTCACTTTGATATTTACACACGCCCTATCTCTGATATTGAGCACTTTATCCCATAAATATAGCACACTTTAAGACTATATTTCTTCATACATATATATATATATATATATATATATATATATATATACATATCTATATACATATATATACATATATATATACTGATAAATATATATATATATACACACATATATATATATATATATATATATATATATATATATATATATATATATATATATATATATATTATGTCATTCACAGACAGTACTGTTTCGCTGTATCACAGCTCCTCAGTGCGACTAGACATCCGAATGCCTTAAGCCAGGTTTGAAATTAGGAGGATTTGAGATAATTATAATTAAATAATTCATCGAGTCTAGAATTAACCTGAACAGAATGCAGAAAACACTGGAGAGCTGTTTGGTAATATATTTGGGACTCATCAGCAGTGCGCATCCACTACTGAGAATTGAAACCCGGGCAATTATGTTATCACGCAGGCGTCATACGTTCCAACGGGTCTCGGTGACGACGGGTTAGTGTATCAGTCTCGATATAGCGGCGCTCGATCACATATTCCGTGGTGGAACTAATCCGAGTTTCTCTTTTACCCATATGATTGTGCCCCCACGAGCCACGACTGCTATCCCCAAGCCGCTCTATCCAGAGCATTATATGCCGGTTCAAGCAAGGATATACAAGAGATATAAATTATTAGGAGGATTTAAGATAATTTTAATTAAGTAATTCATCGAGTCTAGAAGAAACCTGAACAGAATGCAGAAAGCACTGGATGTCCGTTTCGTCCTATATTTGGGACCAGATGGACTTGAGAACACCGGAGGTGGTACCACTCTCCTCAAAATCTTCTGATCAGAAGCCTTGCTGTTGGATGTACTTTCTTTTATATCATTTTACACAGAACGCGGATGTAGTTTATCCACTACCGAGAATTGAAATCCGGATGAATTGATTAATATATATATATATATATATATATATATATATATATATATATATATATATATATATATTTATATGAAGAAATATAGTCTTAAAGTGTGCCATATTTATGGGATAAAGTGCTCAATATCAGAGATAGTATTGAGTGCAGTAGTCTCCGGGGGCCTCTCGATGCCATGATGAAGGTTAGTTCAATATCTATCGCAAGGAGCGATGTAATTCGACCCTCACTTCATTCAGAACTGCCCGCAATCGCTGCGAAAATGTTCAATAAAACGCCAAGTTCAGTTACACCCAAGCAGTCCGGTTAAAGCGGGGTTTTACTCACAATTATAAATGGCTCCGAGGTCATATCTTCCTCGTGAGATAAGGCGAACTTCTTCTAGTACATATTTATCTCTAACACAACGTTAGATGAACATTACCAGCCTCTCCTCAAGTTCCCACGTCTCACTGAGCACAACTCATTTATATTACAGTCGCAGTAGGAGTCTCTAGACTTATAAAAGGCCTTGGCCCTAAGAAAACCACTGGTCCAGACAAAATTCCACTAGTTGTGCTTAAGAACATCAACCCGGAACTATCCCCTATCCTAGCAAACTTATTCAACCACTGCTTGAAGGAGAAAAATCTGTCAAGCGTATGCCCATTTTTCAATAACGCGGGCCTCTCAGTTCAGACCCATCACTCTCCCTAGTATCACCAACAAGATTTTGAGGCCATAATCAATAAGAAGGTCGTCGAACACCGAGAAAATAGTAAAATCTTCAAGAGCGAGCAGTATGGGTTTCTGTCATCCCGATCCATTGCCGACGTCCTAAGAAACATCACTCACAGAATCAGTGAGACCCTTGACGACAAACCCCCGTCGAGGACCATAGCACTAGATATATCAAAGGCTTTCGACAAGTTGTGGCACGAAGGCTTACTACAAAAGCTCTCCAGTTATGAAATCACTGGAAGGGTCTTATCGATCATAAAATATTTCCTGTGTAGGTCCCTGAAGGTAGTTATCAATGGCCAATCCTCCTGATCCCTAGAGGTCAACACAAGCATCCTCCAAGGGTCACTCCTCGTATCAACCATCTTTTTGATCTACATAAGTGGTCTGGCTGAGAACATACTCAGATTATTTGTAAACATCTATGCCGATAATATGACTATATACGGTGGCACCTCGAAAAACCTTGATGGTTATAAATTGGCGACTGATCATTCTACCGATCTTGCACAAACTACACAATGGTGTAAAAACTGGCCGGTTGCTTTCAATGCCTCGAAGACCAAGCTAGTTACATTCCATCATCGCCGATTTGACCCTGAACTGAAGGATGAACGGAGATCCTCACGTGGAAGCACCGTATCTTGAAAGAATGTTGCGTCTCAAACTCACACCCGACCTCAAGTGGAACTCGTACATATAATCCATTACTAAGGATGCATGTACATTGGTCGGCTCCTGTACGTACCTGACTCGTCCTGTTATCCTCTACCTTTACAAGAACCAGATCAAGACAAAACTTGAGCACTGTTGTCATATTTGGCCGGTGGCTGCCCAGACCTCACTCTCAAGCCTTGAGTTCAAAAGCGTCTTCGAGACCTTGTGTTTAACGAATTATTCTCCACCCTTCAAACACTCTCCCATCGTCTGGATGTGAGAATCCTCTCGTTGTTTTATCGCTACTTCCACGGAAAGTGCTTAGATGAACAACATTCCCTGATCCCGTCGCGGCAAACCTTCACAGCAAGAACACGCCATACCACTTACATAGTAGCAAATCACCCACATTTTCTCCGTATTCCATCAATGAGAAATAAGTTCAACTTCTGCAGCTTCTTCCCGCGGACCACTACCCTGTAGAACCGACACATAACAGGATGTTTCCCCGACCACTACAATCTTAACCTGTTCAAGCCTCGGTTTAACCGTTACCTTCCACTCCTAAACGCACAAATTGCCTGTAAACGCAACCCTCTACCTTGAGATATCCCCGGCCCTTGTGATGAGTGAACTTTGCTGTCAAAAATACCCACTTTCCTGTTTAGACGGTGTTCAAAAGGGTTTACGTGACCTTGGGGGCGATGAATTCTTTTCAACTCTCAACTTCTTGTTTCCCACAGAGGAAGCGTAACAAGACTATCTGTACCTTCTCACATTTTTCATGGCTAATGGTATAGTGAGCTAAGTTCAACCAGTCCAGTTCAGACCTTTACAGTTAGGTTCCGCCCTGTCATTTATATAGTGCTGAGTCATTTTGATTCCATTCGTAATTCATTTATTAGAAAGAGGTTCCAAGCAGAAGACCTCTTTTTTCCTGAGAATGTCTTTGTGGAACATTTTTCTTCAAGGATGCTTCTCCTAATCACTGTAATATTAACCACATCCTGTAGAGAGTGAATTCTTATCTATCCTACCTATTCTCATAACATGCGCTACAACAACTTATATTCAGGCAGCAACCTCATTCAGCTTTCATCTACAGCGTCTCTTCTTGTTTGCATTTAATAAACATTTAGTAAAAAATAACGTATATTTTTACATTGGCCGTAAATGTATATTTTTAGTTTGGTTTGGTTTGTTTTACGGCATATCAACCTCAATGGGTTATTTAATCCCGAAAAGATTTTTATTGCTGGTAATATTTTTTCAAAAATGTATTGCTGTCAATATTTTTTCCAAAAATGTATTGTTGGTAATATTTTTTCTTCAAAAATTCATTGCTGGTAATAATTTTTTACATAAATGTATTACTGGTATTAAAACCTATTTTCAAACTTTCATAATGTTTTGACGCCAGTTAGGAGGTTAACTATTTGCCAATATCTGGGACCTTAACAGGTCCTACAACTCCGGGTCCAGATGGACTTGAGAACACCGGAGGTGGTACCACTCTCCTCAAAATCTTCTGATCAGAAGCCTTGCTGTTGGATGTACTTTCTTTTATATCTTTTTACACAGAACGCGGATGTAGTTTATCCTCTTACCCAGGAGGATTTTTTTAGTTTTCTAATAATATTCCGAATATAACAGCCTCATTAGATGTATTGCAGTAAAGATAGCAAGCAATAAAGATAGGCCTTCTTTCTTTAGAGTTACGCTATCTGGTTTCAAAGCTTTGATTAGATTCGTTAGCACATGTACTTCATTCTACTAATATTCTCGTCCTGAATAATCTAATGCTATTCCTTACGTTTTATTTTTTGCGATGAGAAATTGTCGATATCATTTTACTAACTATTCAAGATATCTTATTTGTTATAGAAGTTATCATAGACATGATATTTCGGCTATGTTGCTATCTTTTGTTATATGTTTTTTTAGCTTCTATGGTAAAAAGTAAACGTCCTAATGAACTGTTACGTAATACCCGTCCTCCTATATCGCAAGTGAGTGTTGGACAACCCTCTCATAGCTGAAGAAAAGACTTGAAGCAACAGACATGTCGTTCTTAAGAAGAATGTTGATAATTCTATGAAGTGAACATCTGAGCAATGACAAAGTTTTAGAAAAAAATCCAAACAAAAAGGACACTCATACTTAATACCAGAAAGAGGCATTTAGATTTCTAGGACACTTAATGATGAAAGAAGGCTTGGAAAATATTATACTCACAAGGCAGTTTGAAGGCAAAAAGGACAAGAAAACAACGCATAGTATAACAATGGAGTTTGTCGAAATAGTTGGTAGAACATAGTTTAGGAGAGATAATAAAAACAAAAAAAAATATTAAGAGCTACAAAGGATAGAACGATGGGAGAAACATTATCGATAATGCTATAGGGAAGAATGGTGTATCTGACGTGTTATTTTGTTCCCATGACGCTAGTAAGATAATTTACATTGGTTCAACAAGAAGATACAAATATTAGAATCAGAGGGACAAAATAAAAAAATAAGCAGCAATTATGGTATGTTATAGTTGTCCCTTGAAGATGGCCAGTTCGTAATTGACTGAAACGTCATGTCTATAATGGAATCTATAATAATAAAGATATCGGGGAATTTATATTGTATTTATTTAAAAATATATATTTAGAAAGCTCGATCCCATCCTTTTACTGTCGAAACAGTTAAATGCAACCGCCTCTTCTACTCCAACAGCTTCTTCTCTCGCACTTCCCGACAGTGGAACTCCCTTCCTCTTACTTGCTTCCCCGATAGCTATAATCTTCAAATATTCAAATGTAATGTCAATCGGCGTGTTCTGATTCCTTAATCTTAAAACCCATCTCCATCTCTTTATCCTTTCCTCCATCACCTCTCTTTACTCTTGCTCTCAATCTCTGTAACCCTTTGCGTGCTAGTGGTACTCCCGCTTTGCTTGGGGAGAAATGCTTTAAAAAATTCTATTCGATTGCATAATTTCCTTTTAAACACTGTTCCTACCCATATATATATATATATATATATATATATATATATATATATATATATTTATATATATATATATATATATATATTTATATATATATATATATATAATATATATATATATATATATATATATATATATATATAATATATATATATATATATTTATGTTTATACTTGAGAGAGTTTTTTATCTTTTTATTATTATCGATCGTATAATTAATAGGATATGCTTGTTATTTCTCGTTTTTCTTCCTTGCTATTCTCTTTGATCCATTTCTTTGAATATGTTTCGATATCTGCTTTTTTTTTCTTTCCTTGCTTTATTGTTTCGTTTTATTTTCTGTTTCGTTTTATTTTCTGTTTCGTTTTATTTTCTGTTTCGTTTCACTCTCGTTCTTTGTACTTCCAATCACATTAACCCGCCCTCTCTCTCTCTCTCCCTCTCCCCCTATCTCTCTATCCGCTTCTATTCTTTATCTTTCTGCCAATCCAATCTGCTTATATCTTTCCACCTTAACCTTTTCCACTGCCCTACCAACATGGTTTATGCACAAAGTAACCAAAAAAAATATATATATTTCTTTTAAGTAATATCTTTTACCAATTTTTTTCATGCCAAGCTGATTTTTCAAAAGTAATCCCACAGAAGATATAAAAAAAGAAAGTATATAATTTAGTTCCATATTCCAATGTATCCTTCAATCTATGTCAGTCAATAACTTTTAAATTCGTTTCTCTCTTCGTTTTTCTCTACGCCAAATCAATTTTGGATATTGCGTATTTATTACTTTGGCAAAATCAGCTTGAACTTTTTAGAAACTTTCCCATTCATGATTCTATTTCAAAAAGCCTTCTCCCGTTCAGTGATTCCGGAATGGCCGTTTGATACAGATCTCAGACACTTTTAGCAATGTGGATGTTGTTATACGATTTAAACAACGGCAGCCAATTAAGATCTTAGCAAGTATAAGCAAAGATGTAAAGCAGATAAAATACCCTGAAAGTGGCTTGATACAAAATCCATTGTATCAATAATGAACAAAATTGCCAATATATTCCAACGCATTATTTTCGATAGTATTTTCGTCTATTATGTTTATCACAATGCTTTCGGGCTTCTTTAATCCTCATATAAAATAAGAAGAACTTTGAATAAAAATATTACTTTCGTTGAGGCACAGATTTCTATCCCCAACTAAATTATACATTGAAATTTCCAGAAACTTACAAGGAACTATGCATGTGTAGAATCAGTGGATGTACAAATACGGAATAAAAATACTTGGCATTGATATCATTGGTTCATTGCATAGAAAACTTCCTCTGCTGCCGGATATTATTTCAAGACGTCCTGGAAGAGATTTCTTGTTTTTTGAATTTCGGATGCGATAACGTCATGCGGAGGATGCTTCGTTATCAGGGCGGAAAATGGAGATCAACGAGTCGAATTAAAATTCCGGCCGATGCTGCTGAGTTCCGTTTCGCGCAAATAATCTTGACAAAGACACGAATATATTTCTTCTCCCTTGACCCGCTATGTGTTAAATGGCAATAAAGGCTGAGACCTGAAACCTTTGTTCGGTAACCTGTCCGCGAGAAGGACAACTCTAAATTCAAAGTCGGCTGTGCGGAGGCTAATAATTTTACTGTAAGACCAAATTGCTACAAAAACGGTATTAACACCAAGCGTAGTTAGTCTGAGCCGTTATGATCCAAACAGAATTGATACTGATTTGTACGTCAGTGAACAATAATATATTTATTTCAAAATAGTATATAAATAGAGCATATACTTACATTCAATAACCTGAAAACCAAACCAAGCAAGAATGGTTGACATGTATTCCTTCTTTCTGTATACCGTCTTTTAATTTTCTGTTATGTAACATCCTATTTAAATTGTATGCCTTTTCTCGAGGAGACTATTTTCTGTTTTGCTACTTATTTTATATCATTTTATTATTAAGGACTGGTATGTTTATTTTCGACAGTAATTCTGTCTCTGCGCATTACTCCTTGAGTCATACATCGTTTGTTTGCTTGCTTCTTTCCTAAAATACTTTGTTAACGTCTTATTTCTATGCCATATGTTGTCTCTTTATCAAGGTTTTGAGAAGTAAATCTTTCACCATTTAAATTTTTGTCTCTTGTACTATCAGATAACAGCTTTTATGGCTTTACCTATTGTCATGGTCCAATATCCTCGCACCACTGTTATGGTCCAAGGTTAGGACCAAGGAAGAACAACACGAACACAAGAGTAGGAATAATAAAGATATATTAAACAGAATAATAATACAAGTTGAAGGTGTTTATATTACTGTTAGTCTGGTTTATAGTAAACTACTATTGTCTCGACTCGTTCCACTTCGTTCACTTCTCTCTTGAGGGGCGCAGTATTTATAGTGTCAGGAAAAGTTCATTGTCGTTACAGGTAAGATCCCATAACACTTATTAATACCATTACAAACTTCGAATTTCTTTTACCGACAATTTCTAAGCGCTAATATTTGTCCTTAGCTGCAAAACGGTTCGGTATGGTGTCTGTTTTATTGTGCTTTTGTTAAACCGTTCCATTTAGATTCGTACTCTTCAAAGAATTCATTTAGAGCTTGTTTAATTTCCTTAATATTATTTTACTTATAACACAGAAGCGATCATTTGCCCAGTCGACAATTGAATATGTTTTATAATCTACAACTGCATCATTTATCAATCTTTCATCGATTGGTATCTAACCTTGTTCTTATAGTGCTTCGTCTAAGGCATTCCATTTAGAGTTACTGTATTTCTGTCTATAAAAGACAGGATGTGTGTGCGTGTGTAACGAATGCACGGCCGCAATTTTCGACGGATTTGCACCACAATGCTCGAAGTTAGCGAAGAGAACAAGACCGACTTTGCATTTCCCAACTCCCATCGATAGTGGAAATAATCGATTTTCCATGCTTCTACGGCAGTTTTCATGTAGTTTTGCGACCATTTTCTACTGGCCAGAATCAGAGACTATAGCTGGCTGACACAAATAGACAGGAAGATTCTATTGGCCAGCGTGAGAGCCAACAGCTGACCGACACGATTCTAGCATGCAAAAAGCCGATTGCTGCATTCGTCACAAGTGGGAAAAATTTAAATCTGTATGGCACTTTACTCCAATTGGCTCATTCGCTTGCTTAAACTCAACGTTGATTCTGATTCCGCAGAACTGGGTTGAGTGTGAAAAAGTATTTGTTGTTAACATTCTTTTTTCATTCGTTTTTTTCCAGTGACGAGTCCTTTTTTAAAGATGATCGTTTTGTGTTCATTTTGTTTAGTTCTTTTTTCGAAACAGATTTAATGTTTAGTATAGAGCTTAGAAAAAAATCGCTATGTGAGATAGGCAAGAAGTAAGGCATGTAGCAACATCAGCACAGCAAAGGGTACTCCTTTAAAGACAAGGAAGGGCAAAAATATTTTAAGTCAAGTGATAGCGATTGCTGTATGAGTCGTACGATTTTTGAATCAAGCAAAGGGCAAAGCCGGGCCATGCTGCTAGTACTGAATAGTTTCCTTAAATACATGAGCATATGATTATTTTCAAATTAAATCTTTATAGTATGTATTCTATCGTATTTTAGGTGTCGTCAGTATCATCGTAATTTTATCTTTAGTAGGCATATGAGGCGATATATTGCGCAGTGTTTTATAATCAAAAACTGCATTTCTCTTTACCGATTGTTTTATAAGCGATCTTCTTCATTATGCACCTCACTGCGCTTTCCTCTGTCCTCAAAGGTTTTCGTGGTATTCTTTAAACGAGTTCCTTATAATTCCATGGCCGTTTTCTGTTGGTCGCTCTGGTTGTTGCTGTTTAGCGGCATATCAATACCTCTATGGGTTATTTAATACCAAAATCTAAATATTTTTACTTTTTGGGGGGAGATAATGTTTTTAGAGATACAAGTTTTACTAATTAGCCCATAGATGGAGCAAGAAGAAGTGTAACCATACATTTCTCAAGGGTATTTACGCGTAAGTGATTATTACGAACCCAACTGCAATTGGAACTTTGCTTTCCGAGTTCCAAGTTCAAGCCTTCATCCATTACACCAGGCTCACATCCACATTTACAGCACTTGATATTCCAAAGCTTTCACTCATCTAGGCACCGACCAACTCGACGTTGCTTACCTTCGGTGATCGTACGGGAACCTTGAATTCAACGTGATGTGTGCCGTTTTGTGCGCATTAATAAACAGCTTTTTTTCTCACCAGGTTATACAATCGAAGCCTATACTTGTTGACCATTACACTTCTATTTCTTAAATATCATCACATTTAAGTCCTCCATGACAATAATAATTTTTTGAAAACGTTTATTGGTTTTGTTATTATGTTTTAAACCTCTCCTAATTCTTTCGACCTAATTTTTGACTGGGACCGTATATTTTAACGGCTATACCAAATGGTTTCCCTATTATTTCTACTAGAAGAGCTCTGTCCGACCATTATTAGAACACATTTTCTCTTGTCTTTATCTAATATTAGTCCTACTCCTTGGTAATTTTTCTCTCCTCCTGAATATGTATTTGTGTTTTCGTCCCTCGTGAAGCTCTTGCTGTTTGTCCATTGACTATCAACTATTTAAATAATTTATCATTTTCATTTCCAGTTTGACAATATCTAATTTCTTAAATTTGTACGAATTCAAAGATTTTATGCCCCGATTGTGATTTAGTCTTTGTTAATAGAATGGTCGGAGATGTCGGCCATCCGAAATATCGCCTAACTAGACGTAAACGGGTTGTTGTACAACGAACACATGAATCCGAGGCGCCTGATTTCTCCGTCGCGCAAGTGAATCCATCAGCGCATCAACTCGTTTACCAAAAGATTACTCGAAAAAGTGGTATGCTGCAGACCATTCGACATTCATTTTAATGTGCGTTTCGCTGCAGACGATGCTGGTGTTGGATTTTCACTCATGATCATCACAAACCTAAATGCTTGGTTGAGCGAACGTGTCCTCTTAGCTGCCAAGTTTAGAATAACGCGCTCTCACAGTTGCACTATGATTAAAAGTGTGAAAAAGATTTGTATTAGAGGGAGTTACATAAAAGCCAAATACGAAAAGATTTTGGCAGTCGCTTAGATATCGAAGAGGAAAATCTAAGATACATGGCCTCATGAGGACCCCGTGTCCGCATCCACCCACTTTGGCCGAGAGTAAGTGACGAAATTAGGAGTCGAATAAACTGTAAAGTCATATATGAAATATCCACGTCTTATGTTGTTTATCGATCTGCGCGTGATATCCTTTAACCAACATCTGTTTCATTAAAGTTTTCTTGACTATTAATAGTAAATTTAATCCTCACTGGTGCACCCTACTTGTAATAGTTTTATATATCTGGAGTGTTCACTGTTTACGAGGAAAGTAATGGCATGTTAGGGGTAAAATAATTCTGTAACGAAGAAAGTAAAGTTCTATTTGTACAGAGAAGACAACCTGACACGTCTATTCTTGTCCAATTTAGCTATTCATAGTTTAATTTTAAAAGGAGAAAACTTGAATTTTATATCTCATTAGGGATTCATTAGCTAAAATTTACTGAAAGGAAAACTAGCTTTTACATTTTGAATTAGCCGAGTTTTCACTTTGTTAGATACGCACACTAAATCTCTTGTTTTTTGTAAGTCATGAATTATTCACATTTCAAAAAGAAAAAAAAAAACTGGCAAGTGAATTTCGCGGAAGCGAAATTGGTCTCTCGATATTTTACATTTTCCTTTCATTCTTTTGATGATTTTTTTAAAAATCAGAGTGGTTATTCTTTGGTTTTATTTCTCGATGTTCTTGCCTGCCCGAAAGGATGTGATCGTAGATCGATGATCGCTATTCACACAACTTATCCTCACTGACTGGACCGGTGTATTGATTGAGCTTAACACAGACTGTTCGTATGTATCCAGCTAAATCTAATTGGATCTGTCCATCAATCAAAATTTATTGATGCCTTCATTTCTAATAGATATGAGGGTGGTGTAATGTATAATGCCTCGGAATACGAACATAGGGAGTAAGTTCTAATTCCAGTCAGGTTCATTGCATTTATTACACGCGGGGAATTTATAACTCCATCACGTCTCTACCAAGTTATGAGTTAAATAGCAGGATAAATCAGGCGCTATTGTCTTATTTTGAAAGCATTCTAGAGATGGTGATTCGATAACAAATTACATTCTGCTGTAGAGATTGGGAAGAAAGCATTTAACATCATCATTGTTTCCACTCAGTAATTGGGCCAGCTTGTATTTACCTCATTGTTCTGCAAATTTAAATGAAATTATAAATTATATAAATTCCAAACAGGATAGAATCAAGGTAGAACTCAATGTCCAGGACAGAGAAAGAATATAATATAAAAGTCTCAAATTCAAAAAGCTTTTTGAATTTGTTATGTCTGATGAATTGGATCGTGATTACGATTCCAATGTAATAAATTATAACCATGGAATATTAGTGTTTGAGCCTTTCATATATATATATATATATATATATATATATACATATATATATATATATAGATATATAATGATATATATATAAATATATATAATATATATATATATATATATATATATATATATATATATATATATATATATATATATATATATATATATATATATATAATGATAAACAACCCCTTAAAAATCATAGGTGATATTTTATTTCATTGAAGTTGATAAAACATGGTTTGAAATCTTTAGACCTGTAAACCAAATAAAGATAGAGAAAATTATTCTATGTTAATAAATTAAGAACAGTGATTTCCTATAGAGAGTAGATGAAAGAATGATGTTAAGTTATTATCGTGTAGGAAGGAGGAAAAAGGCAACGGCGTATCGTGTCAGATGTATTTACATCTGTAATGACCTAAATTGACATCCGGATTGTAGACAAAAATCGTTACATGAAATTGGCAGTTAAAAATACATTTGAAAAACGATTTTAAGTTTTAAATTCGAAAATCTGTCTGGATCCTTCCTCTGTGAATATATTTATTCAACTTAAAAAAACATCTGTTATTTTTATATTAAAGCAAGAACATTAAAAAATATTCAGAACTTAGCTAAAGATTTCAAGTTAACCGTAAAAAAGATCTATTGAAAATAAAAATATAAAGTATAAAACTACATGCATATATATTTCTATACACTCACACACAACCACACACACACACACATATATATATATATATATTCATTTAAACAATTAACAAATATTGTGTCTATTTTCAATAAAACCCTTTCGTAATCACATATAAGCTTTTTCCTGTTTCATGATTAAAGACAGCAATAAAGGTACTGTGCTTATATTGATTCATTACTATTTTTTCAGATTGCTTTCGATATTTTTCTAATATCATCATCAGGGTTTTGATAGCTAAAACAAAAAAGTTTGTTTGTCTGAGATACATTTTCGATTTTGTAATTAAACCAGTTAAATCTACTAATTCGGTATAAATTTTCGATAACTAAGGTTTAAAATTAATTTAAAAAAATGAAAACGCATTCTTGAAGAATACTTTTTTAGATTTAATTGAAAGCTAATGAATTAAATCTACTATTTCCACAAAGAACAATACTCTGGTGTATTTCAAATAGAAATGGTATCGAGTGCAATGTCACATATTAGTTCTGGGGAAATTTCTTACATTTTAAAAAAAGTTTTAGAATAAAATGTAATTAAGTTTTAAAAATATTCCAAAAATAAAATATATATTTGTGACATGTTATCTGAGTAAAATTATGAAACGAAATTAAAGTTAAATTAATCTGGTTTGAAACAAATTTTACTTACTTATAGCATAAAAAGTAGTTTGCAAGCATTTCTTAACGACGGGTCCTGTTTTTCTCATATCTCTATTGCCGTTATCGAGGACGTGTTGGCAGCTAGTATGGATGTCCAGAATTGACACAAATTTACGAAACTTAAATGAACGCATTTTTTTTTTTTTTTAGCTATCTAGTAATTTTTACAATTTCACATATTTTCAGTAATTTTCCAATATTTTATTGACTTTTAGTTACGTTTGAAGATTGTTTATAGAAACATAATAAAGTTTAAAATAATATAAAATTTTCTTAAATTAATTTTAAAATTTAATGACAGATATTAATGAAATGACATGATAAATGTTATTCAATAATTCATGAAATGTTATGGTATTTTATTTATTTATTATTCATATTGTTTAATTTTAAATATGAGCCGAAAACATGGAATGAATATTGAATTACAGACAAGCGAATTTATCTATAAATGTAGGGCATCACTTACACGTCACCTCTTAATAATAATGTTATGTATGGACTTCCATGGGCGCAAAATGGGAATCTTCAAACTAATAAAAAAAGAATTAAGAATTATTTTAAAAATCTTCGCGCCAAACGATATATATTAAGCTTTTAAAGTTTTG
The DNA here is from genome assembly GCA_964036315.1 of Acanthosepion esculentum. Taxonomy (NCBI): domain Eukaryota; kingdom Metazoa; phylum Mollusca; class Cephalopoda; order Sepiida; family Sepiidae; genus Acanthosepion; species Acanthosepion esculentum. The sequence continues at coordinate 143,134,368 of OZ038476.1, forward strand.
ATTCATAAATATAGTCTCTACTTAATAACAATATCACCTCAAAAGAATAAAGTAATGAAGAATTTTAAACGATTTTTAAATTAGTATAAATTATTATAATTAAAGTTTAAAAAAATGAAAAAATTCTTGTAAAAATTTCATGAAATGAAATTATCAGGTTGGTGGGGGT
>OZ038476.1:143139536-143177036 GCA_964036315.1 Acanthosepion esculentum
CCCTAAAACTAACCACAACCCTAGCCCCAACCCCAACCCCAACCCTAACCCTAACCACAAACCTAACCCTAACCGCAACACTAACCCTAACCCTAACCCCAACCCTAAACCTAACAACAACCCTAGCCCCAACGCCAAACCCAACCCCAACCCTAACCCTAACCCTAACCCTAACCACAACCCTGAACAAAACCCTAGCCCCAACCACAACCCTAAGCCTAACCGCAACCCTAACCCTAACCACTGACATCTCATTTGAACAGATACATTTACCAAATTTACACGAAAATATCGAAACATTAGGCTACATTTATTCAACAAAATTGCTATTGGCTTCAACCACGAACTCCAGACGACTTTGGAATCTCCTGAAATTCTTCTGGACTGCCTCCTTGTTTAAGTTGATGAATGCTCTCATAATTCTTGCCTTCGGTTCATCTATGGTATGACAGGGAGTTTTGTTGGTCGCTGGCACAGCTGTTCCCTACGCATAACAATCAAGGAGAGTGAATTCCGGGGAGTTATGTGGCCATATTTAAGGGTGATGTGGTCGCAGAATTTGTTCGACAGCCATGTCTGTGTACACCGGCTTATGTGGCATACTACAGAGTCCTGTTGCTAGACATAGCGTCTTCCGGCAGCTCCCCTCTTGACGCAAGGCATCATTACATCCTCAAGACAGTTTATTTAGGCCCCTATATAGAGTCTGAGTTCATGTGGTATGATAAATGGAGGCGTAAAATGTCCATTACTGGTGATCATTTCTTTCGGAAACCTCTGCAGTATACTCAGGTTTACACTCAAGCACTCTGAAATCTTCGTATTGGAGCTTCCGGTGCAAATGCCTTTTCCAAATCTCTGGATGGAAATTGTTTTATCACAGACGGTGCCCAACTGATCCTACTATACTGTGCAGTTGACAAAATCAAAAACAAAGAAACCGCATGCTCAAAATAAGAAATGGCGACAATTTACCCATAGCACCCTGCATATGCTGGATTGCAAAATTCGCTATTCTTTAATAAACTAGTTTTTCTATTTTTCTTTCGTTTACTACGAACAATGTATAGAATTCAGAATTCCACCAGCTGTGCGAAAAATTCTGATTTTCTTTTAAATTCCCTATTAACAGACATATCTTTGAAATAAAAGACAGAACCAGTACCAAAAATGAGCAAAAATGGCAGTGGAGAACTTTCAGAGGGAAAAACTAACAGGAGATAACTGATAACTGGCATCCATTAAACATGGCACGTGGAACTAGAACAGGCTACCCCAGTGAGCGAAATAAAAGGTTCAGTTTGACATTCCAACCACCTGAAGAAGGCCGGAGCATACAACAGCTGAAACGTTGTAATAAATATGGCGACAAAATGAGAACAATAGTCCGAATAATGTAAAAAAAAGAATATTCAATTAAATAGTTATGGTGTATACTTTTGAATCTTTCATTTGATCTAACCTTTCTTTAAAAAAAAAACATGGAAATCATGTAAAACATCCAATCTTCAAGATTCTTAGACAGTAATGCGGGTGTACCTCAAGTGTCTATTCTTGGACTTTTTTCCTTATCTTCAGCAACTTGGCATTGATGTTGATGACAGAACTATTTAAAGATCGTATTAATAGTAACTTCGATAGGTTCAATAAATTACAACTAGCAGCTATTCTCGAAAATAACATCCAATCTGTTGTTAACTGGAGCAAAATATGGCTTGTAAATCTGATTGCTCCTAAATCAAACCTACTGCATTTTAGTCAATGTAGAGAACCTCTTAAATAAAGATAAATATATTTAGAAAGTTGGATATTGTTTCACATCAGGCTACATAGTATAGAAGATAAATAGTTCTTGGTGTAAACATCCAGAAGAGAAAAAAAACCTATTTCGCCACCGCCCATCAATCTCCAGACAGAGATAGTTAGACATAATGCAAGGAAGAGAGAGACAGGCAGATGTAGTAGGGTATAAAGACAGAGAGAGAAGAGAGACAAAACAATAGAATAAGCTTTTTGTTAATTGATAAATTGTTAATTTAATAGTGTAAAACTGCAAATCATATGAATATTTATGGTATCAATATTGATAATGACACAGTCAGTTGGGAGCAAATAGAGATATCGGTTAAAATCATGGCGATTCTTTTATGAAAGAACGAGGTAACAACGCATGTTTTAAAAAGGCAGACCCGTCGATTCAATAAATATTACAACGACCGTCTCTATTTCATTTAGTTCCGGACTCACTATCTATGCGAATGACAAAACTACAGGGTGATTGAAAAGTAACTCCCTATTTTATGTATGGTGGACTCGCCCCACTAACTATAATTTTTACAAGATGGGAGAGTCTGTCATACACAAAATAGGGAGTTACTTTTAAATCACCCTGTATATACAGGGTGATTAAAACGTAACTACCTATTTTATATATGAGTGATCCTCCAGGAGTGCTGACTTACGAGCCTGTGCCTATTTTCTTTGGCGTTGGTTAAAGAAGAAAGTCTACGATACCAAACCAAGATTTTGGTAGAACTGAATGACGAATGCAAGTCATGGTTTCCATATCACAAAAGTTCCTGGTGAAATCATTTTACGCGATTCCTGGCGGCGAGAGAACTTGGTATCGAAATCTGGTACCCATATCGAATTTTGAATAAAACCTCATGCTAAACGCTTTCCTTTCATAATCCTCTTTTGTAAAAATTATAGTTAATAAATAAACTGTAAGTATTTTAAAACAGGCAGTTCCTTTTTAATCAGTCTATATTTACTCCTGTATGAATAGTAATTGTGATAGAATCCATAAAATCCAACTCTCAGCTATTCTCGAAATTGATCTTCAATCTGTTTTTAACTTGGGCAAAAATGATTTGTTAATTTTAATATTTCCAAAGCGAGACTTCACGCTGTTTATCCCCGTGAATAATCTATTTCTTATGGGGCTAATGTTAAAACTCGGGAATAAAACTAATAGTACCTTCTCGGTCTCTTGTTTTCGGCTGACATGAACTGGAGCGATTATATTGAATCAACCGCTAGGTCTTCTGCTAGGAAAGATGGGTCACTGTGTCAGCGCAGACAATCTTACCCACTAGACTCCCTCTTGCAACTTTATATGTCTACCATGCGTCCCTGAATTGAGTATTGCTGTTACGTTTGATTTGGTGTTCCTGAGATAGATCTATATATATTTCAGAATCGAAAGACGGGTCTATAATGTTGACTTTACTAACCTAACAACTCGGCCTTATAATGCTTTGCTTGGAGCGAAAGGATTCAAGATAGAAACAAAAATTCTACTTAAAGAGAAAATGGGATAAAGATTTTATGAACAGTCAGTCATATATAGATGAGGGATTTAAGTGTATAAACTTAAAAAATGCTTTGGAAACGTTTATTCTTTTCACTTATGGAGTCTGAGCTAAGTAAGCTCAAATGTCTAATCTAAAATTCCAGGTTCCCTTGAAATATGTACACTAAGTATAGAATGATCGAGCGATGTGCACCTGCCATTGTGTATGCATCAGTTTCCTGATAAAAATGAACATAGATGCACATCAGTTGACACATCCAATGCCCTAATTAAAAAAAAACATTAAAAAAAATGTGGGCAAACGCGAGAAACATTTAACTTAGAGACAATGGAGTGATGTGCATGAAAAGTAAATACAGCGTCACAAAAATATCTTTAGATTTAACGGGTCCCTGTTGATTAAGATCAAATGACTTGTTACGACCTTCTTGAAAATTGATAATTGCTTGCCGCCCAATTATTTTTCCGAATGGTTCAAATTATCAATCTCATTCTAAAGAATCATTCCTTGGAAAAAATCTGACGTCAGAAAATAATTTCATAACGACCGTGGTGATGGAAAGCGGCCGGGTGGCATTACCATCTTCCCTTTTAAAATGGGTAAGTCGTTGATTTGGGATGCAACCTGTGCGAATACATTTTCGGCCGGTAATTTGATCAGGTCCGCGGCTAAGCCTGGGTTCATCGCCCGAGACGCAGAGATAAGAAAATAGCTAAATATTCTTCTCTTGCTGATAGATTTTTTTTTACTCCTGTGGCAGTGGAGATTTCAGGGGTTATTGGCCCTCGTTCGATGGCGTTCCCTCGGAGGATTGGCGCGATTGCGTCTCGATTAAGGAACGAGCCTCGCGAAACGGAGTGGCTCTTGCAGCGTGTCTCACTGGCGACAGTTCGAGGTAATGCTTTTTCCATCATAGCGGCTGGCAGAGGATAGAAAAAATTGTTTATAGTTACGTTGTTCTGGAATTGTCATCATTGGTCGACTGAACTTGATTTGTTTCAATGACTTTTGTTTTGTTTTTATTAGTTACTTCTGTAAATATGTGTTAAGTTGCAGTTTTATGTATTCCATGTTTTCATTGCAAAGTGAAAACCAAGGAACCAATTAAAAATATAACAAAAATATTTAAAAATATATTAAATACCTGAGAAACTCCACAGAATGTTTCTGCTTTAAATTATTGCTAGCCAATAAAAGAAGTATTTGATTAGAAAATCGAAAATCTCTTGTATTCGGACAGTAGGAATATCCTATTTTAAATGAGTCATTTATTTGTCATATTTTATATATGGTCTTCATAAGGATAGAAAATGATTTCAATAAATGTGCAGAAATAGAAAAGAGATCTAAGACAAGAATGTGACATGCCACAGAACATATTCAACCATGACAGGCGATTCTGAGAGTAAGAGAAGTTCTACCAGGGTTCATTATTGACGGACACAATTTCAAGAACATAAGATATGTAGAATACAAAACGTTGATAGGAGACACAGAAAAGAGATGTAGGACCTCTCCCAAAGGTAGCAAACCAAACATCAGTTGTAAGAAGTCAGAATGGACGGGTGTCAGCAAAATAGAAGAGCCTAACACTCGAATTACAAATTGGAGACATCAAATTATAATGTACTTAATTGTTATGTAATATTGGCACTCCTATATAGCAGTGAATGTTGGACAATGTCCTCACGGACGACGAATTGATCTGAGGCAAAAGTAATGCGTTTTCTACAGAAAGATGTTGTGAATGCCATGGATTGAATATGTGATCAATAGCGAAGTCTTAGAGAAAATGGTAACAAAAAAAAAATTATACTTAACATCCGAGAGATGTCAAATTTTTAGAGCACATAATGACGAAAAGAGGGCTTAGAAAATTTGACACTCACGGGGAAAGCAGCGTATAAACAGCCTAATATGCTACTGTAAATGGTTGGAAGAATTAGGACAGATAGTGAAAAATGAACATTTACTGAGCTTCAAAGGACAGGAAGTTATGGAGAGCCATGACCACCCAATTCGTGAAGAGATACGGCACATAGAGAAACAAATAACAATGACGTAAACACAATATTTTGAAAAAATAGTCATCATTAACTGCTGACAATATTCAAAACTTCATATCATTCCTATACAGAGATATTATGACAGGCATTCTCTCTGTAGAATATCAAGTGATGAAATTATTTAAACACATTACAAGTGGCACAAGTTTCCATCGATTGAAAGAAAATAGTGAATTCTACGTATGAATATATCAATAATGTCAAGTCGCCCGATTTGCCTTCTAAACAATTCGATCGATCTATCGATCGCTAGTAAAATTGAAATGTATATACTTGCTTTTTGTGGGAGGGAAATTTGATGAGAAAGTCAGTAGCTATTAATCAAGTTGGTGTTGAGACTTTATCTTATTTAGGACAAGCGAGATTCAAGATAAAATAAGTTGAGAAATCGAAACCAATTTATCAACTCTGCGCCATTAATAAAAACTGGACTAATTAGTTGAAAGTTTTGAACATCGATTGCCAAGCGGGTTGCTTTGAATAGACGTACAATTACGATAGTCTAAAGCCAGCAACGTATTGTTTCTAAAGAAAGACAAAGATCGAAATTTAACAATGTCTGCTCTTTGTTTCAGGAAAATAGGATATCCTAGCAAATGAAAAAGCAGTGTAAGTCATCCACACACATAGTCCAAGAGATGCGTCCTATTTTCTATTATCTGTTGGCCTGTCTAGAACCAGAAGGGCAAGAGATAGGTTGCTTAATTAAAAGATTGTGTGATGATTAATTGAGTTATTTTTGTCTAATTACAGACGTTAGGCACTACTGCCCCAGTCAGTAAAATTATTGCGAAAAGTGTATTTTATAGAGCTGAAAAGGAGTAAATTCCTTTATGAGTGTTTAATAGGTACGGTGTTTTCACTCAAAGTCTAATTATCTCTCGGAAAAGCATAGTCAGCTAACTGTAAAGACTCAAGAGATAATATAAAATATGGAGTAAACAGAAAATAGTTAACCTCTTATTTTGACTTCGATCCTTTGTCTTGTGTCTACAAGCGGAATTCGAACGGGCAGATGCGCCACGACGGGCAGATGCGCAACGACGTGGCGAGGGAGACAAACTGACGGGCAGATGCGAAAGGACAGGGCGACGGAGTCTTCCACAGGTTTATATTTTATAGAATTATTTTTTCTCTCTTCTAAATAGTTTTCTACAAAGGCGAGTACGATGAAATAAAACCTTACACTCTCCTCTGTCCAGAATTATGTTAAAACATTTGAAGTTTGCTGGACGCATGTACGCAAACCTAGCAATACTTGTGAAATAATTTTTGCATAATGTCCAGCTTTGTGATAACTTAAAAACACTTGTATAAAATTATTTCAGTTTTAAACAGCATCACTTAAATGATGGATATTTTTAAAACCATTTCACGCCAAACGAGGTAATAAACCCATTAAGTTCCAAGGAATGTCAGAGGATATGAGAAAAATATTAAGGAGAGAGAGCGATAAAAGAACAAGGATGTAAAAGACAGAAGATAACAACACACATTGCATTTAAACTATCAAAGTTGATTGGGAAGCGAGTTGCACAGATAAGAAGTGCGATAGAAGAGACTGTTAGCATAGAACTTACGAAATTAAATATATATCAATTTTCCTAACAAATTATGGTTCCTATCTTTTTAAGGTAAATAGAACAAAAATAAATGTAAATAGAAACGTCAAACATAGATTTCATATGAGAAACTTTAGAATTTAGTAATTTTCTAAAAATACAGCCTTGTGGAAATTAATTGAAACAACGACATTAGTTTCCTTCCTTCTCACACTGGAGTGATAGGGTGTAATCGATTTCTATTATACCTCAGCTGATGGCATTTGCTGTGGTGTGCAGTAAATTGAATATATTTTCGGGGTCTATGATGAGATTTTTTGGCCTTGAAAAATATTGCGTAACCGTGACTACATCAGACTTTTATCACGGCCAGACAGTATTGTCTTGACTGTCCTACGGCCATAGTCTGCGATGGAGGTTACTCCAAGGAAGCGTACGAAAACTGTAACGCTGCACGAATGCACTGGCAAGCCATACCAGTAAGCAAATCAAAGTACTATAGACTGGCCTGGAAACATTGCAAGAAACGTCTTCGTGGAATTGACATACGAAGTACTAACATGTGCACTGGGTTATGTTTCATTGAAAAAATACGAAAAAGTAAATAATAAGAGAATTATTCGTTTTGTTTCAATTATTCTGCACAAGTGTGCGTGTATATATATATATATATATATATATATATATATATATCTTTGTGTGTGTGTGTGTGTGTGTGTGTGTGTGTGTGTGTGTGTGTGTGTGTGTGTGTGTGTGTGTGTAGTAATAGACATTTTCATGCTACAAGCGATCTTGGCTTACGGCCACATCAACTTGAAATTCTAAACTATTCCGTGTTCATGAGGTTAAACTATGTCTCGGCTCTCACTTTTTTTTGGCGGGGGGCAAATACTGATCATGTATAATCAAATCTGTGTACTTAAAGCTAAATACTTCCTTGATAATATACGACGCAAATTGAATCTTGAATAGAATGAATATTTCAATGTTTTATTCAATGCATCGTGAATCAATGTGATGTGATTAAACTAAATAATTCTTCGATCATTTTTATTTGATGAGCTGTGAATCAGGGGATGTAAAAGTAAATGATTCTTTGATCTTTTATAGGATGAATCGTGAACCAGAGTGCTTAAAATTACCTACTTTCTTGATCATTTTAAAACATAAATTATGGATCGGTGTGATTACAACTAGATGCTGGCTTGAATTAATGTGCTTAATACAAAATACTTCCTTGATCATTTTTTGTGATGCATCGTGGATGTTAGTTGTTGTGGTGACGGAAGAAATTTTTTTTTTCTTTCCGTGAAGTGCAAATCCTCGTCGCCAAGATGTTATGGATTCCGGGGAGGGAATCCTGCACAAATCAATAAACAACGCCAGTAATTGAAATAGGAAAATAAGTGTATTGAACGTAAGAATACAAACTTGAATTGAAGATTAGTAGTCCAGGAATGCGGGTCAGTAGAAAGTATATGTACAAGTCTCTGTAAAAGAAGCCGTAATTATCTCTCTCTCTCTCTGTGGACTCTACGTATCTCAAACTTACCTCAACGTATCTTTTCCCTGTCTCCAACTGTGTCAGTATAAGTATACTTTTGACTCCATCTTGTGTAAAATAGGAACAGAACTAAGCAGTCCCCAGAAAACTATAAAAATACTCGACAAGTGGACAGGGCTTTGAGAGGAATATTCTAATGCACTGTGTGTTACACATCTACAGCCAGATCAGGCTTTGCTATTCCAAATGTGAATGGGAAAAAAAGCCATCTCGATTGTAGATAATTGTCTATTACGGTTAGAATAAACCACACGCAATATATAACTGACAGTTCTTGTTCCCCTGTACATTTTTCCCCATCTGCGCTTTTTTTTTTTGACAAACGTGAAAAAGTAAATGAAATGGAAAGAATTCTTGCCTTTCCCGGCTAAAAGTCTTAACATAGAATTCACTCATACATTTTTTCAACTAGATAAGAAAAACCTATGAATGTGCGTATAATGGATAATGGCACGAAATGAGAAATCGCAGTGCCGTGTTCGAATTCTAGTCGTGCTCGCTACACTCACTTACGCGAAAATATCTTCGATCTTTTTACACAGCTACTGGGCCCTCCAGAAGTCTACCGTAAGGAAGAAACGGCAGACTACTGCAGAAAATCTACCTATGCAGTAATGAATTGCATAAGTGTATACCAATATGATACTTAAGTGTAAGCAAAACTTGGATAAAATTAATAAATATTTCCCTTACGGGGATCAATAAAAAAAAAAAATTGTAACCCAATATGAACCTTAATTTGATCAGACGTATTCCTAACCATTCAGCCACAGAGAAGCGTCTGGTTGGCAAAGTCCGAATCACTGTTTGTATACAGACACTTTCGTTTTGCTCATGAAACATATCTTAACGTAAACAATGTTAACATATTATGAAATGGATTAAACCCGACAATTATTTAATATATTTTCTGTTTATTAGTTATTTTTATAGATTAATTTATTTAAGTTAATGCGCTGTTTTTAATTAATCAGTATTAATTACATTTAGCAGCATGGATGTTCGAGAAATTTCGTAAAGAATATGCGCTCTCCGACACACACACATGCGCACGCACACACACACACACACACACACACACACACACATATGTATGTATGTATATATATATATATATATATATAAAATTTTCCTCACATACGAAACGCGTCGACTAAGTTTTCATATATATATATATATATAATATGGATAAAATAACTGAAAAAAAAATTTGGTTGTTGTTTTTGCGAAAGTATTTATTTCTATGTTTTTATATATATATATTTAATATTTCAGACCACCTCGGTCCTTCATCAGAAATTAATTGAATTACTACTGTATTACTGTATTTGGCAGTTTGTTTACACTTTTCAGCGTTCTTCGTTAGACGCGGACGTCACGTGATGTGCAATGCAACTATGTTTGAATTTTTTAACGTAAATCTAACGATAGTATTTTAGATGTTGTTTAAAAAGGTTTTTTAACTATATCTAAAGAGAGTTTTTAACTATTGAAATATTTATACAGATTTAAAATACCCAAGTCTTTGTTTAACCCTAGTTTATATGTCGCTACTTTTAAAATCCAGTATTTCTCTTTTTTTCTTCGTGCGTATGTTGTACTAAAACGTGTGTCTATTAATATACATTTAAAGTTGTCTAATGAGTGTCCCGATTGATTAAAGTGTTCAGCTATGGGGAATACTGATCTTTTTGACGTATGTCCAGTTTGTGATTATTGAAACGAAATCTAAAATGACTTCCAGATTCGCCAATATATCCACTATTAGGACATATTGTGCAGAATAGGTAGTAAATTATATTATTGCTATCACAGTTGAGGCGAGATGGATGTATTTTGATTTTGGAGTTGGGTATAGAAAATTCACTATCTGTTATTAGGTGTTTGCAAACTAGACAACGAGTTTTATTACATTTATAATTTCCTGTTTGGTTTGTATTATTTAAATATTTGGTAGAGGTGAGGATAGCTGATAAGTTAGGTGTTTGTTTTTTGCGATGATGGGTGGTTTAGCGAAAATATCTTTGATATATTTGTTTAATTGGAGGTTCTTGTAATCATTTTTTAATTTATTAATAAGTGTGTGGGAATATTGATTGTGGTTAAAAACCATGGGAATCCGATTGTTGTTTTTACTTTTCTTGTATGTGAGAAGTGTGTTACGATTTATATGGATAGTTTTATTTAGTGCTTCTTTTATTATATTTATTGGGTATTTACATTTTAGGAATTGTTATGTTAAGTTATTAATGTTGTATAGAAAATCTAGATGGTCTGAGCATATGCGTTTGATTCTTAGAAATGAGCTGTATACGATAGATTTTTTTAATTTAAGAGGATGACAGCTGTTGAAGTGCAGGAATTTATGCTGGTTTGTGGGTTTGTTGTATAGACTGGTAGAAAGTGTATGTTTGTTTAATTTTACCATAACGTCTAAGAAAGGGACGGATGTGTATGAATGCTCCATGGTAAATTTAATTGTATCGTGGAAGTTGTTGCAGAAAGTGAAAAAAGTTTTTAGTTTTTCTGATCCATGAGTCCATAATAAGAAAATGTCATCAATATATCTAAAATAATGTGATGGTTTAAATTCTGAATTGTCTAGTATTTTCCTTTCTAGAATGTGCATAAAGATATTAGCATAGCTGGGTGCCATTTTCGTGCCCATTGCTGTGCCACTAATCTGTAAATAGTGTTTGTTGTTGAATTTAAAATTATAATGTGTTAGAATGAAATTTATTAGTTGACATATATCTGTAACGTCCGCGTCTAACGAAGAACGCTGAAAAGTGTAAACAAACTGCCAAATACAGTAATACGGTAGTAATTCAATTAATTTCTGAGGAAGGACCGAGGTGGTCTGAAATATTAAATATATATATAAAAAACATAGAAATAAATATTTTCGCAAAAAAAAACAACCAAGATTTTTTTTCAGTTATTTTATCCATATATTACATATCAAGAAAGTATACGTGGCTTCTCATTATGCTATTTGGACCCTACTTAGAAGGCAAAAAACTCCACGATAGAAGAAAACTAGAAAAAACTTTCTACAAACTGGCACAGATACACTCGGATATTATATTTCTCGGACTTTGCAAAAAAATGGACTTAATACCAAAAGGATTCAGATTCAAATACAATTTCCAACATAGTTTTATTACACTGCATAAAGAAAAAGCCCAACATATATACAACAGAACCTCCACGCAATTAAGAAATCTTGTGCACAACACTGCTTACACTAAGAAATCTTTTTACATGAACTTATCTAAAAAAATCAGTTATTCGCTCTACCTAACACTTTCTCCTTCTCAATACTTCCAATTAAAAATAACACTCAATTTCCTGTACCAAAAAAACTGACAGAGTGTATATTTTTGAAAAACCAAAAACTCATTAAACTAATTGCTGAGGACCCAATCTTACAACACATACCATACCTGAATAACTATTTAATACAACAGACACCACGAAGATCTCATGATGCCCACTACACCCATACCACCTCTGCTAACAACCACATTGCCAACCTATCCAAATATACTCTTACCCAAGAAGAAGCCTCTTTATTAAATAAAGGATTATCATTCTGCCCCTCACAACCACTAAAACCTCTAAACCTCTGCTATGATATGGAAAAATACATTCGTAGACTGAGACTAAAAGAATATTTCTCAGACAACAAATCTACTTCTAATACAGACAACACCACTAAACAATCATGCTCCAAATCTCGCCAACTTGTTTCACCTTTTTTGGATAGACTTGTGACTGGCGACAAAAATGGATCTTTTATCGAAATGTTAAGCGTCGTAGACAGTGGCTTGGTAAAGAGGAAGGACCCCAGCCACAGCCGAGAAGGGAACTTCATGGGCAAAAGGTTCTTCTTTCAATCTGGTGGGATTGCCAAGGAATAATCCACTTTGAATTCTTACCACCTAATGCAACAATTAATGGTCAAATATACTGTCAGCAATTAGAGCATTTGAACCAAACGTTGAGGAAAAAAAGACCTGCTCTAGTGAATCGAAAACGGGTGATGTTTCATCAGGACAATGCGCGTCCACACACAGCAAGAATCACGTGTCAAAAGATCGAAGAACTTGGTTGGGAGAAAATTCCTCATCCACCTTATTCTCCCGACCTTGCTCCTTCAGATTACCATTTGTTTCGTAGCTTACAGAATCATTTGGAAGAAACAGCTTTTGTAACACAGGAAGAGGTTAAAACTGACATTTGTGAGTTCTTCAAATCAAAGCCAAAAGAATTTTACAGTAATGGAATTAGTAAGCTTGTTAATAGATGGAAGGAAGTCATAGATAATCAGGGAAAATACATTGTTGATTGAATCTGTAATTAAATGTAACATTTGGTTACTTGTTTTCTGTATTCAAAATTCGGACAGAACTTATGGGATGACCTGATATATATATATATATATATATATATATATATATATATATATATATATATATATATATATATATATATATATATATATATACATATATACGCATATATATTTATATTATATTATATATATATATATATACACACACACTGGGGGTAACAAATATTCCTACAAAATTTTTAATTTATTGTATTTCTAACTAATGAATAGACATATTTTCATATAATTAACTGTACACCGATGCATAATGAACAAATATGCACAGAAAACAGAAAAAAATTCATTTAATAAAATAAATCCCATTTAGCCATTTTAATGGGTGAAAAATGTATTCGTACGACGCAAATTTTAGATTTTAAAACTTTTAAATTGCTTTATGACTCTAGATTATTCAAGTGGAATATTCTAGAATATTCTAATAATGTTATCAGTAACGATTTTTAGCCTAAAATATATAATGCAAATTTCAGATTCTAAAACTTTTAAATTGCTTTAATACTCTAGATTATTCGAGTGGAATATTCTAGAATGTTCTAATAATGTTATCAGTAGTTATTTTCAGCCTAAAAATATTCTTGATTTTTTTATTTCCACAATTTTTCGATTGCGATTTTCACAACTATTAATGTCTTCTTGTGCCACGTTTCTGAGATTTCCACATCAAGATCCTTGTTTTTCATAGTTACCTAAAGATCTTCAAGGATACTTTAAAGTCTGCAAGACTACGAAGGCACCTTCTTTAATTATTCGTATTATTACAAAGCAACGCTGAGTACAATAAACGAAACCCGATATGGATATGGAAATGGCAATATTAGCCTTTTCCATATAATTATACTCTTCGTGATATGAGATTAATAAGGGTACATGAGTTTCGAGCAGAATGTATGTGATAGGTTGATAGGTTTTGTTCAAAACACCACAAAGCTTTCAGGTGGGGTCTAGTAAGAAATACTTGTAGTACCGTTCACAGATCCACTGATTTTCGATTTTCTCAAGTATCTAAATCCTCTTCCTAAAATACTTTACAGATCCATCCTTAAAACTAAAAAAAAAGCAACCCTAATGTAAAGTTTTGCCAAAAGCAGCGCATAAACTTGCTGGTGGCGTTCTGTTAGGAATGCTATCAAATCATTGCGACTGTGGGTTTTCCAAAATGTTCAGTTTTTACTTCTGTTTTGCCTTGTCTATTTCATTCTTTAAACAAGCAAACAAAAAAAAAAAACTCTCTTGAATCCTAGTCAAGATGTCCCGCCTGTACTCCTACTCATAAGTGGAAATATCCGATGAGACAGGCTCAACAATTTTAGATCATAAAACTGACAGGCAGATCTGTGTTACCGAACGGGTTTTACACTCGTACTGTTAACAACTGTAATCAGTTTCGTCAAAATTCCATAAGTGCCATGTTTGGTACTACATCAGTACCTATTATTATTATTTTTATTTCATTTGATATCTGGCGTTTACACATTTCTTTCCGGGTCCCGCCCAGGGACCTAAGGTTAGAAATGACATCATGACACTTTCCACTGCAAAGAAAAAAAATAATTACATAGATAAAGCCCTTCGTAAAGTGTGGTCTGTACTTGTCAGAACAATTTAACAATGTCTGGGCGATTGGCTTTGATTGTTTATTCTTCTTCTTCTTCTTCTTCTTCTTCTTCTTCTTCTTCTTCTTCTTCTTCTTCTTCTTCTTCTTCTTCTTATTATTATTATTATTATTATTATTATTATTATTATTATTATTTTATTTCTCGTGTGTACACATTCGTTCCGGGTCCCAACCAGAGACCTAAGATTAGAAATGGCATCATGACATTTTCCAATGACACAGAAACAAAAATTACATAGATAAAGCCCTTCGTAAGATGTGGGCTGTACTCATGAGAACAATTTTTTCTATTTCTTTAAGGCATGGGCTTCCGGGAATCCCTTCAATTAGTCTACTGGAATCTTTTCCAATCAATCCGAGGGCTCCAACTACAACAGGGATTGTTGTTCTCATGTGCTAAATTTTTGAGATTTCAATTTCAAGGTCCTTGTATTTTGATAGCTTTTTGAATATCTTCAAAGATGCATTGCAGTCTGCAGGGAGTGCCATATCAATAAGGAGACACTTTTTGTTTGCGGTATCTAATAACAATGTCTGTGTGTATTGTGTAGTCCCATAGATTGTACCAGGTTCTATCTCCGTAACCGGATCTGGGTTGTGTTCATACCACTTTCTTTCAGTTTCCTTCCCGTAGAAGTTGCAGATTTTCCAATGCAGATATTGGCCAACTCTGTCATGCCGGGTTTTATATTCAGTGGATGCTAATATCGTGATACAAGATGATCAATTTGTTTCTGGGTAATTATCACAGTACCTGCATTTTGGACAAACACAATATTTTAGTATATGTGCTCGATAATTTTTAGTTAACAAGCACTGATCCTGTGTAGCAAGGAAAAAAACCTTCAGTTTCAGCTTTCAACCCTGCACTACATAGCCACTGGTGGGTACGGGTTTTGTCTACATCAGCTTGATTGGTGCGCGCAGAGTATTGACAATGAAGCGGTTTATCTTGTCATTGTTTCTGTATCTATTTTGTTGCATTTGTTATTGCTTTCTTTCTTTATTATTATTATTATTATTATCATTATTATTTCACTTCTATTGCTGTTGTATACATATTTCGTTCCGTGTCCCAACCAGAGATCTAAGCTCAGAAAAGGCTTCATGACAGATATTTATATGGATAAATCTCACCCATACTTTACATAGATAAAGCTTTTTGTAATGCGTGAACTGTACTTCTGAGTACAGTTTTTTTTTGTATTTCTGTATCGGGGATCTCTTCACTGAGTCTACCGGAATTTTCGTAGTCAAGCCGAGGGGTCCAACTACAACTTGAATTATCCATGCCCTTATGTGTTACATTTTTGAGATTTATATTTTGCTCGTTTTATTTTTTAAAGATCTTCAAAGATATATTAAAATCTGCGTGGGTTGTAATGTCAATACGAAAGCACATACGGTTTTTGCGGTCTTTGATCACGATGTCTGGTCGATTGTCTATGATTGTTCTGTCTGTGTGTATTGTAAAGTCCCATAAAAGTGTTACCGGTCCTATCTATGTAATCTAGTTTGGGTGATGTTCATACAGGTTTCTTACAATTTCCTTACCGTAAAAGATGCATATTTTTCAATGAAGATATTGATCCATCCTATCATTCCGTGTTTTATATTTACTTAGTACTAAAATCTGGGCAACCTGATACAAGATGGTGAATTGTTTCTGCATATTTATCACATAACCTGCGCAATTCATCAGTAAGTGTGCTTGGTAATTTCTAGTTAGCAATCATTAGTCTTGGGCAGCAAGAATTAGATCTTCGCTTTCGACTTTTAACACTGCATTACGTAACTACTGATAGGTACGGCGTTTGCCTACATCAGCTTCTTTCGTACGGGGCTGAGTATTGGCAATGAAGAGGCTTATCTTGCTATCACCTCTGCATTTGGTTTATTAGATTTTCTTTTACTTTTTTTGTTTGAGGCTATTTGCCGCTGCTGTAGGTGTATTATGGTTTACAGTAGCTTCTTCACGCACTTGAAATTCCCGCTTGAAATTATTACTGAATAAAGATTTTTTTTTATTTCTTTCATGATCTTCGACAGAGATCATGTTCTAGTCATATGTAAATTATGTTATGACGGTTGGAGTCGTGGTAGATTTTGAAAGTAGATTTAGTGACTGAGCTAGTGAATGAATTCATGTGTCGAATGTGGTTGCAGCATCAGGTCCTTTTGTTGTTACATGGTTGGGAAAATCCTGCTGTTTTTGTTATTGGTTTATTACGGATTAACTTGTCCGTAAGTGGGAGGCCTCAACACCTCCGTAACCATGTCTGTCTTGTGAGAATCTTGTGCATACGGAGGTGTTGAGGCCTGATACACACACACACACACACACACACACACACACACACACATATATATATATATATATATATATATATAATGACATTTTTATATTTATACATTCTTTTTATAAATACAAATATTGAAGTAAATGCTATGTTTATAATAAACAGTATTAACAACATTTACCGGCCTGAATATCCGAGAAATTGTCATAGAAAATATTCGCCCTCTGACAGGAATCGAACCTCTATCCTATACGGAACCGTCATTAATACTGTTTATTATTAACAGACAATTTACTTAAATACTTAAATAGAATGTATAAACATAAAAATGTCTTAAAATAATTGTCGGACTTTGACCATTATATATATATATATATATATATATATATATATATATATATATATATATATATATATATATATATATATATATATATATATATATATATATATATATATATATATATATATTAGTGTGTGCGTGTGTAGGATGTATAATACTACAAAAGTGGAAAAAAAGTTTTTAAACCAGTGTTTCTCAAACTTTTCTACCTTGTTGGCCTATTTCTGGTGTTAAAAACATTTCAGGCCCACAAACAAATAGAAATTCCATGTAACAGGAAATTCCATATAACAGGAAATAAATTTTATTTATAAAATGTAATAGAAAATAATTTATAAAATAATTTCTGAATTATTTGCCATTAAAAATAAAGTAAAACAGTTTGTATTTTCATAATTTTGCACCAGTGGAAAAAAGTCAAATGTCAAATTTCGAATGCCCACCTATTTTCCTTGGAACAACTTTAATTTTTTCGTTTTAACATCCATTCGCTATTATCAAGTTAAGTTAAAACAGGGATAAACACACTTTTTTATGAGTAATATTCTATTTGTTTGTGAATTCAACTCGGTATTTAACACCAGACTCCCACGCTTGTAGTATTATTTACCTACTTTCTCCTTCATTTGGTTCTGCTGGATTCTATCTCCTTCGCCGACTCCAAGGTATTTATAGATTTATTATTGTTCTCATACCTTAACCATTTTGACAAAATCAAGATCTATTGTGTTTCGGTAATTCTCCCTTTCTTAAATGTTAATTTTGCCATTTTTTCAAATCATTGTCATTGTGGTCTTTCACCAGATTTTAAAATTTATCCATATAAAATAAGTGATTGAATACTTTGTGGTTCATTTTGCATCCATAGTTGAAACTGTTTTGTACAAGGCAGAAAGTGTGACAGAGTTTCTCCTTCAAAAATTCTTCGTCGGATATTGAAAAGAGTGGATGTAGCAGTGCCTTTGGTGTCATTTAGGCATAGTTTGGTTTTATAAATTTCCATGTTATAGTTAAGGAAATTTACTATCAGCGAGGAGATTTGTAAATTTCTAAGTCATTATAATTATTATTATTATCATCATCATAAATGCTGTTGCTATTATTATTTTGAAATAGCAAATATTTTTTTTTATAATCGCATGCCGAGTCATAACGAATGAAGCAATGATGTGATTCCTTGTCGCTTCCGTTTAACTAATTTTTGTTGTTTTTGTAATAATAATAATAATAATAATAAGTAATAGTAATAATAATAATAATAATAATAATAATAATAATAATAATAATAATAATAATAATAATTTAATTCTCCTTGCTCCTTAGCAAGTACGCTGCGCTCAGCAAATACCTATTAAATAATGGAATATTCCATTTTGATCACGAGGAAAGACTGAAAACGTATATATGAGATTATGTTTGGATCAAGCGAACAAAATAAATAAATAAAGACAGACAAAGAAAGGAAGAAAGAAAGAAAGAAAGAAAGAAAGAAAACAGAAAGAAAGAAAAGGTATCGGAGATTATAACATTATCGTGTTTATCGCCCTCTTCAGTGAAATTGAAAAAAAAATCAAATATTTGCATTTGTACCCTCTTAATTCTTGTAAATGATAATCCTCATACGTAATCATTATTTTTATTGGAAGGTTTGATAATGAGTTTAATCTTGAATATTTAAAAAATGAAATAAGAGACTTATGATTGATATTTACTAGAGGTTATTCAGTCAACTTAACAAGTAATTTTCCTTAGAACATTCTAATAGGAAAAACCTGAAATGGTCACATGTATTACTAGTTGTTGTTGTTGTTCTTCTTATTATTATTGTTGTTGTCGCTGCAGCTGCTGCTTCTTCTATATTCATAAAACGTTTGTCGTTATTCCACGTTTTCATTGCTTTCTTTTTAAATTAATATTTCAAGTCTTTTGTCTTTCTTTTCTTTAACTTAATATTATTTCTTTCCTTTCTTTCCAAATGTTGCGTCGCTTTTAAAGACAACAGCGGCCGTTGTAAACTACTTCGGATTCTGTTACTTTTTGTGATAGTGCGAAAATAAAATTAAGAAAGTTAAGACGCTAAAAAGAATAACTAAAAATGATGTTATCAGTAAATTTTTTTGCTATTATCAACACATTGATGAATTATATCTGCATTAAGTTATTTCCATTGATGAAGGATCGTGCTTCGCCTACGCGAGTCAAAGAAATTAAAATAATTTATTAAAAAAAAGAAATAAGATAATTTTTATATTAATTCGTTTCTTCAAAATGTGCATCAAGTTCTTTATCAGTCTGCTTACTCAACTTCTTAACGATGAAAGAATATTTCTTTTTTGTTTTTTCTTCAGCTGGCAATATTATCTCCGCTAATAATT
The DNA here is from genome assembly GCA_964036315.1 of Acanthosepion esculentum. Lineage (NCBI taxonomy): Eukaryota > Metazoa > Mollusca > Cephalopoda > Sepiida > Sepiidae > Acanthosepion > Acanthosepion esculentum. The sequence goes on from OZ038476.1 coordinate 143,159,096, forward strand.
TAAACTGATAATGAAATATGTGTGTAAACTGTGGAAGCAGAGGACATACGTAAATTTTCAATGATTGAATAAGTCTGAAAAATTAAAAACTAAACCTAAAATATAATTAAATGTACACAGACATCAAGTTCAAAGATATAATAACTGCTTGCCTAGGGAAATTATGCTTTGAATGTTTTTTGGGTTTTTTTTTTCATTTCAACGCAAGCAAAGCGATGGAGCTAGTAAGATGCAAGTGGTTAGTGAGTGTGAGAAAATACGAGAAAAAAATTATTAAAGAGAGAGGAGAAGAAATAAACAGGAATTAAAAAGACAAAAAAAAAATAACGATTGACATTGCACTTAAATGTTTGAGAATCAAAGTTGACTTGAGAGCAAGGAACCGGAAGAGAGTTCGACAAGCTGGAAGGGCGAGAAAAGTACATAAAACTCACGGTTCCATCTAGACATTTCACCTGTAAAATGATGTGATTTTTTTTTCTTTTTTAAGCATTCAACTCCAAGTAAGGCGGGAAGCCACTAGCACGCAGGGGTTACAGAGAGTTCGAGCGAGAACAAAGAGGAGTGATAGAGGAAAGGATGAAGAGAAGGTTAGGGGATAGATCAGGACATCTGGAGAGGTCGATTGACGTTACATTTGAATAGTTTGAAATTATAGCTATCAGGAAAACAAGAAAATGGAAATGTTCTTAATGACTTCAATAAATCACAATCTATCCTATAGGAAAACATGGGCCCTATTTCAAAAAGAAATATTTTCCTTTTTGCAGTGAAAAATAAAAATAAAAATGGTCAGATGGCCGAGAAATTTTACACAACTCTTTTTGGGGGACGTCTCTCATCTTCACTCCTCAGTCAGAACCCTTGCTAAAAAGTATGGTAATAAGGTATGAGATTAAATAAAATGTGACCAAAATTTTCGTTGTAGGTAGCACAAAAACATCCTTTTATAAGATTGCAATTACTAGAAATATTTTTAAGCGTTTCATCCCAAGCAAGGCGGGAAACCACTAGCACGCAAGGGGTTACAGAGAGTTGGATCGAGAGCAAAGAGGAGTGATGGAGGAAAGGATATAAGAGAAGGATAGGGGATAGATCAGGGCATCTGGAGACGTCGATTGACATTACATTTGAATTGTTGGAGATTATAGCTATCAGGAAAACAAGAAATGGGGAGGGAGTTCCTCAGGCAAGAAGTGCGAGACATGAAGCTATTGAAGTAGAAGAGAAGGCTACATTTAACAGTTTCGACAGTGAAAGGGTGAGAGCAAGATGCCAGCTTAGTTGAGCGCTTAAATTCATGAAGTCTGAGAAAAGACAGATGGAGGCAACGGCACGTGTGTGAGAGAGCGGCTGCAGACGAGATGCCTGATCAGGGCCAATTACATTGCATATCCGTCGTTGGATTTTATCAAGGACCTCGAGACAATTAGAAGGGGCTCCAGACCATATATGGGAGCAATACTCCATGCAAGGGCGAATGGTTGTTTTGTAGATTTGAAGGATCGACTCCGGTGAGAAAAAATTCCTGGCGCGGCATAGGGAGCCAACTTTCCTAGCGGTGGACGAAGCTGTTGATCCAATGTAATCGTTCAATCTCAGATCAGCAGACAATGTGAGACCGAGCAGTCGCAACGAGGTGCTCTCGTGGAGTTGAGCGTCAGACATTCTAATGGGGGGCAGGGATGGTTCTCTGTGATGAGTAATAGAGAGCAGTTTTGTTTTTGAGGCGTTAAAGTTAACCAGCTAATTCAACTGATTGGAGGTCCTTGCCGCCAATCTTCTACATCACATGCATCCATGATGTCTAGGTAACATAGGTTTAAATAAATTAAAAATACACATTAAAGATTAAAATTTACAAAATAATTTCGCGGGAGAAACCTTAAATAACCATGCTATCATAAAATTTATGTTTCATATGTTGTAAGAGACAAAGCCGAATTAAATTGTGAGTCCAAGAAATGTATATCCATTTTTGTATATAATGATTTTTATTCGAACTGACCAGAGATATTTGATGTTGTAAAAATTATTGGTTATTAAATAATAATTATATTCAAAGTAAGGAAAAGAAAAAAACAAATTATATATAGATATATAAATATATATCTATCTATCTATCTATCTATCTATCTATCTATCTATCTATCTATCTATCTCTCTCTCTCTCTCTATATATATATATATATATATATATATATATATATATATATACGAGGGTCATTCAATAAATAACGTGAATCTTTCGGTATAAGGACTTCTAATACAGATAGAAACTTACTTTTTTTAAATTTTTCAACGTAGTCTCCTAGCACTGTCACACACTTTTCCCATCTGTGCACAAGCTTCCGTATTCCCTCAGCATAAAAATCTTTGGACTGATGTCTCAGCCAGTCGCTCACAACATTTTTGACTTCATCATCACTTTTAAACTTCGTGCCTCTCGTGAACGCTTTCAAGGGACCAAACAGGTGAAAGTCTGAAGGGGCAAGGTCTGGGCTATAAGTGGGGTGAGGGAGCAGTTCACAGCCCAGCTCGTTGATGGTCTGCACCGTTTGGGCTGATATGCGAGGCCATGCGTTGTAATGATGCAAGATGGCTCCTTCTGACTGATGACCCCAGACTTTGTCCCAACAGATAAGCTAAAAAATCCTTGCAATGTCATCCACTGTCACCCTTCTGTCAGACTGAATGAGGTCATTGACTGATTCGATCATCTCAGGAGACCTCACTTCTGTAGGCCTCCCAGGCCTGTCTTCGTCCTCAACACTGCTCCGTCGTTCATTAAACAATTTAGCCCACTTGTGGACATTTTTTGGGTGAAACATGTGGCACCATACAGAGTTCACATTCTCCTATGAATTTCAACTGGTTTGCACCCTTCAGCAACCAAAAACTTGATAACTGACCGCTGTTCTATCATGGAGCATGCTTCTTGGTCGGCCATCTTTGTTAATCGCCAAAACTCTCAAAGTTTTTTTTCATCTGCAAAAGAAATTAAATCCATGTGAAAAAGAAGTAAAACAAAAAAATAAACAAAAAAGGAGTAAGCTTCTATCTGTATTAGAAGTCCTTATACCGAAAAATTCAACTTATTTATTGACTGACCCTCGTATATATATATAGAGAGATAGATAAATAGATAGATAGATAGATATGAAAGTGAACATTGAAGTTGAGACTGAGAAGTGACAGACTGTTTCATGCTAAACGCAATCCTCGAGCCTGACAATTGCGTTTATTGAGTGAAGACTAAATATTGATTTTTACATTTATGTAATCTCTATCTCTGATATTGAGCACTTTATCTCATACATATAGCATAACTTAAAACTATATTTCTTTAAATATATATATATATATATATATATATATATATATATACATATATATATATGTATATATATATTGATGCATGTTTCATTAAATAATATAGACAAGTGTCTATTTATTTTAAGTAAGTTCCTTTTATATTGTCTGATAAGCTTAATAACATTATCATTGAAAGACGAAAGGAAATCACCATATTGATACATGTTTAAATCCCATCTAAGCATTCGGCTTACGTAAGCCATTATCAAAGATGACAATTACATTTCAATATATCAAACAATACACGGACGAAACAATAATGATAGTCTGTTTTTGTTGCATGAAAAATTTCAAAGCAACAACACACTCATGTATACGAGACGTGGAAGTGAAAATCGCGTCGCAGCTCGTGACATTACACGATATTTGTATGTATATATATATATATATATATATATATATATATATATATATATATATATATATATATATATATGCATTATCTATCTATCGATGTCTACTCTCTCTCTCTCTCTATATATATATATATATATGTATATATATATATATATATTAATATATATTTCAATCTGTTCATTATCTATATCTATATATATATGTGTGTATATATCTATCTCAATCTGTTCATTATCTATCTATCTATCTATCTATGTATCTATCTAACTATATATCTATCTCATTCACTTCATTATCTATCTATCTATCTATCTATCTAACTAACTATATATCTATCTATCTATCTCATTCACTTCATTATCTAACTAACTATATATCTATCTATCTATCTATATCATTCACTTCATTATCTATCTATCTATCTATCTATCTATCTATCTATCTATCTAATTCACTTCATTATCTATCTATCTATCTATCTATCTATCTATCTATCTATCTCAGTCTATTCTTTATCTATAAATCTATCCCTTATCTATCTATGTGCATGTTCATATCGATTTCTTTACGCTCTGCACAAAATTATATAACCGAACTTTATGAGAATCTCGACCTTCTTTTTTTTCCATAGGCCAACAAGTTGTATAATATTCTACTGTATGTTGAAATCGATGTGGATACCGTCAATTAATTTATATATGGGCTTTGCAGTAAATCACTAAATCATCCATAACATTTGTATTATTCTCTCAAATTACACCAAAATCTCAGAAAATAACAAATAATATCGTATTTATTGTCTGTGAAAATTATAGAATATGAAACAACTTTGATAAAAAATGATACCTACTTTTCTGACGAAAACAATGCCCTTCTGATCATTATGGCCGCATCTGTAAATCGCTGATTTAAATGGTGAAGGCCTTAATCTTGTCTCGGGCAAATTCCTAATAACTTTTCCACTTGCCTTCCGCAGATATATTTGAGAACATGTAATAATCGTAGATAATTCTCCTACATATTCACATTCAAATTCGAATATTTTTTATATACTTCTTTATTAATTCCTAACATTTTTTATATTCTTCATGTTTTTATGATCGACTGACTAATTCCTAATACAGTCACCGGTTGCACTATACACAATATTCTTTTTCTGGTGGGGTTCAAATGTATACCAATATATTCAGGAGTAGCACTATATACTAAGTCAGCTTATACACAAGTATATACAGTAAATGTCATAGAATGCAGCAAGGTAACAACAAAAATACGGCCCACATAAGCGAACTACGAATGACAGACGCCTGAAATCAAGACAGTACGAACATTTAAATAACTAGGAAATGTTTAACAGAGTACAGAAAATGAGATATCGAAATCCAAAGGCGAATTGGGAAAGATAAAGATGCCTTTCAAACGTAAGAAAAGTATTAAGAAACAGGAAAGTTTCATTGGAAACAAAGAAGAGATTACGGAACACTTAACGCAATACCAATCCTCCTATATGTTTGGTTTCGGTTTGTTTTGTTTTACGGTATATCAACCTCAATGGATCATCTAATGCCGACAAGATTTTTTTTTATTGCTGGTAATATTTTTGATCTATCTATCTATCTATCTATCTATCTATCTATCTATCTATCTATCTATCTAAGTATATATTGGTTTGGTTTGTTTTGTTTTACGGCATATCACCTGAATGGGTCATTTAATGTTGATAACTTTTTTTTTCCTGGTAATATTTTTGTTTTGTCAAAAATCTATTTCTGTTAATATTTCTTCCGCAAAACTGTATAGCTGGTAATATTATTCTTTCAATAACGTATAGCTGGTAATATTTTATGTAGTTAATCGTCATAACCAGAACGCGGATGTAGTTTATAGTCATACCCAGGACAAGGATGTAGTTTATCGTCATACCCAGGACGCGGATGTTGTTTATCGTCATGTCAAGGACGTGGACATAGTTTATAGTCTTACCCTGGACGCGGATGTAGTTTATCTTTATACCCAGTACGAGATCTGGGTTCGGAGGTTAACTATTTGCCCATAGCTGTGACCCAAACAAGTGCTACCGCCCCGGATCAGGGCGCACCTGGGAACACCAGCAATTAAGAGGTGGTTCCACGCTCCTCAAAACCTCCTGAACAGAGGCCTTGCTGTTGGACCTCGTTTATAGTCTTACCCAGGACGCGGATGCAGTTTATCGTGATACCCAGGACGGTCCTCCTATATGGTCAGTAAGGGAAAGACTTGAGGCAACAGGCATGCAGTTTTATAGAGTTAAGTGAGAATATCATGAACTGAATATGTAAGCAACGAAAGAGTTTTATGGAAAATAAAAACGAAAATGATTATTATGGTAAATAACAAAAAGACAAAGTTTAAAAAGAGCAAAAACCGATAGGATGATGTCGAGGATGAGGGGTTGTACATGTCTTGAAGGGAAACGGTTCATTGAAGAAGAAGTAAAAGAAAGAAAAAAAATTTATTTATTAAATTCTATAAATATGTAATTTGTCAGGAATAATATATGTTTCCATTCATCATTTAAATTGGTGTACAAAATTTCTGAAAGACTCAGTTCGTGCTAAACCTTCTTTTAATCACAAAGTCGTTTACATGTGTTTTTCAACTGACCAATTTTAACTCTTTTTCTATATGCTACATATTTTCGGCTGGAAGAGAACATAACTCTTTCACTTTTAATCTGTCTCTGTCAAAAGTAAATATCGTATATACGTGTGTATCATGCGACTTTTGAAGACCTAATTTTAAAACTAATGTAATAGGCTTATGTACTGCTGGCTCTGGCAACGCCATTGACCAAACTATATATTAATTTACTGTAAGTATATATAAATAAAAAGAAAGAACAGTAAGATATATAATCCAGTGTTCTTATTGATATTTATTATTTTTATTTTTACAAAACATTGCTCAATGTAAATTTACAGAGCATAAATATTATAAATTAACTGATTTAAAATACGCTTTTTTCGCTACACTGTAATAACCATGTTTCAAAATCTTCAAATTTAATTATATAATTAAATTAAAATCATTAGTTCCGTTTCATCTTTAAGCTAATATTGGAATAAATTATTTTTAAATTTACTGAGTTTTAAACTCACATATAACTTCATAATTTCTTGTTTCCAAGGATACAGAGAAATCCAATCATTCAGACAGGTGCGGTAGCGTGTTCTTTTTTATTAACTAGTGTTGTATCAATTTTGAGTTACGTTCGAAAAAGAGGTTAAGTTTAGGGAGGGTAGGGGTGCATTTTTCCACGAATTCTGATATCCGTTAAACGCATGTCGTCGTTTTAATTTAATTATATAATTAAATTTGAAGATTTTAGCTTCAGTTTTGAAACATGGTTATTACTGTGTAGTGAAAAATACATATTTAAATAGTTAATTTATAATATTATATTAATTTACTATAGTCAAAAATACAGCTGTATTTAAAATTAACACGATTTTGATAAAACTGATGTTTTACTTAACTGTACCCAATAATATATGTAATATTCACGTATTAGTATAGTATTCTGAAATATGAACAGCGAATCTGCATATTTTCCATTTTTTACGTATATAAGATGTAGAGATGCTTCTCGTTCGGTAGTTTATAGCTGTACACGTTTACGCAAAGGGTATAGCGTTACTAACGATAATTTTATCATTCTCTTTTTACTTTTCTTAACTTATGTAACTAGAAGATACCATAAAGAGATAAAGGAAAAGATGTTAGTTTATTGTAATTTGGTCTCTTTAAAAAAGGAACTCATGCGATACATGATAAAATCATTATTATAAGTGAATATTTCGGGGATCGTACAATATGCGAGCTCGCGATTTACACGCGTGTATACGGTAGATAAATAAAATGATATAGGAAAATAAACTTTAATTTCTAAATTTAGTACATTTACTTACACTATTGTTGCGCCTGCGCTGTTTGTGTTTAAAATGGATAAACACGTGTTTCCTGGTATATTTATCCCACAACAAAAATGGCGGAGTCTGTATGTGAGTCCCAGTTATAAATTGAAAGAGAACAAAAAAACTATATATATATATATATATATATATATATATATATATATATATATATATATATATATATATACGAGTTTTGAGCGTATTCAAGCAGCAAGGTCGGGCTATTATTGTGGTTTTGTCTATGTGTTATTTGATTTATAAAAATTGTCAACTTTGATAATGGCTTATGTAAGCCGAAAGCTTAGATTGGATTTAAACATGTATCAATATGGTGATTTCCTTTCGTCTTCCAACGATAATGTGATTAATCTTATGAGACAATATGAAAAGAACTTAATTAAAATAAATAGACAAAACCTGTCTATATTATTTAATGAAACATGCATTAAGGAAAAATTGCTGCCGAAATATACACAATTTATATATATATATATATATATATATATATATATATATATATATATATATATATATATATATATATATATATGAATGGTAAGCTTGTATTAAAAAATCTGGGGTATATATAGATTATAGAATATTGTTGCGTGTTATAAAACACAAAGCATGAAAGAAGAACACATTTAATCTAGTGAATTTTCTGTGTATTTTAGTGTAGGAGAAAGTCCAAGAGAAAATATAGTGGAAGGTGTGTACGTGCGTGTATATGAGTGTGCGCGCGCGTGTGCATTCTCCAGTGGAGACAGCGTTTTCCTCGTTCGCCCTACATATTACTATCCCTGAGTGAAAGAGGAAAAAGAGAATGACGGAGAATGGCACTACATATTTTTAGCGGCGTACCTTCACACTACTTATATTCGGACTATTGTCCTACTTATTTGTTGGTTTTTGTCGTCTATCTGTAGAGATCGAGAGCATTGATTTCTCTCTTTATTAGCTTTAATTATTTTACACTATATCGGAAGAAATTTTACACGTTATTATTTCGTTGTTGTTTTTATAAAATCATTTCACACCAAGCAAGAGAATAAAGTTACAAAGATATAAATGGTAACTGACAATGAAAGTATCTAAGAAAGATCATTAGTAAAATAATAATAACAATAACAATAATGAATAATAATAATAAAAATAATAATAATAATGAATAATAATAATAACAATAATGAATAATAATAATAAAAATAATAATAATAATGAATAATAATAATAATAAAAAAAATAATAATAAAATAATAATAATAATAATAATAATAAAAATAATAATAATAAAAATAATAATAAAAATAACAATAACAATGATAATAATAATAATAAATAATAATAATAAAAATAATAATAATAATGAATAATAATAATGATAATAATAAGGAATAATAATTATAATGAATAATAATAATAATGAATAATAACAATAATAATAATAATGAATAATAATGATAAAAAATAATAATAATAACAATAATAATAGTAATGAATAATAATAATAATATAATGAATAATAATAATAATAATAATAATAATAATAATAATAATGATGATGATAAGACAGATGACAACGATTGACAATGAATTTAAATTTCTGAAGATAAAAATTGTCCGGAAAGTTGGAAAGTAGTTCAGCAAGGGAGAAGAGTCAGAATAGAAACCGTTATAGTACTTTCGGTTAAGTCTAACAATTACCCCTGCAAAATGATGCGACCTTGCTGTCAAGCTAATGCCCCTCTTAAATTCGTAAATTTGAGGTAGCAAAGCGAAGAGAGATATTTTATTTCCGTATTAATACAGAAAATGTGACACAAGGCCATAAATGGTAATTGGGGTAAAAGGACGGTCTTCTTCTTTTTGTAGCATCAGAAAAGTTATCATGAATATATTTATAGAAAATCACCGACAACTTACATTACGGGCGTGAAAAAGAGACTGATGCCGAGATGCTAGGACAGGACTAATAATATTGCAGATTGTTCTTTGGATTTTGTCAAAAATCTCTCGATGCATAGCAGAAGCATTGATGACTGTTTTACTAATAAACGTGTAAAATAGATTCTGACATGGCAAAATTGACTAGCATGCCACAGCGAACAAATTTTCTGAGCTGCAGACCTAGCAATGAGTCAATATAATCTTTCCAATCTATGTCAATGGAAAGCCTTTCTCCGAGTCACTCTCTGATCACTGTAATTATACACTGAAATATAATTTATCTTCTGATAACATAATTTTATTCTTGAAAAGACATTTAACCATTTAATACTGCATTCAATGCTGTAGATATAAGTTAAAATATTTCAGGCAATGAATTAACATAATCAAATTGGTGTGATAATGGTGTGATAAAATTTATACAGCGAATGTAATCGAAGTCAAAAGAATTTCAACGATTAATTTGATTCCGTGGATGGGTTGACAGTTAATAAATGCCTGTAATTGTAATATCAGTTGAAGTAAATCTCACTTTAATCTGGAAGGGTCGGATGTGCATGTTCATATCATTCTTATTTACGTCGGAATAATTTGCCTCATAGTCGATGAGCAAATACAGACTATATATTTATTTCGTTGTATTCATTTTGATATGAACCATTATAATGTTTGTATAACACTCGTATTTCTGGTTAGTAATACTGTAAGGGCATTTTCCTTCGAAACACTGCATTGTGGAACAGGCTCCCAAGAGAATATTTCCACGATCACTACAATCTTAACGTGTTCAAGTCGTGAGTTAACTGTTATCTTTTTTTCCTATCCATATAAACTGAACGCTAACGTAACTCTCTACCTCGAGTGTCCCTTGGCACTTGTATAGGATTAAACTTACCGTTAAAAAGGAAACTTTGGAACAAAAAGTTGTGCGAAGAGCAGGTTTAATCACAGGAGATATGATAACACAGCAATAGAGAATATTTTAGTTCAGTACAGCAATGCGTTCGACTCAAACGCTACGCCTTGCGATCGACTTTCCGACAACAGTTCCTATGAGCAGACATGCTTCTCATCGCCGATGAACAAGTCTATGTTTAAAAAATGGTGTAATGAAAGTTCGATCGTCTTTCTACACAAGAGGAAATGTAAAAAAAAAAATTAAAATAAAAAACAAAAAAAAAATCTTTGTTTACAGATTTCATATATTTATTGTCGTTTCTTCACTCTCAATCACTTATGAAACTTAATGAGATATTCCCATCGAGTGAAAAGCTCAGAATAGATTTTGCACTGGCGTTTCATGGGCGAAACTCGCTGCAGGGGTGACCTGGTAGATAAATTCTTATCCAGAGGCGGAGATCTGGGATTTAAACGAAGCCAGTGTCGACCACGTGATTGGACAAGCTAAACGTGGGATGCATGCGTGAGAGTGAATCACATGACAGAAATACATTGTTTATATATATATATACATATATATATATATATATATATATATATATATATATATATATATATATATATATATATATATATAAAGTGAACATAGAAGTCAACACTTAGAGGCGACAGTCCGTTTAATGCTAGATGCAATCGTCAGGCCCGACGATTGCATCTAGCATTAAACGGACTGTCGCCTCTAAGTGTTGACTTCTATGTTCACTTTTATATTTACACACGCTCTGTCTCTGATATTGAGCACTTTAACCCATCAATATAGCACACTTTAAGACTATATTTCTTCATATATATATATATATATATATATATATATATATATATATATATATATATATATAATCAGTATCACACCGTGCAAAGCAATAATGACACTAGAATACAAGAGGTTATTAATAACAAGAGGAAAAAGAAGACAGTAAGCAGAAGGACGGTAGATAGCGATTGATTTATATTTTCGCAGATTAAAGTTGACTGGAATCAATGGAGCCTGAAAGGAGTTCCACAGACGAGAAATGCGGGAGAAGAGACTGTTAGCATAGAATTTACGGTAACATCTACCCAGCTCGACTGTAATTTGATGAGATTTCGACGCCAGTCTAGTACTGCGCTTAAATTCAATAACTCTAGGTACCATAACGTAGAGCTCAGCCGAAAAATCACCATGAAAGTATTTATAGAAAAAAACATCGAGGCAACCTCACAGCGGTGGGAAAATTGACTGAAGCCGAGCTGCCAGATCACGACCAATAATATTGCTGATTCTTCTGTAAACCTTATCAAGCTCAAGGTAAATAGCTAGGGCACTGGACCATATGTGGCAGCAAATATATTAAGCACAGAAGATTGGTAGACTTATAGATATGTAAGATTCTGGGGAGAGAAATTGCTCGCTCGTCACAAGTAAACTGACTTAGCAGCTGACCAAGCAATGGATTCAATATAGTGTTTCTCCTTCATGCCATCTAAGAAGGTGAGCCTGAGAAGGTGCAATAAGTGACTTTACAGTGGGTTAGCATCAGTCATGCTGATGGAAGGTAGAGCGAGGTCTCTCAGATGATTGATGGAGAGAAGTTTAGTATTGGTTCGTTAAAATTAAGTAGCCATCTTTCGCTCCAGTTCACGACAGACCTGTCGTCGTTTTACACATCGGCTGCGATTTAGACCTTATCGGATTGATAAGCCTTACTATCGAGCCAAGAGTAAATGGTGTCATCAGCGTAGATACCAAGTTGAGACCGATGTCATCAGGAAAATGTTTAATGAAAATTAATTCAAAAACAGTGTAAAATCAATGTTGGAACCCTTGGGGACATTCGCTTTTATACGAAAGCATGTAAGATGAGTGACCGTTCAGGATAACTTTAATTTCACGATTTGATAGATAAGACTGGATCAGTTCAAAAAAGGGTCCAGAAACACCGTAACTTTTTAGCTTGTGGAGAAGACCTGAATGCTAGACCATGTCAAAGACTTTTTTGATGTCCAATGCTACAGCCCGGGTGTCACCGTTTTTATCTAGATCATGATACACTCTTTCGGCAGTTATCGTCAGTACATTAACAGTTGACCTAGAGAAACGAAAGCCATAGTGCTTGTCTGAGAAAAGGTCGGCGAGCAGAGATGATAAAATAGTTCTGCTTGAAGAGTTTCCCAAAAAGAGGTAGAAAGATAACAGGCCGATAGTTTGATGGATCGGACGATGACCAGCGTTCTTAAAAACTGGAACAACGGATGGTGATTCCCAGCAGTCAGGAAAGCTTGAGGCAGTGAGACATTTATTGTAAAGTTGAGAGAAAACAGGAGTTACTTCAGGAAGACACTTCTTATTGACTGATGCATAGATGTCATCGGGTTCACGTGCTTTGTGAGGATCAAGGTTAGAGATGATATCAGAAACCATGGAAGAGGTTATATGTGTATCTCTCAACAGATAATTAGTTCTGGTTAGACAGGGATACTCCGGATGAGTCAAGAGTAGAGTTCGGGAAGAATCTACGGGCAAAGCATTCAGCTTTATCAGCAGAGGATGATAACACCACAAATGTATTGTAGAAGGGATGAATAGAGACCCCTTACATTTATCTAATGCCCTATTACAGAGCCGTCAGTAATCGCGAGAGAGACATTTGTTAGAATCAATGCAGTGCCTCATTCTCTCAGCAAACAGGGTCTTTGCTCTTTTGAGGATTCACTTACATTTATTGCGAACAGCAACGAGTAGGCACATGTTGTGACTAGAGCCGTCACGCTTGTATAACTGAAAGTAGTGGTTCTTGTGTACTAGAGAGTCCAATCCTGCTGATGTGGACCATTGAAGGGATTGAGGTTTCATTTGGTATTTCAGAGAAGCGATGAACGTCCATAAAGAAACCTCAACAGCGCAAGTTGAAGATGTCAATCCAAGGGATGTCACGAAGAAAATCACGGAGTGGATCCCAATCAGCAGGCTGTTAATCGAAAAAAGTCTTGCGGATATGGGGTTCCTGTTTAATGGATAAATGGAACGAAATATCAATAGCTACTACAGTGTGGTTAGAATTACTAAGAGGGCAATGTTGTGGAGCTGGCAAGAGTGAAGAGGTGAGGCAAGAAATAAATCACTTAGAGAAGTATGTTACTCGGTTTTACTAGGGAAACGACTCGGGAAGTTCACGCTTTGAGTGTAAGGGACTGGACAAAGGAATATAATATCTGAACACCAGCAACATTAGTACCTTTAGGAAGTTTAAGTAACAGTTATATGGTTTTACAGAAAGATACCGTGAATACCATGGACCGAACATATGAGCAACGATAAAGTTTTAGAGAAAATGGGAAGAAAAATCAAATTTATACTTAACACAAGGAAGAAAGTTGAATTTTCCAGGGTTGACGAAAGAGGGCTTGTAAAATCAGATGCTCACAGGACAAATTGAAGGCATGAGTGGAAGAAGAAAACAAGACATAACTTAGTGAGCTTTGTTTGGTTTATTTTGTTTAACGGCATATTAATCTCAATGGGTTATTTAATGCCGACAACATTTTTAGGATAGATTCGTATGAATAGAATATGTATTCTTTGGTTTAGATTGGTTGGGTTTATTTTGTTTTACGGCATATCAACCTCAATGGGTTATTTAATGCCAACAACATTTTTAGGATAGATTCGTATGAATAGAATATGTATTCTTTGGTTTAGATTGGTTGGGTTTATTTTGTTTAACGGCATATTAATCTCAATGGGTTATTTAATGCCGGCAACATTTTTAGGATAGATTCGTATGAATAGAATATGTATTCTTTGGTTTAGATTGGTTGGATTTATTTTGTTTAACGGCATATTAATCTCAATGGGTTATTTAATGCCGACAACATTTTTAGGATAGATTCGTATGAATAGAATATGTATTCTTTAGTTTAGATTGGTCTGGTTTATTTTGTTTAACGGCATATTAATCTCAATGGGTTATTTAATGCCGACAACATTTTTAGGATACATTCGTATGAATAGAATATGTATACTTTGGTTTAGATTGGTTTGGTTTATTTTGTTTTACGGCATATCAACCTCATGGGTTATTTAATGCCGACAATATTTTTTATTGCTGGTAATATTTTGTTTCGTCTAAAGACTGTTTCTGGTAATATATTTCCTTCAAAATTGTATTGCTGGTAATAATTTTTTTCAGAAAGTATTGCTGGTAATAATTAACTATTTGCCCATAGCTGGGACCCTAACAGGTGCTACAACCCCGGGTCAGGATGGACCTGGGAACATCAGCAATTAAGAGATGATTCCACGTTCCTCAAAGCCTCATGATCAGAGGCCTTGCTGCTGGACGTAGTTTAACGTCTTACCCAGGAAGTAGTGAGCTTGAGTAAATGGATAGCGGAACAAAATTTAGGAGAGAACAAAGATTAACAAAATATTATTGAGCTACAAAGTACAAGAAATTGTGAAGAGCCATAATCGTTACGACCTGAAGGGACACGGCACAAAAAAAGAATGTATTTAAAGATGGATCACAAATAAAATGGAAATCTTGAGTAGGGTTCAGTATGAGAACATAAGATATCTGGAAATTTCTGAATACGTTTATTGTATCATTCCTGCCAGGGTCGAGAAATTGTCTGCACATTCACATATATTACTCCTTATATTTATATCAAACTAAGTACAGAAATAATTGAATAAGAAATATTTCTCATTGATTTTAACTATTTTTATAACGCATTGTAGATTCGGTCACAGTTGAACAATTAAGAAATTCTCTTGAATTAAATTATTACATAATGAAAGACCACAATTGATTTTTGCTCAACTTGTGATTTATTCAACATATTTTCTGTTCACACGTTATTTATTTAGACACAATTATTTAAGTAAATACGCTGTTTATAATAAACAGTATTAACAACATTTACCGGCCTGAATATCCGAGAAATTTCATCGAAAATATGCCTCCTGCGACAGGAATCGAACCTATATCGTACACGGAACCGTCATACATCCTGACATTCTATACCATTTAGCTACAAAGGAAGCGCCTGGTTAGCAAGGTTATTGTTTTTAAACTACAAATTTCCCATGATTTCTCCCGAATGCTCATATCTACTCGAAGCGTATCTTAATGTAAACAAATTACGTCATATATTACGAAATGAACTAAGGCTGACAATTACTTTAATATATTTTATTGTTATACGTTATTTATATAGACACAAATATTTAAGTAAATCTCTGTTTGTAATAAACTGTATTAGCAGCATTTTCCGGCCTGTAGCTAAATTGTATAGCACGCCAGGCTATATGACAGTTGCATGTATGTCAAAGGTTCATTTCCTGTCGGAGGACACATATTTTCTATGAAATGTCTCGGACACTCAGGCCAGTAAATGTTGTTAATACTATATATTATAAACAAAACATTTACTTAAATATTTGTATCTAAAAAATAACGTATAAACAATAAATATATTAAAATAATTGTCGGACTTTGTCAATTTTCTAGTGTGTGGCGTCATTTGTTTACGTTTGGATACGCTTCGAGCAGATATGAGGGTTCGAGGGAAATGATGGAAACTTTAAGTTTAAAAGCAGTAAAATCATTTTTTCTAACCAGACGCTCCTCTGTAGCAAAACTGGTATAGCATGTCAGGCTACATGACGGTTTCCTTGTAAGTTACAGTTAGCATACTGTTTATATCAACAGTGACGGCTGTAGAATTGCATGGAGCTGGAGGGTGCTGGGTTAGGCTAAAAGGCTACGCTTCTTATTGAAACTGATGGCAAAAATAAGTAATTCGTCAGGCTACATGACGGTTTCCTTGTAAGTTACAGTTTCGATTCCTGTCGAGGACACATATTGTCTATAAAAGTTCTCGGACACTCAGGCCAGTAAATGTTTTTAATACTGTTTATTATAAATAGAGCATTTACTTAAATATTTATATCTATAATAAAAATGTATAAATAATAACTATATTAACATAATTGTCAGACTTAGTCCATTTCATAGTATATAAAGAAAAAAAATGTTAATAAGATAGAAACAGAAATTAATCTGAAATATCAGACAATATTTTTTAATCTGCGATACCACCGACTGATTTTTTTCTTTTCTACAAGCCGTTGTCGTCTGTATTAATGATTTTTTAATTGATGGCATCTGTATAAGTTTTAACAAAGTTGGCCTCCAATTTTTGCCTTTCCATACTGCAGCTGTGTTTAAAAGACGAAAGGACTCTTGATTCATGTTTATGATTGATGGCTTGCTTAAAAATTGATGACCCTTATAATTTAAAAAATAATTGCTTGACAT
Organism: Acanthosepion esculentum; assembly: GCA_964036315.1. Lineage (NCBI taxonomy): Eukaryota > Metazoa > Mollusca > Cephalopoda > Sepiida > Sepiidae > Acanthosepion > Acanthosepion esculentum. The sequence goes on from OZ038476.1 coordinate 143,175,990, forward strand.
TTTAAATATAGTTTCATTATACAATGATCCTGCAATATTCAATGAATTACTGTAGCTTATTTGAAGACTTATCTGATAATATTTATTGTGATATCCGACCGAAAGGAAGCTACTAAAGAAACTAATATTTAACGAATCTAAATCGGTTAACTTGTCATATAATTTTATTAAATCCTTGATAGCTACCGTCGTATTTTGGAAACGGTGGGTATTGATGAGTTATAGCGATTTACTAAACGTAGGTTAGATGTGGCACAAAGCCGAACGTATAGTGCAGTAAATGAGAATCCAACCCACTACTCAGTCGTAATTGATCTAGCGTGACAGGGCTGCTAACTCTTACACCACGTGGAAGAGATTAATGGGTTATAGGCAGAAACCTACTCATTTTAACTGTATTTTTGTAAAATCTAAAATTATTTATTAATACTGTAAACGTTAGTTTTAGTGGATAAACCTGTTTGAATTCACATCCTAGATATTTCTGTTATTTTTTAACGGTGAAATAATTATCAACACACCTAGATTGAGAAGTCCAATTATCCCAAAATATTCATCCAGGTAGTAATCAAAATTATATCCCTTTTCCATAAAGGAACCATTCGTATGACATTAACGTGCCTTTCCCTGATTCTATCCTAGTATATGTGCTGATTGCCTCTCCCGAACGTCAGAAACTTAAAGAAAGCTGAAGAGCACAACTCCCAAAACAATCCAAAGTTAATGTCTCGTTGTAAAAGGTTGTAGCGAAGCTGTATGTAACAGTTAGAAATGTTTCAAATCGTGAAAATGTTTAATCTTATGAAACCTCATGCACCAAGTTATTTGCTCTCTTAAACGCAAGAAGACACATATTTTTCTTTAACACCTGCTATAAAACAATTTATTTATCTGCTATAAACTTATTTATCTTTCTATTTCTTACATCTAAATCTGAAAATCTAGGTATACGATGTTTTGCCAACAGTTTTTTTAAACCAATAATTCATTGCAAACAGAAAATGTTTACTTGAACTGGCAAAATTCAGACAGCTGTTTTTTTTCTAT
>OZ038476.1:143182036-143244536 GCA_964036315.1 Acanthosepion esculentum
GAAAATGAATCCCTTTCTGACAAAAAAATAAAACCCCTTTTCTTTAAACCTTTTCGTCCGTATGTCATATTAAATATTGTTACATATCACTCTCTCTCTCTCTCACTATATATATATATATATATATATATATATATATATATAAGACATATTTTGGCAGCAAGTTTTCATTCAAACAAGTTTGATTAAAAGGGAACATTTACTTTTTTAGACGAAGTAATTGATAGCTGCACGGATTGAAGAAGCGGAGAGCCGAGTTCGAATTCCATTTGAATCCATTATATTTACTTACTTGCTAATACCATTGGAAAAGGTGTGAATCCTCTTCTTCTCCTTCTTCACTCAGCTATGGGTAAATGATTGGACAAACCGGATTCTATATCCTAGGATGGCAACTGGTCTACGGCAGAAACAAATGGTAACTTACTGCGGGAAAAAATCTGTCTCGTCTCTCATATATTGAAAGATACATGATCGCTTAAGCATGTAGCACATAACTGTCTGACTTACTTTTTTTATTATATTTTTCTAACTTTCGGGTAAGATGTTGAGTATTATGTTTGATGTCGGGGATACAATGTGCGAAGTTTTTTATTTTCTTCAGGAATTTTCAACTTTACACTCATTATCAAGAACCGATGTTGTGCCTCTGTGATAGTTTTGAACTAGGACGATGGACATTTTAAATGGGGTCTAAAATGACCTCATTTGTAACTGCGATTGGAAACGAAGCAGTACAAAAAGAATGCGATTTATTTTATTTTATCAATTAATTAGTTTATTTGCTAATTTTAAATAAAAGGTGTTCCAATAACTTGAACCAATCTTTAGGCCGTATATAACTTGGACAGATTTTAAATGTGAATTAAGTTTAATCATCTAAGGTTTTTTTTCTTTTTCTTTCAGATTTGACGGACATTTAGGCAAAATTATTTTTCACACGTAAGTGACATGAGTTAAATAACACGATAGAGAAATAAATAAATTTTCACCAATAACACTGATTTATTTACTGCTGACTTTGATCTTTCTTAATGAAACACCCTTTACTAATTTTATATATGAGCGAATATGTTTCAGTATTTGTTGATATATTGATGTACACGTCAAATGAATTATATACACATTTCAGAATGGTAGAAAGGTAAAAGGTAAATTATCCCATGTGCCAAAATATTTTACCACAGACACAAACGTAATTAAAGCGAATCGTGTGTAAGGAGAATAACAGTAAAGAAAGAAGTGTTATATAACACGCCTACAGTTGTTCGATGACAAATCGTATCCAGTGCGGGTAATCGATGTTCGATCCCATGCTTGAGTCAGGTTTTTGAAATACTGATTTTCAAAACTGGTAAACCTTCCTCTTTTGAAAACCTAAGATTAAACCATCTAATAATTTATAATAATTTAGCAAATGACAGACTAAGCTAAACGTATTAATTTCTTTTTAATATTTACACCCCAAAAAAGACTAGATTGTCACTAGTACGCAGGGTGGGGGGTTTACAGAATGTGAAAGAGATAGAGAAGACTGAGAATATGGAGAATTTAAGAATGGAGAAGAGATGAACGAGATTCAAAAAGTTATGAGATGGCGATTGACGTCAAATTTCAATTTTTAATATTGTTGTTATCTAAGAAACAAGGAAACAGAAGAGATTACGAGAAAAAGTATTGAAGTGGAAGTGGCCGTTTGATTTCGCTATTTCAACAATAAAACTGTGGGACCGAGTTGCCAATCTAGTAGCACACTTAAATTCTTATGGTCTGGCCATCAGAGAAAAGATATTCTTAGAGCAGTTTCCATGGAAATATTTGTCGGTGAGAAAGTGACTAAATTCGAGTCAGCATCGATTACATTACATATTCTTGTTTGAGTTTGGGATAGACTTAAAGAAGAGATCAATTAGAAAAGCGTGTCCATCGGAATTACTGGGGAAACGCGTGGAGAATGTCTACTACTTGCGTGAAGTTCAAAGGGTGGATAGCAGCGAAGAAATTAAGACACCCAATATGGTGGGTATTGAATTCGACGAACACAAATGTGTTTGCAAACGAGTGTAGAGAGAGGGTCATCTATATTATTAGACATACTATCTAACACGCAACAGTTATGAGAAAAAGGAGAACGCTAGAGAAAGAAGGAATACAATACCGAGTTTAGTAGAGAAAGACGAAGGCACGAGTAAACAACGGTTTGGAGACTCAAGAGAGTGATGCCTAGCAAGAGAGCGATGGTCCCGCACATAAAGACCTAGGACATGCATGGACGCTAGTGTTCTTCCCAAAGATAGGAACATAGCCAGGAACCGGGAATAGCGAGAAGAAAATGAAAGAATTAAGATTAGCTTCAGGGTGAGCTGAGTTATGCGTACAGTGTTCGAGGAAGAACGATTCTCAAATGCATAAATACAACGGATATTGAAGAAAGAATATTTGCGGTAAATACCTGTTTTTGACGAGATGGAGACTCATGAGAGTGATCCCTATCGAGAGAGCAATGATCCCGAACATAATGACCTTAGGCCATGCATGGGCGCTAGTGTTCTTGTTAAAGAGAGCAACACAGCCAGGAACAGGAAATACTGAAGTTTAAAGAATTAAAGATTAGCTTCACAGTGAGCTCGGATATGCGTACAGTATTCCAAGAAGAACGATTCTCAAATGCAGAAATACTACCACGAATATTGAAGCATGAATGTTTGAGGTAATTAGTTGCTTTTGATGAAATGGTTTAGCTTTGTTTCGTTGGTTGTTTATCGTCATGGTGTTGTCATTTATGTTAGGAATAGGCCCAGAATAATAGTAGCTGTCGTTCATATAATGTGACATGTGCTGACTGGATTGTTGTCTCGGGGTTGCCCACAGGAATAGTTTGCAGGTACACCTTTCCATGCGCGACATGACACTGCAAGAACGCAGATATTATGCGACTGTTGATCAGAGTAGATTTTCTAGAGACTACCCAAGATTGTGGCCACCTACTTACCAGTTGGGATGCAGCTACTAGAAAACTGCCAAACCGCTAGCCTCAGTATAAAGAAACGGAGCCACTATCGACTCATATCACAAAAAGCTCTTGACATCCACCATTATTATGATCTCAGAAGCCGAAAGAACCGCGAGCCTCTTCCTAAACATGAAACAAGAGATGAGCCTCTACTCCTTTCCAAGAAAAAGGGGAGGTGTATGCACTAGGTGATAGGGAGACCTCTCTACACCTATAAAAAAGCAAATGTATTTCTTAAATAAAATTTAGTTTAAACTTAGTTTAACTTGTAATATCCATTACCGGAATAACGTTCAGCCGGTAATTAACACTAATCTTATCCTATTAGGTGCACCTGGAGAAATACTTTTTTCATCATTCAAAGTTAAGTCCAGTCATACAATCTCATCAAAAGAACTTATTTAAAATGCCGACAGCACGTCACGCCAGGACATTGGCACATGGCTTTGTCCAAACATTTATCTATGAAATTCTTGTCTAATTTTGGACTTTAGGGCTAAGGGGCTAATATATTCCACCCGAAACATTGCAGACCTATCGCTTCCTCAAAAGCAGCAGAAAAAGGAGGATTCTTCATACATTAAAATGAATAAACATTTACAGATTGGAGATGAAGAGATGAAAGATTCAAACGAAAAATTCAAATTACGATTGAAACCGAAATTCAAACTAGAGTTCAGAATGTCAAATACTTCCGAGCCCCGTTAGGCAAATCGCGGTTCCGCATGCCAAGATGTGTTTCGTCTTAGAATATAACCCACCTAGCTTATTTTAAAACGCCGACAGTACGACTCTCTAGGCCATTTACACATGGCTTTGTTCATCAATTAAGCGGAGAACCTGCGTTGTGGTTGAGATAGATGTGTTTTGCAAATGAACCCATTAGTCGACGAATTGGGATCTTGAATTTTCATTTTCAAAGCATTCTCGCTGCAGTTGGTGGATAGGGACGAATTACCCATCTTATGTCTCAGTCAAAGCTACTGACCTCACTAAGAGCAAAGGTAGTTTGGTCATTCTCTTTTTAGACATATATAACTGATACATATTTAGTCCAGTCACACATTTTATTAAATATTGGAAGCAAACAGTTTGTTCTGGAATCACAGCAGCGTAAATTAAGGAATGAGATGGATTCTTCCGAATATATAATAAAAAGCGTGGCTTGAATATCGATGTTCTACGTGGATTCTTCTTTCAACCAATAATGGCCTATCTATTTGAAATTTAAATATAGGGTATTGTTATATTCCGTGCTAAGGGAATAAATACTTAACACCAGGTGGATTCTAGAAGAAAGGTTTATTGTACACAACAAGTAAAATAAGAAATACGATACAGTTATACACACAGGTCAATCTAGTAGATAATGCCACAAATTGGAAGGTCGGACATGCTTGCGTTGTCTGGCTCACTTCTCACCGCTCCAAATCTCTCGTAAACAGCAGACTTTATAGGTGCTTACTACCTACAGTGTAATCATCAATGGGGGTTACTGGTTATTCCATTACATCTGATATCAAATAACTCAGTTCCTTTTTTAATAAAGAATCGAAGATAATCTTTCGAGAAAAACTAATTCGAAATCTTCTTAGGATCAAATAACAGAAAATAATTAAAAAAATATCTCGCGAGAAAAACTAATTCAAATCTTCTTTGGATCAAATTACAGAAAAATAAAAAAAAATATTCTAGAGAGAAAAACTAATTCGAAATCATTTTGGGATCAAATTACAGAAAAATAATAAAAATAAATAATTCTCGAGAGAAAAACTAATTCGAAATCTTTTTGGATCAAATAATAGAAAAATAATAAAATAAAATAATTCTCGAGAGAGAAAATAATTGGAAATCTTGGGATCAAATAACAGAAAAATAATAAAATAAAATAATTCTCGAGAGAAAAACTAATTCGAAATGTTCTTGGGATCAAATAACAGAAAAATAATAAAATAAAATATTTCTCGAGAGAAAAACTTGGGATCAAATAACAGAAAATAATTACAAAAATATTTTCGAGAGAAAAACTAATTCGAAATCTTCTTGGGATCAAATTACAGAAAAATAATTAAAATAAATATTCTTGAGACAAAAACTCTTTGGAAATCTTCTTGGGATCAAATAACAGAAAAATAATAAAAAAATAATTCTTGAGAGAAAAACTAATTCGAAATCTTCTACACAGGAATTAAATTTATTACTTGCCTTTACTCTTCGGTTAAGTAATCTCGTTTTCGTTTTATATTCAAAATCTTTCAATCATTATAAACAACCGGTTCATTCAGGCGAATTCTGAAAGTTTCTTAAAATGATCGCACTGAACTCTTTCTTCCATCCACGGGCTCAAACTATATTTATTCAGCATTTTCATTGAATGAAATATAATATCAGTTAAGTCTCTCCAAACTGTCATGCTTTTATCGCTAGTCTGTCTTTTATCTTTGAAACAAATCATATAAAGATTTCAAACTACACGGGACAAGGATTGAACTTGCTTCTACACCTGAAGCAGACATACTTTAAACAACACTTTATATTCATTCTACCTTCTGAACGTAAATTTCGAGCATTAAACATATTGTATATACTCCGGTGGAGTAACACTTTTCGGTGTTCAGACTAACGTATGGTGTTCTTTTCTACGTAAGTCGACTGAACATGTTGTGAAACCCATTATATGCGGTGATATTTATCCTCCAGTGTCTTTTAATGTGTTGATCATGTGATGTTAATAACGATTTCTTAAAGATATATGAAATTCCGACATCAAACCTTTTTTTTCAGAGATCTAAAAACGATTAGAAAATGGGTTACTTCCTTTTCACGTGAAACAATACCAATTCAATAGATAGGAAACACTTCTTTATTTTGTAGTGGATCACGACAGTTCATTTTGTCGGTTTTCGGCAGAGTTGTTTCCAGGGTTAGTAATTTTACTTTTTAGATTACAGTGTTTTATTTACAGCATATTTATACGCAACAAATAAATCTTGAATATTTCAATAGCAGAAAAGAGAATAACATCGCCCTTCAGAAAGTATTATTCCTTCATCAATCGTTAGTTTCCTAAACGGATTTGCTATAAACTTGTATATATTTTCAAATCTCTGTCATTTTCCTATATATCTATCCATCCATGTTTGGGATACTGATGTATAATTCGACTCAAATTATGTAGAATATTTTAATACAACGAAGTGATGATCAACAATGTCAAAACTTGTGGCCATAATTTAAGTAATTTTGAAGCTGAATACTAGATAGAATAATATAACCATAATTTTGCTCTGGGTTTTCTTATGTTAACGTAACATTTTTTTAAGGGTCGTGGACATATTTCCAGTCTCGTCGCTTTTTTGCATGTTTATATATCTAAATATGTCTGCGTGTTTGTGTATTATAATCTGATTGTGTATGTATTGTCTTTTTCAAAATTACAGCCTCCCTTTCCCAGTTTCACTTCAAATAGGATCTAAGTCGTAACGGAATTCAGACCAACATTAGATCTTAACGTATATTCCAACTTAATTTCAAGAAAAACAAAATAAATAACAAAACATGTATTTTTCCTCAGTTTCTTCTTTAAATAATTTTATAATTTTAAACTTAATATAGATTAAATTTAAAATTATGAATTTTGAATTTTATAGTATAATTTAATATTAATTAGTTAGAATGAATTCTATTTTAGTCTAACCCTAACATTAAAGCATTAAATAATTATTATAACCAAAGTTCGTTGTCACGTTTTTTGAATTCTCATATACTTGTATATTGATTGGTCATTGCAGCTTATGTAATAGCGTTTCCCCTAGCGAAGGATGTTTGATTGATTTGAAATTTTTAAAACCAATTATTCTACATTCAACACCATACCTTGATAAGACACCAGAAGTGTTGAAACAAAATGGCTATTTTCGTAGTGATTTTATAACATATTTATGTTATAATTTTCGAATAAATAATTATATATATATATATATATATATATATATATATATATATATATATATATATATATATATATATATATGAAGAAATATAGTCTTAAAGTGTGCTATATTTATGGGATAAAGTGCTCAATATCAGAGATAGAGCGTGTGTAAATATAAAAGTGAACATAGAAGTCAACACTTAGAGGCGACGTCCTAAGATAGCTTGTGGGATGAGGTGCCTAAACTTTGGCCGATGTTTATCAACGAAAAAATGTCCACAGACCAATCAACATTAAGGACCCGGTCCATCCATCACCAAACTGCTATCAACAACCACTATTGTTTCACTCAGATACTTATATATATTTTTTGTATGTATATGTTTCTTCTCAAACAAATGGAAAAAAGGAAGTGACGTTTTACATCCGGCTTGCCTACAAGCAGGATTGTTCATAACCATTTTCGACCCTCACCCGTCGATGTGCAGTTGAAATGCACTGAAACCAAGTTGCATCTTTGTAGTGAGTAAAATGGTTTTGTCTATATGATAAAATTATAACAATATATATATATATATATATATATATATATATATATATATATATATATATATATATATATATATATCTGTGTGTATGTCTTGAAAAATAAAAAAATGTTCAAAATGTAACATGTCGACACACGGGTTTGTGTATTAATATTTTTGTTTTATTATTTAAATTATGTTCCTCGACTAGTTTCATTCAGCGTGGCCATCATCAAGAGAAATACATCTTGCTTGTTAGTAGCAGTGAACTACAGAGGTGAATGAATGTCTCTGAAGAAAATGAAGTTTGCCTGTAGTTTTCATTTGATTTTCTATCGTTAATTTTTGGTCAGTTCTTCTATTGGTCAAAAGTACTTTGTCAAGCTGGGAGTTTCACGAGTTTCAGATTTACCTCCTTAGTGATGGTAACAGCTTTATAGGTTGCTGGGAAGGGGATGTCTATGTTATGTGTATGTTATTCTTTAAGTTTTCTGGGGAGAGTTATGTGTGTCTATATATTTCTGTCAGTGTATGCACATGGGAGACCTCAACACCTCATCAAGCATGTCTGTCTAGTGTGATTGAGAAATATGTGTGAGGGCTGACCTAGGGGATTATATATTAATTATATCTGTGCTGTTTAGTCTGGACTAATTGTTTTGAGGCGCAAAATCCATTTGATTTCATATTCTTCTAGTATTTTTGAAGTTTATGTTTTGTGTCTATCTTCTTTCAATAACAGTGAATTTTGCATGGCTATTAAAATCATATTTTTCTAGGCGGAGATATTGCCTACAGGAATTAATCATTGGTGGGGAGCCGATTTGATCCTATTCCGCTAATTATTAATTCTGTAGTGAAAGGGCCATTCAGATTATTGTATCTGGCATAGTGTGCATTCTAATAAGTAATTTATGTTATAACTTCTACAGTTAGATTTGTGGTAGATTTTGAAAGTAGTGTTAGCTCCAGAGCTAGTGAACGAATTTGGTTTGTTTATATATATATATATATATATATATATATATATATATATATATATATATATATATATATATATATATATATGTATGGATAAATAGACATAGACAGTATGTCGTGATTGACATTGAAGTTTTCTCAATGTGACTCATGTTTCGCTGGCAATTACCGATTGAACTGACAGGGGCAGTATGACTTGTGGTGAATAAATTCCCAACGGCAAGATTGTAGATTTATTTTTACACTGGGTATCGGAGAAAACAGATCGTTGTCAATCTATGTGATATATATATATATATATATATATATATATATATATATATATATATATATATATATATATATATATATACAGAGAAAGAGCGAGGGATAGATAGATAGATAGATAGATGGATAGATAGATAGTATTTCATGATTGACATTTTCGTACTTAAAGCAATTTTCTGCCCATTTATTTCGTTGAATCATATTTATTCTTTTATGTCATGGTGGGTTTGCGGGTAATGTAGGAGGAATAAATATAGCAATTACTTTTTCTGATTTTCCTCATGCATGATTTTCTACCATCTTTCTCAGTGTTTGTTGTCACAACGGAATACACACTTTCTTTACTAAAATTCTCGAATGCCCAAATCGATTGACGTAATACACACTGTTTAATAAATAAAACCGAACGCTCCTCTGTGGCCGAAACGGTTAATGCACGTCAGACTATATGACGATTCTGTATAGAATACAGGTTCGATTCCTGTAGGAGGAATGGAAATTTCGCAGACATTCAGGCCGGTAAATGTTGTTTTATACTGTATAATAAGACTTATAAACAACATCAATAAAGGTAACAGCTTCATGCTCATATAAACCACGTCAATAAACGAACCTGCTTCATGTTCTTAATAACAACATCAATAAACGAACCAGTTTCTTGTTCTCATAAATAACATCAATAACGAACCAGCTTCATGTTCTTATAAACAAATTCAATAAACGAACGAGTTTTATGTTCTTATAAACAACATCAATAAACGAACCAGCTTCATTTTCTGAAAAACAACATCGATAAATGAACCAGCTTCATGTTCTTATAAACAACACCAATAAGCGAAACAGCTTCATTTTCAGATAAACAACATCAATAAACGAACCAGCTTCATGTCCTCATAAAGAACGATAAGAAATGAACCATCTTAATGTTCTTATAAAGAACATCAATAAACGAACCATCTTCATGTTCTTATACAACATCAATAAACGAACCAGCTTCATGTTCTCATGAAGAACATCCATAAACGAACCAGCTTCATGTTCTTATAAACAACATCAATAAACGAACCAGCTTCATGTTCTTATAAAAACGTCAATAAACGAACCAGCTTCATGTTCTTATAAACAACATCAATAAACGAACCAGCTTCATGTTATTAATAACAACATTAATAAACGAACCAGCTTCTTGTTCTCATAAATAACATTAATAACGAACCAGCTTCATGTTCTTATAAACAACATCAATAAATGAACCAGCTTCATGTTCTTATAAAAAACGTCAATAAACGAACCAGCTTCATGTTCTTATAAACAACATTAATAAACGAACCAGCTTCATGTTCTTATAAAAAACGTCAATAAACGAACCAGCTTCGTGTTCTTATAAAAATAGTATATATCATTACTAAATAGGCGTGGTCATTCTTTTTGTATATTTTACCTTCATTTCGTTTTTTGTTAGCTTTCCTTATTGGTTTTATTGATTTGGTATCAGAATTCTTTTTTTCAATATAACAACGGAATTAATTTTATAAATAAAAATCTTAATTCGGCTTGCAGAGAATAGAAGCGACATAAGAGTAAATTTCTTAAATATGGCTATGATATTTAAAAAAAAATTACGATGCACTTAACAGTTTTAGATTTAAAAAGATTATAATAAGCCACCATTTTTTAATTTAATAAACTAAAATGAGACTTTAAATTTTCCATTTTCCGTATCACAATTCTATGTGCACTGTTGTTATTTACGATACATATTATACACAAAATCAGGTATTTGAGTGTTACTTTTTCAAAAGAATTATTTTTGAATTTGTTCGCCTGCATTCCTCTCCTTTCAGATAGATATTTGCGCGGCCTTTTCCCACAGTAGTGATCTTAACAGAAAACCTTAGTATATCCATTTTCATAGCCTACCTAAGAAACTACACGCAAAGGAATGTGAACTACATGGAAAATCAGCTTAATGAGCTATATAACAAAAATCGTTTGATAAATAGAGCACGTACCAGAATTAGATCGCAAACAGGACAAGAACGGTGCGAATTCTTTGAAGAACCTGCACCGTTCTTGTTTTGTTCCCACGTAAAACTTCTAATTTTCTCAGAATCGCCTCACTGTATATGTTTATTAAGTCCGCTGAGACGATATAACCTTGTCTTACAGCCCTTTTTTTGTATATATATATATATATATATATATATATATATATATATATATATATATATATATATATATATATATATATATATAAGAATTGGACATAGTCCGACAATTTATTTAAAGACATTTATATTATGTTTAACGTTCTTTTTATAGATACAAGTATTTAAGCAAATGCTCTGTTTTATAATCAACAGTATTAAATAACATTTACCGGCCTGAATGTCCGAGAAATTTTCGGAGAGCGAAAATTTTCTATGAAAATTTCTCGGATATTCAGGCCGGTAAATGTTATTTAATACTGTTTATTATAAAACAGAGCATTTGCTTAAATACTTGTATCTATAAAACGAACGTTAAACATAATATAAATGTCTTTAAATAAATATATATATATATATACTAAATTCATTTTCTCTCTGCATGCGGGTGGTTTACTTCCAGTATAGGTTGTGGATTATCCTATTATCAATCCCAGATATGTCACAGTTACCGAGAAGTTCCAGCAGTTCTTTTTGACATACTGTTATGTAGGAATAAAGTTCCACTGCCGACACTTGATCTTGAAATATAGATTGCCAGTGAGCAAACACAGGCGATCCCATTATTGAATTAAGTAAACCAGGTGACCATAGAGGAAACGCATGAGTAGGAAGTCGCGTGATATCAATTGATCGCTATTTCTAATCTATCCTCTATTACTATACCGGTCACTATTCTCTATACTATGTCTTTATACTGATCACTATACGGTCATTACTTTTCGAGAGAATGGAAACAAAAATATCTATATTTAATATTAGAAAAGGACAGTTGAAAATTCTAGGGCTTATAATGAGGAAAAGTGTTTGGAGATATAATACTCACAGGACTGGTTGAGGTCACGAGGGATAGAGGAAAACAATGCATTACGTACCTAGCGATCTTGAGTAAATGGTTGGTGAATCAGGGTTTAGGAGAGATAAAAAAAGACTAAATTTATTACGAACTACAAAGGAAAGGAAACTATGGAGAGCCATGTGAGCCAGCATACTGAATGAACACGTCACATAAAAGAAGATGAATAGTCTACAAATGGTGTTGTAAATTTGCAACACATATTATTCATGGAATACTATATTGATTATTGTCTTTTAATATATTTTTGAATATGTTTGCCTACATTTCCTTCATTTCGGATATATATTTGCGCGGCCATTTTTCGCACAAAATTCTTTATCTACTTCCTGTATGGCGGTTTCATTTCATTCTAAACATTGAATTGGAATAGACACATATCCATTGAGCTACGCATAGTAATGGAAACATATTTTTCTTCTAAAAATGGCGAATGGAAAGATCTGAGGCTTTCACTGAAGAATGGTTTCGAGACAAATAGAAAGATGAAAGAACATGTCTCTAATTTTTATTCTCAGTCCCCCTCATCTGAGAGCAATAAAAGTTCTAAATATCCGGGCCTTGTAATGACCTTACTTCCTTTAAACCCAACTAATTCTATAGCCTCGAGTCTATGCGACTGACTTCCTTCTTGTGACGCGTGTGGTCTTACAACGCAACTGTAATGTGTAATAGATTAAGCTCGCAGAGTGCTTTTTTCCAACACCAAACAAAGCTAGCAATACTGACTCATCTCTTTTTCATTACTGCTTTTGAGAGTCATTCGACTAAGATAAATAAGTTCTGCCAAGTGAATAGAAACTCTCCGATGCTACACACTTGAATGACAATCACTGGAAGAGCATTTGCCATATTTGTACTGATGTTCGTCTATGCATTGTATACAGGAAATATTTATCTTACATATGCATGCAATGTGTATCAGAAGAATAAAAATAACAATTAATATACTTCGATGTATCAGTCGGAATTATTACAAATACAATATGATCGTCAAGCTTGAAGGGAGAAACAAACAAAAATAGACAGGGACATAGAGAGTAATACAGAGAGAGAGAGAGAGAGAGAGAGAGAGAGAGAGAGAGAGAGAGAGAGAGAGAGAGAGAGATGTAAAGAGACAAAACAAGAGTTCAGATCACGGTATTATGGAATGGCGCCATCTTAAATATAGGCAGTTATTTGTAGTGAGAGGTTAAATGATGTTTCCTGACTTAACGATCTGTTGGGGACAACAGTTTCACTGGGTTGCAAATGACCTTTTGAGATTAATATCATTTTTTATTATCTTAATGCTTAATTGGTACAGACTAAGGGAAGTAACTCTGTAAATGTTCTCTTGAATCTCTATTGCAAACAGAGAGGCACGTAGAGAAACTAAACGATAAAGGCATTTATTTGTAGTGAGGGGTTAAATCATGCTTTGTGAATTAATGATCTGTTAAAGACATTTCAGTATTTTTTAACAGAGACTTATGTTACCTTTCTTATAACTACCTGGGAATGTGTTGCATCCTCCCTCTCTTCTCGGGCTCTCTTGGGCAACGGTCTTAATTAATATACTGTTGTGTATCTTCTCTCTTTCTCTCTCTCGTCTTCTCCCGGCCGGGTGTTGAAATGTTTTGGGTTCGGAATTAAGAGAGATGTCAATAAAGTCATTTTAATTTAACTATTTTATTAAACACTTTGGCCATCCTGAATATGACGATAAACTACGCCCACTTCCTGGGTAAGACGATAAACTACGTCCAACAGCAAGGCCTCTGATCAGGAGGTTTTGAGGAGCGTGGAACCACCTCTTAATTTCTGGAGTTCCCAGGTCCACCCTGACCCAGAGTTGTAGCACCTGTTAGTGTCCCAGCTATGGGTAAATAGTTGACACCCAAACTTGTGTAAAAATAGGTTTTAATACCAGAAATACTTTGTAATAAAAAATATTACCAGCAATAATTTTTTAAGGAAAAATTATTATCAGCAATACTTTAAAAAAAAAAGTACCAGCAATACAAACAGCTATAATTTCTTTGAAAAAATATTACCAGCTATAGATTTCTTCAAGGAAAAATATTCTTAGAAGTAAATTTTTGAAGAAAAACATTGCCAGCAAAAATTTTGTCGGCATTAAATAACCCATTGAGGTTGATATGCCGTAAAACAAACAAAACCAAATTAAACACCTTGGCGTGAACATTTCTAACAGCCCAGTAGGGTCGCTCTCTCGTCCTCATTCGGTAGAAAGTTCTGAAACACGAAAAAAACACGTCTTCATTGTATTACATGTAGAATTTTAACTCACTGAAATCCCTTTCAATCTCTAAAATTCCCATGCTAGAATTAGCATTCAAAAACGACTTCCTTTGTTTTCCTGTATCTGACCTCAAAAGTCAAAATGAGGAAGTCAGATGAGAAATACAATTCTCCAAAAAATAATAGTCTGCTAGACTTTAACTTTAAATTTCCTCATCTAATAATTAAAAAAATCAAATCATTTTAACTGTATTATTCTAAAATCCCCAATAATATTTCGTCTCTGTATAGCGTGTTACTTACATTTTTTCTTCATTGAGTCCTCGGTCACATGACCCCTCCGACATGCACATATAATATCCCTGAAAAAAACAATGAACATCACTAAATTCAGACCAGTTTTTTCACGTTTCACAAATATTTTTTAAAACAAAAACAGAATACCGGACAACCCGTTGTTCATAGTTGATCACTAGCTTCCGTGACCGAAAGCCAACGCCTCAGACGCCAGCCTGGATACAAATTACTCCAAAAGTGAACTTTGACTTCTCTAATGGTCAAAATGACCCACGCCACAGCGTCAATCTGTTCCATAACGGAGCCATGTCCTTGCTATCTAAATTTTACACTTTAAATATACTATGATCCACACATTTCCTACTCTCAGTGACGCAGAACACACGGTCCATTATCACCCTGTTTATTCAACCACAAATAATTAATTATTTTATATTTCATATTACCAAATTACTTGAACAAATCTTCACAAATTTACCAACATTAATTTACTATAATTATTGATCATCCGCCTCTGTATCACAAAATTCAACTTGCATTTTCTCCAAATCCTTCTGCCCCTGGTCGTTCCCACGGTGAAGCCAACCACACCCGCTCAGCATCTCCTAACAAATCCGTTACCGGTTCTACCGTGGTTACAAGTGTTCATTCGCCCCTTAATCGCTACCACAACCTGGCATCCCAGAAGCCAATTGACCAATTCCATAACTACTTGTCAGGGTCCTTCTTTGACTCCGGGGGTATCATGGGGTTATATCCACACGATACTGAATAATTCATAGTCTAAACCTCCCTCTTTACTCCCCATTATTTCCTTATCTACACAGCCAGGTGTGACAATTCTTCCACCCAGCACACAGACCAAAACATAGTCGGAAGTCCAAAAGTATGCAGGCCGAATCTGATTTTTTCAACAAAAATTAACTCCCAAGATGCACCAGTTAACAACTCAATTCTTCAACTTCCGATTAGAAAGGATGCACATGAAGATCTTAAAATATAGAAATCCAGACTCTGTTTACAAAAATGAAAAAAATAATCATTTGTAAGTTAATTAGAATTAAGAAAATAATTCCAAACTTAAAACATTTTGCACGCAAAACCAGTCACAAAGACTTTCAGCTCGTTAACAGTCCGCAGAAATCACAGTGGGAATGGTCCTTCACAAAATGCCGTCAGTCTTTCTTTTTCAAAATTATTTTCCATCGCGTTACGTAGGCCAATTCAGGTCTCCACGTGACCAAAAGGCTGCCAGACTTAGAAAATTTGGTTGAACCCCAAAACATTAAACATGCCAATCAAAATCAACAATAGATTTCCGCATATGGTCTAAAATTTTATAAAAAGATAAAACAAAACAAAATCAGGTTCTTACTAAAATAATTCATCAGAATTGACATTGTCACATCATTGTGTATGCATGGGTGTGGCGGTTTATTGTCCTTTCCTTCTCTTTTTTTCTATTCTATTCGTCCTGTCTTTTTTTCTGTCCATCAAACCCTTCCCCTTTACTGTTTTTCCCTTTTTCTCGTATTTTCATCATTACTTTCTATTTTGTTTGGTGGAAGATGTGTGCGTGTGTGTAACAGT
Organism: Acanthosepion esculentum; assembly: GCA_964036315.1. Classification (NCBI taxonomy): domain Eukaryota; kingdom Metazoa; phylum Mollusca; class Cephalopoda; order Sepiida; family Sepiidae; genus Acanthosepion; species Acanthosepion esculentum. The sequence continues at coordinate 143,197,953 of OZ038476.1, forward strand.
AGAACAAAGTAATATCATCGTACTTACAGACTGCCCAATGTGTTTAGATTACTTTTTCTTTCTTTTTCATATTTCCTCTTTTGAGTTGTCAGTCCGAAAATCCTCTCCGAACTTTTCCGCGTTGTGTTGCAACCTTCATTCTGCTTCCACCCATGCTGGGAGGTTCTGTTCCCTGAACCAAATAACTTATATGTTGTAGATTCCTCCTTGTTCTGGGGACGTTTTGGTTGACGCCATCAATAATACACTATTATATACCTTCTCTCTGTCATACACTGTTATATACCTTGTCTCTGTCATCTTCCGACCGCGTGTTGAAATGTTTTTGGGATCCATAGGAGGGAGGGAGGTAGAGAGAGAGATAGAGAGAGAGAGGGAGAGAGAGAGACTAACAGGATCCAAAATGAGGCGAATAAATAATACTTTACACCAGAGAGAGAGAGAGAGAGAGAAGGAGAGACTAACAGGATCCAAAATGAGTGGTGAATAAATAATACTTTACACCAGAGAGAGAGAGAGAGAGAGAGAGAGAGAGAGAGAGAGAAAGAGAAAGAGAGAGAGGGGGGAGAGAGAGAGAAAGACTAACAGCATCCAAAATGGGTGGTGAATAAATAATACTTTACACCATAACCAGAATGTTTTTGTAACTGGACAATAGCAAAATATATCAGTACAAGTATTGTAAGGTTCTTCGCGCAAATGCGTATGTTTTGGGGAGAACCCTCCAGCTTCATTCTACAATTTCTGGCAATGATAATTCTATTCGGATAAACTCATTCAAAGTAAACAATGACAAATGCAATTATATAAGGAAAATATATAATTATAATTATCAGAGGTTTTTGTAGGCGATTTATTTGTTAATAAAAATTGCTGTTTGGTTTACTTTTTTAAATAAAAATATCTTATTTTCAGGTTCTAAAAATGCGTGTCGATAATCATCATACGCTCCTGAATAATCATTTAAAAATGTTATTGTTCATTTGTCATATTTCTTTTTTCATAATAAATATTGTTTTAAAACGCTAGATAATTATATACCAACCCAATAATCCTGTATCTGTCTGAGATGAAGTTTTATATACATTATTTATATTATTCAAACTATTGTTCTTATCTTTTTCACCATATTTACTACAACGTTTCGGACGTTGTACGCTCCGGTCTTCTTCCGGTGGTTGGAATATCGAACTGAACCCTTTATTTTGCACACTGGGGTAAACTGGTAAAAAGTGGTTGGTGAAGACATTGGGTTTATAATACCCAGAAATACATACAGAGATGCCCTCAAGGACACATGGATAAAGTGGACAAAGGAGTTTGATCCAGTGACGTCAACCAAAGAGTGTGAGTCCAATACCTGGCTAAGACAGTGGAGAACTTTCAGAGGGAAATTAACAGGAGATAACTGACATCCATTAAACATGGCATGTCGAACTAGAACAGTGAGCGAAATAAAGAGGTCAGTTCGACATTCCAACCACCCGAAGAAGACCGGGGCGTACAACAGCCAAAAAGTTGTAATAAATATGGCGACAAACATTAGGACAATAGTCCGAATAATATAAATAATGCCAATAATACTGGTTTAGTTTTCACAGCTTGAATATTGAAGCATGTTGGCATACATATACTTCTTTCTCTCGCCAGTAATAATTATGTCAAAGTAAGCAAGATTCTGCTTCATCGGTATCGAATATATTCACACCTCTGAATAAAAAATATATATTAACACCTCTCAATAATATATATATATATATATATATATATATATATATATATATATATATATATATATATATATATATATATATATATATATATATATATATATATATATATATATATATATATATAAAAATACTTTCATAAAAAAACATATTTTTTTAATTTACAACTTTTAATTGTTTTATATATATATATATATATTTTGTCATCCACAGACAAACTGTTTCGCTGTTTCACAGCTCATCAGTGTGGCTAGACGTCCGTTTGCCTCTAGCTAGGATCGAAACCCGACTGAATTTGCGTCAGTCGGAACTTCTCCCGCTAAGCCGTCGGCGCACGGCAGGGATGAAGGTGAATTTTAGCGTGTTTATTTTTAGACTTAGATAAACACACAGTGACTGACAGTGACTCAATTCTGCCGAAGAGTCGTGCAATATTAGCTTAAATAGTCACTGTTTACAAACCCACACCTCAAACCAAAGAGCTGAACCGAATAACACCTCTGAAAAAAAAGAACATATCTGTAAGGCGTTGAATGTAGAACTCAAGTGTTTCATTCAACGACTCCTCTTTATAATGTCAAATAAAGCAATTTCGCTGGATATGTACTGGTGAACGTGAACCACATATCTTGATTGATCAATTAGAAACTTGCTTTGGCAAATAAGAGCAATGCATCCAATTTCTATGTCATTATACGGCATATACACTCGCATGTCCTTGTAAGCGTTACGTAATTAGCGTGTTTGTTAACGCTGACTTATATTAATCTGTATTCCAAGTTTAAAAGGTTCACGAATAATCTAAACTAGTAAGGACTATAACTTCCAGATAATTTATAAGCACTGTAAAGGTTTCCGAAATTTCTAGCAAATCTAATTCGGAAAATTTCTAATAAATCTGTTTCTGAAAGTTTTTAAATAAACATAAGTATTCCGTTTCTGGGTGATTCTAAGCAATGTGACCATCTATGATGTTTCCGAAACATTCTAATTTTTAAAAAAATTAAATTCAGAATAAACGTAATAATTCGAAGACAGATAATATGAGAATACAGTGTAACCTCGTTTCTCGAATGTCTCACATGTCGAACAAATCAGTTTTCGAACAGAAAATTCGAGATGAAAATGCCTCGTTTATCGAACAAAATTTCGGTTCTCGAACAGCATTGCCGGACCGAGTTAACCCGAACGGGATAATTTCCGAGGCGACCACCGTGTTGTGTACATTCCTGTGTTGTGCCCTGCTTTCCTTTTCCAATTTTATTGTACTATGACTTTTTTTCTCTACATTCTTTCCTGTTGGAAATATAGTTTCGGTTTACGAACATTTCGGGTTACGAACGGCCTTCAGTAACGAATTAAATTCCTTAACCGAGGTTTCACTGTAGCTACAAATATAGAATTGATTTTATCTATTTAACTGGTTGAGCCCTTAGCGGTGACAAAGAAAATTGACGAAATGCCCAGTCACCTTTTGAACAGTGGTAGAGAAAAATGAATTTATGACCATTCACCAGTTGAACGGTGGGTAAACACTTATAACTATTTTTATATCTACCGTGAAACATTACATATCAGTGAGAATTTTGACTCAAGAACTCAAGCAGAAGGGTTAAAATTATTCAGGAACGCAGGTCTGAAAGGGTTAATTTATTCTTTTATTTATTTCTTTTGCGTTTGAGTTCTCAGGTCGTATATACATGCTACGACCAATATACATGAATCCAGAACAGAGAACGACAAGATTCGGATATAGGCAATTGTTTAAAAATCAAATTCTGTTTGAAGTTAATTACTTCTGATCATTTTATTTACAAGTTACAGCATTTAAACTCGATCTTATCAAACTTTAATATAAAAACCAAACTATCTATTCATGTATGAATAGAAATGATTGAAGTAATTTATATTTTAAGCAATAAAATAAAATTTGACTTGCAGTTTTCTATTTGAATTTTCTTAAGTATAAGGATTGATTAAGCGACTTGCGACTATAAAATAACTGAATAAATCGCAGATTCATACTTAAATATTTGAGCATTGCACATTTAAAGGAATACTGTAATAACAATCATGAGTACAAATGCAGATTATTATTTAAAGAATTAAGAGGGTACAAATGAAAGCTTTGAAATTTACATTTTTACGTCCTTGAAGCAGAGTTTTATCTGCTCCTCTATATTCTTCTTTTCCTCTTTCTTTCTTACTTTATTTATTTACTTCTTTCTTTTTGTTTTCTTTCTTATTTTCTTTTTTATTTCTCACTGAAGCGGAGGTTAAACACATGCGAGTGTTATCGTCTTCTCTATATTCTTTTTTTTTTTTTTCTTTCTTTTTTCTTATTTTTTCTTTCTTTCTTCCTTTTTTCGTTTCTCTCCTTCTTTCTTTTTCTTTCTTTCTTTCTTTCTCAGTGAAACAGACGTTAAATCCATGAGGATGTTATCGTTTCCTCTATATTCTTCTTTTTCTCTTTCTTTCTTTCTTTATTTACTTCTTTCCTCTTCTTTATTTTTCTTTCTTTATTTCTCACTGAAGCGGAGATTAAACACATGCGCGTGTTATCGTCTTCTCTATATTCTTCTTTTTCTCTTTTTCTTTCTTTGTTTTTTCTTACTTTTTCTTTCTTTCTTCCTTTCTTTCTTTCTCACTGAAAGCAAATGGTCTCTTAGACATGTCTTTTCTGCCTTTCTTCGCGATAAAAACGGAATACACCATTGTATTTAAAGTATCAACAGGGGCCTAACACATGCGCAAATTAAGGAACGAAACGCTATCTATGTTTTAGCTTACTAAATAACGAATGGATAATGTGATATATCAAGCATTTTTGCTGCTACACTGTATTCGTTTATGTTCATAAATTCGTCTATGAAACATCAATAATGCAGGATCAAAATAACAGCAGGTCGCAGCTGTAGACTGAGGAAGGGGACAGTAACCCTTTGCAGTTGCCTGTCGCTAGTTTATGACGTCATAAATCTACATAAATCCTTTACAAGGAGAATGCTGGCCAGAGGATCAATAATCGAGAGAAGATTGTTATCAGCAAATTGTATAGGTGCGTGAGTGGTATATATGAATAATTCATACAACAGAATTGCATAGTCTGAAAATGTGCCATTTCCAAGAATATTAATACTTCGGCCAGCTCTATATTACCCAGTGAAAATTCTATGGTATGTCTTTGAAATATTGGAATAGAAATCGAAGTATCGTGGTTCAACGCGCAAATCGACAATAATTGTAATGCTACATGATTTCTTACACGTAAGGAAAATGTCCCAGCATCCCAACTGAATATCCGAAACATTTCTGGGATTATTCTTTTAAATTAGGCAACTTAAAAAATTAACAACAATGACAAATACAAAAAATAATTAAAAAATAAAATGATAATAAATATTGTTAAGAAAAGAAAAGAGAAGAGAGAGGGGGGGTACTTACGGATGGGTTGCCTCAGTCTCGGGGGAAGTGTGCCGGCTAAACAGGAAGCAAGTGACCTATTGATATTTATGGTCTTGGTAAGGAGGATTGTGTGAAGCGTTAGCCCCCTTATAAAAATCGTCCTCCGTAATCTTTTTACGGTTTCTTCCGGCCGACGCGTGACTGGTTAATTGTCGTGCTAAAAGAATATTACTTTTTTTTTTCTTTATACTGTTACTAGACCTAGTTGGAGCGGGTCGCAATAGGAGGAGTCATTTTGCAACCCTTATCAGGCTGTTGCTGCTCTCTTCTGGGGCCCCCCATTTTTTTTCTGCGTCGAAGGTTATTTTTTTTTTGACAATATTAGGTGACAGAAGATTCGTTCTTACAGTAGATTTTATTAAGCACAATAAGAGATTAATAACAATGGTATGCACTATTGACAATGTAGTGTAATAAACATTATGAGATGGATAGAAAAATCCTTCTGAAGTGATGCAAAATATAGATTAACAAGAATAATAAAATAGAACAGTAACTGTAATAGAAGGTATGTGACAGGAGATTCTGTCTTACCCTGGATCTTATTAGATACTCTAAGAGATTGACGACAACAACAATAACTCATATATATATATATATATATATATATATATATATATATATATATATATATATATATATATAATGTAATAGTAATTATAGTATACGATGTGTAAATTGTAGCAATTTCGCGCATGCGCGTTGTTTGTTTTTGATTTCGTCGCCTGCACAGTATAATAGATTCTGTGGGCATCGTCTGTGACAAAAGGAGCACCATTACGCAATTCACTGCGCCAGAAATTTTGTCAACGGCATGCTTGTACTTTCAGAACATCCAATACAAACATTTCAGAGAGTTTGGGAGTCAATCTGAGGATAGTGCAGATGATTCGGAAAGAGTTCGATGATTTTAATGGTGATTACGAAGGTACAGCAGCTCGAAAAAGCACTGATCGTTCTGATAAGAAAAGAACTCCCGTTGTTGGTCCTCAGTCTCAACACAGAGTCCTACATCAAGTGCCTTGAGGAGGTAGTGCTGTCCTGGGTCAAGAGCACGGCAGATGGAAGACCCTCTGTTTGGCAACAGGATTCTGCACCATGGTACATAAGAAGAAATCAGTCATGGTTGTCAGACAATTTCTCCGACCACATCTCACCTTACATCTGGCTACCTAATTACCCAGACTGCAAGTCACTTGATTATTTCTGTTTGCATCGCAGTTGAGCGAGAGATCCCCCTCAAAAAACTCTCTGTAACATCAAAGATGAATTGAAAGCAAAGATTATTAATTAAGGAGACTATCCTGAAGAGATCTGGCGGCCGTAGTTAAAGCCAATGGCGATTTTATTGAATAAGTGTACTCTTCATTATTTTAACATATATTTCTGTAATTTTGGTACATATATCTGTTAAAATGAGATGTCAGTGTTATTTTCATTTTGGAGTAATTTAGACGACAATTTATCCATCGCACCCTGTATATAAATATGAGATATATTATAAAAATGAATACATATTCCAATATGACCTCTCTTGTATTATTCTGTATAGCGACATAGTCTGCTTTCAAGATAAGCTGAACGATCTAGTGACATAAAAACAAATAATGTACTTTAATTTATTCGAAATACTTTCCTCATCATATCTATTATAGATATTACTACAGACACAACGTTTCAGCTATTTATCCTCTGTCTATCTTCAGGTGTCCATTGATTCGCTGATATGGGAGTTTCGAACGATATATTATAGGGTTGGGTATGTTCCTTGTAAAATTGGGATCTGTTAAAATGTTATTTTTCTTTCTGGCGTAATTTAGACGAAAAGCTATCCATCACACACTGTATATAACGGATAGAAAATTCGTTCTAACCGTATATTTTATTCTGTACAATAAGAGTTTAACAACGATAACAAATAATAAAATATAGCAATTATAACAATATATTTTAATAACAGTTATATGTTGGATCATAGATTCGTCCTTAATTTAGATCTCATTGTGTACAATAAGAGTTTCACAACAAGCAAACCATGTAATAATTATCAATTTATATATATTTATATATTTATCCGTTGTGTTTATTTATATATTCCCTATCACATGTGTAGCCGCGAGGGAGATATTTCAACTTAAATTTGTAAATTTATGAGTGATTACTTGGTCGTTTTAATAATCTGTACAAATAACCTATTTATCTGCATTTAGATAGAATTAGTTCCCGAGCAAAGAAATTAGTAACTTTACTCCAACATTTCTGAGATTGCAGTCTTATTTGTTCAAGCCTTTCACGTGAGGCACTCAGATACATTTTTCTGTTAAGTAGTCGTCTTGCTTCAACTTTGTTTTGAAATAGGCTTTTTCGTCACCATGTTTGTCGTTCTGTTCCTAATCATTTTCTTTCGAGAGACATTACATTTCACTGTTATATTAAACACGTAAAACATTTAACATGAAAATATATTAAGCAGAAAGCGACGTAGTTTCTACATGATAGTTCTGTCCGTAATAAGCACATTGTATTCGTTTAAGTTTATATTCATCATGGATTAGTATATATGTTGACTATTTTGTTTTACTCAGATATGATGGGTTCCACCTGGTTTAGGCCCGGAGGTTGACTCCTGAGACCAGCATTCAAGGACATCATGCATATATGAAAGATAGATTCTGTATCTCTGATTGGGTTGATTGGATATGTATGCTCTAAAACTCTCCTGTGTACCATCATGTGCCACCTCAGTTCAGTTGATGGTCGGCAAACCTTGTTGCTTACAACGCATGTATTGTCGGCAGGAGGATGAAGCAATTCGGCAGAGTAAACAGATAGTAAAACATTAGTGATAAGGCAGGACAAAATGCCCGGAAGTAAGGAAATCCACATGATTGGATCAAATTTACAAACACTTGTGCAACGCAAGGTCCACACTCTGAGTCTTCACGATTAATAGCCAATAACAAAAGAAGATAAGTAGTAATCACTTCAACCACAGATTTTCCTGTGCTTTCCCTCTCATCAGATGCCACATACAACATACATACATCATGCTGCGTATACCAAGATGGCCGCTGATGCCAGGAGAAGATTCATCTGCGCTTTATCAATTTTTTTATTTTACTTTAATAGGAGATTAGCCACCGGCCTCATCCAGAATACCTTGGGAACCGGTTTAGCCGCCGATAACAAGATTATGTGGCAGGTAGTACAACGATGCATATTACCAGTGAAACAAGAGCCCAAATTATTGATAAAAACCAAAACAAAGACATCCGGGTTACGAAAAACAAAAAGGAAAACCAACAAGAAAAAAGGAAAAGGAGACGTAAACGAAGACGAAAAGACCAAAAAACAAACAATAACAAAAAGTGTTCTATGTTTACATTGCAATGATAAAATAAATACGTTCCTCGTTTATACTAGAGTTTTACAATTCCACGATCCTCAGGCGGCCAGGAGGCACACATACACACTCACCCACACATACATACATACATAAACACATATATGTGTGTGTGTCTGTGTGTGCGTGTGTGTATGAAATGTACGTCGATTTCAGTCTATGAGTGTCCAAATAACCAGTTTTGTTTTTGTTGTTTTTAGAACAGAAGCGAGAAATTCAAAGAGCTCTGCTCACCTTTTGAATTGAGAGTTTGCTTCTCCAAATGTTCTTGCCAACGGTGCTTGGCCTGCACTAATATTTTACACATGATTAGAGGTAGCGAGATAAATATATACTTTTCCTAAAAGCTATTGTCGTGAAAATGAATCTAAATCAATAGAAATTTGAACAAGAATTGTTCATTTCTCTTTCAGATCCACAAACCGTTACATAACTTTTTTGGATGAGAATGCAATTAAGCCAGTGTATTGAATCATTTATTGATCAAATACATAAAGGTGAATATATGGTTTGTATCCGTACAACACCCACCGAATTATCTATCTATCCATCTATCTATCTGTATATATACATATAAAAGGCACGGTGGAGTAGTGGATAGCGACACGGATTAAGGAACCGTAGAACCGAGTTCGAATTCCAGTCGAATCCTTTAATTCACTTACGTGTTAATACCCTTGTGAAAGGTAGTAATCCTCTTCTTAAGAAATAGCAGGATAGAATAGGAGAAGGAGAGGACAACTCTGAATTCAAAACGGATCAAGGACTGTAGGAGAAGGGTATATATATATATATATATATATATATATATATATATATATATATATAATTTCACCCAAGCAAGCAAAAAATGCCACTAGTTTACAGGGACTGGAAGTGAAATAAATGTAGAAGAGGATTGAATTAAGAACAAAAGATGAACGGTATTCATGAAGACAAAAGATGGCGACCAATATTTAATTATTGTAGAGTGTATTTACAACAGAAGGGAGTTGTACAGGTGGGAAGTGCAAGAAAACCAACTGTTAGAGTCGAAGTGGCGGTTGCATTTAGTTATATGAACAGTCAATGGGTGGGACCTAGATTCCAATCTAGTAGCACGCTTAAATAAAGTCGAATCACTAGGGGAAAAGCTCATCAGATACAGAGAGAGAGAGAGAGAGAGATGGGGGTGCAAGAGCGAATGCGAGCGAGAAAGAGAGAGAAATTATGGAAATCTGTCAAATGGTACGTTTTTGTTGTTTTTCTATAATTACAACGAATTTGATAGAAGAATAGACGAAATCAACAGATACGAAAAGGAACACACTGGTTTCATGATTCCAAAACGACTTCTTGATAGAGAGTCTTTCCTTCTTAACTGTAGTATTCTTCATTTGAATAAGAGCATATATATTCTAATCATATTGCTTTCATCACTGCGTCTGTCATCACTGAAATGACTCTGCCCTCCAAGAGTTGACTAGCAGGGTGAATGCGAGTAAACATGCCACTGGCTTCCTCTATATTCTGGTGTGAATGTTATTGCATACATATGTTATTTGAGAATGTATCTAGATTTAGCAAATTTCCAGAAGCACATATTACTTTCTGAGGAGCTAGCAGCCGTCATTGACAGTTTCAGCGACTTGCAACATTATCAAATACCATGGTTAAAGTAAATGTAGTCTCAAGTAGACCAAAATTGATGTACTAAGCAAATAAAGAATGTTACAGACGGCTATTGCCAATATAGCTCAGTCATTACCAATGTATCCAAAAGTCAGCCCGAATCCAATATTAAAGATATATGAAATAACCATAATTATTATGATATTATTATAATTATTATTCTAAAATGCCCTACCGGGCGGAATTTGGTGGTTCAAACGACCGAGATTATCGGATTAAAATAAAACCTGAGAATTTACAGAAGCCTACACATTTTGAAAGACCGTTTTGTAGTCGGACAAAAGAAAAATTGAAGAAATGAAAGATATGACAACGGTAAAAGAAAACATCTTCCAACAGAGGTTAGGGTCTTTCTTTCCTTATTATGGCTGAAATTAACGTTAGCGAACAAATTACATATAGACTGATGATTTGGTGTATTTTAAAGTTAATTCTATTTCTTTTACTCGCAACGAGTCAGAAGTGCTTCGTTGGCAACTCAATCTCCTTACCTGAATCCACTTGAAAATTTATGGCAAAGTTTGGAAGATCTATTTCTTCAAAAGTTAATTATTTGAACAAAACATAATTATTCAAAAGATAATTTCTAAGGTATTGTGAATAGTTACGGAAAACATATTCGAGAACAAGAAGTCAAACTAAATTTATTAATGGCGGGCAATATATCAACAAATTTCGAATATAACGCTGTCTTGATGGTAGATTTTTTTAACAGCTTATCAAATATTTGTGAGTTATTTAAAGCCGAAATATATTTTGGATTGTAAAAATAATTATTTAATGGCGAGGCAATATTGAATTAAACATTTGATGGATATAACATTGCTTCTTCTAATCCTACTATTTAGCCCATAGCTATTGGGTAACAGATGCAACTCTACCTTTCCCAATGGTATTTGCGCGAAAGAGAATGTAAGAACCTCGACTAGAATTCGAACTCAAGTCATTGATTATCTCATTTCGAGCCGCTATCTGTTTATAGGTGTGTAATAAAGAAAACTGAAAGAACCATTAAACAAGTTAGTAAAGGAAAACAAGAACTGAAAATACTGTAACAGTAAGAAAATAAAATGCATAGTTATCAACAAAAGAGGCGGCCCAAATTGTGAGAAAAATATTGGGGACGTCGATGTCAAGCAAGTTCATAAATTCTAGTGGCATAGTGATAGAAAAAATAAAGTATCTCGTAGAATCAACAACACGAATAGAAAAAACTAAAGATGCCTTTCAGAATCTAAGCAACGAATTAATATAGAAAAAAGATTTTATAAACCAAAAAAAAAAAAAGGAAAAGAGAGTTGAACTACTATTCAATATATAATCTATATGAAGTGGATGCTTTTTTTTCTCTTTTTTTTTAAGCTTTTCACCCCAAGCAAGGCTGGAAACCACTAGCACGCAAGGGATTACAGAAGGTTTGGAGAAAGAGCAGATAGGAGTGGTAAAGGAGAGGATGTGGAGAAAGATAGTGGATCAATCAAGGCAAGAGGGTTACAGAAGATTTGGAGCGAGAGCATCTAGGAATGAAAGGGGAAAGGATGTGGAGAAGGAAAGTGGATAGATCTAGGCAACTGGAGATGTCGATTGACGTTACACTTAAACAGTTGGAGATTATATTTGTCAGTGAAACAGGAATAAGGAATGGAGTGCCACAGGCGAGATGTGCGAGAAATGAAGCTATTAGAGTAGAAGAGAGTGTCTACATCTAAAAGTTTAAACGGTGAAGGGGTGGGAACGGGATGCCAGCCTCGTAGGACACTTAAATTCCTGAGGCCTGGGAGGCAGCGAAAGCAGCTCATCGGATCAATTACCGTGAAATATTTGTAAAAAAGACAGAGCGAGGCAACGGCGCGTCTGTGAGATAGCGACTGCAGACGAGATGACAGATCAGGGCTAATTACGTTGCAAACAGCAGGGGCTCCAGACCATATATGGCAGCAATACTCCATGCAAGTGCGAATGGTTGATTTATAGATTTGGAGGATCGATTCCGGGGAGAAATATTTCCTGGCACGGCACAGGGAGCGAACTTTCCTTGCGGTGGATGAAGCAATTGACTCGATGTATTTGTTCCATCTCAGGTCAGCGGACAGCGTGAGACCGAGCAGCCGCAGAGAGGAGCTCTCGAGAAGTTGGGCTTCAGACATTCTAATAGGATGCAGGGATGGATCCCTGTGGTGGTTACTAGAGAGCAGTTTTGTTTTAAAGGTGTTAAAGTTAACCAACCAATTCTTGCTCCAGTTCACAACCGATTGTAGGTCCTTTTCGAGACGAACTGCCAGGTTAACTTTGTCAGCATCACTAGATTTGTTTTTGAGGCAGGAGTAAATTGTAGTGTCATCCGCGTAGATGCCGACTTGGGAATCTATGCCGTCAGGAAGATCATTTATGAATATAAGGAACAGAGTAGGGCCTAGGATAGAGCCTTGAGGAACACCTGCGTTAGTGGGATAGGAGTTGGAGATGAATCCATGACACATTCCTAACAGATGAAGAATTCATCGGGAATCAAAGAGATATGGTTCTAGCGATAGATGTGAAAATAGTTCCAGAGAAAATAGTAGTCAAATTGAAAAGGTTTTTGGTAAAATTGGTAATGATACTTACAATCACGAAGTATTAGTTGAGATTTCATAATGAAGAAACGAAAGCTTGGAGAATTTGACATTCAGGGATCATATTGAAAGGAAGATTAGAAAAGTGAGAAAATTAGGACGTGACGAGTAAATGGATGGCAGAACAAGGAGAAATATACATGATAAACGTGCAAGTGTTACTTAGAACAACAAAACACACGAAGCTGTGGAAAGCTATTATCGCTCAACACTTGAAAGGACATAACACATAAAAGATCTCCAAAGTAAATACCAAAATTCTTTTTCATTCATTACTTTTCTATTTTATACTGCATTGTATATTTAAACATATATTTTCTCAAGTAATTTTTAATTTTCTGTTAAAAACTATCGCTTGTATATACTGAATATAAATGTTAATATCCCAAATAGATAAAGTAAATATTTTACAAGTATGCGAATTCTTTATAATCCGTCCTCTATATAATTTGTCGATTTGAACTTAAAGATAACGTAATTTTAAAAAAAAATCACTATTCGCGTTTTGTCTTCATATGGAGAGGAACACCTGTACTTATCAGTTTGTTAAATAAAGAACAGATAATATGATTTATTTGATTATTTTTTGTTGGATTAAGTATTGTTGTGTAGCGAAAGGTTGATACCGTTATTCTGAACTGGATTTTTCTTAATTTAGATATACACAATCTGAATTTTGTCTTGAAGGAAATTTCGGAGATTATGTGAGCGATTTCAATAATTCAATCTTCCAGGTGTCGGGAATTTTAAACCTTAATTCAAGGGCGTTCATTTTATCATGTGTATTGTGCATAACAAAACAAAAGACATATAATAAAATCGGTTCAGAATTTGAATACAATATATACAAATGTGTAGATTAAAAACACGCCCGATTATTTTCTCGTTTTCTTTATTTGTGAAGGCAAAATAGAAAATATACTGAGAATGTGAACCTTATGAAGTAAGCCACACTCTCTTCCATGTAGACGAACCTAGTTATCTTGTTTTTATAACTGAATTTACTAATTTATGGCAATATTGCAATGGGCCAATATTTGGAAAGCACACTCTGATACAAAAATGTGAGGCAATATTTTGTCTACAGTATCTTCACCTGTTCAAAATTCTAAATAATTCTGAACTTATTTAGATTTTATCCTATATTATTAGTATTTCCTATACTACAATATTATTTTTCTACTGACTCGATGTATTTAAAGACAACTGACACAGGTATATTATACGAGAAACCATTTTAATTGATTTCTATTCCAAATGGAACTGTAGGTGCTTCAGTAATTAAAATTGAATTGAGACAGATAATTCACGAGATAATGAACTGTCCATATTCGAAACTATTTTAAAATAGATGAAAATGTTTAAATTCATCACTTGATCAAAATATACTTTAACGCATTACTTGATATATTTTTAAAACGCCAATACTAGATTTTAATTATTATTTTAATTATCATTTATGTATGTTATTCTTCCTACGTTGTATCCTGTATAGACAGGTCTAACCTATGGTCCTGAGGCCCCATAGGTGAATTGTCAATTAATTGATGGCAATTTTCTTAGTATATGGTATGTTCCTCATAGGGCGATCTGCTATGTGGGTAAGCATACACTTTCTGTATTTCTTGTCTTTTATGATAATATCAAGCCTGTTGTCTTTTATGAACCTGTCAATTTGAATTGGCATGTCACAGAAGATAGTTATATCGTTATTTTCGGTAACTGTGTGTGGTTGGTGATCATACCATTACTTAGTGGTTTCGATTTTGTGGTTTTTGCATATCTTCCATTGCATCCTGAGGCCCTATAGGTGAATTGTCATTTAATTGATGGCAATTTTCTTAGTATATGGTATGTTCCTCATAGGGGGATCTTCTGGCCAAATTGTATGTTTATAATACCGGGGACACTGTTAGTAAAATTGCCTATTCTTTTTCTCACGAGGCCCAGAGCTCCAATTAGTATTGGTACAGTCTCAGTCAACATTCCCCACATCGTGTTAATCTCGATCTCCAGGTCCTTGTATTTGGACAATTTCTCGATAGTTTTTTTATCTGTGATTCCCTCAGATGGTACTGCTATGTCGGTAAGCATACACTTTCTGTATTTCTTGTCTTTTATGATAATATCAAGCCTGTTGTCTTTTATGAACCTGTCAGTTTGAATTGGCATGTCACAGAAGATAGTTACATCGTTATTTTCGGTAACTGTGTGTGGTTGGTGGTCATACAATTACTTAGAGGTTTCGATTTTGTGGTTTTTGCATATCTTCCATTGCACATATATCACTAACTTGTTATGCATGTAAGCATATTCATTTTTCTGATACTTCCGGACATCCTGAGATAGTATCGTCAACGATTTCGTCATAATTTTCGTAGACCCTTTATTTCGAGTTAATTCCATCCTTGGTTATGTGAGAGAGATAGGATCTGGTTTCGAGACTTTGGTCCTTAGCTGCAATAAATAGGCCTTCTATCTCGGTTTTCAACCCGGTGATCCTCAGTGATGTGTTTTCTGTTGGTCCATAATCGGATTCTTTCGTTCTTTTTAGCTATTTGCCATTCAACGACTTGTACTCCCAGTTTTTCTTGTAATTCCATTTGGCCAGTTTGTTTTGCTTTCTGTTTTACTCGTTTGGTGTAGATAGTATTCGCTTCGTTTCTTTTTGGTAGGGTTTCAGGTATATTAAGCTGTTTCTTGAAGAGTTCAGCTTTTTTGTCTATGGCGTGGATTTGGTGTTTTACTATTTGCAGATGATCATTGGTCTTTGTTAGGTATGTTTCCGATCCGATTGTTGTAGTTTTTAGGGTTAGTTCAAGTTGGATTAGACCTCGGTTTCCTAATGCTCTTGGTACGTACATCGGGTGGTGGATCCTCATTTGGGTAATCATTTTTCTGGTTTTGGTGTCCAGTCTTTTAACGGCATTCAACTTCCATTTAATAATGTTGAAGCTATATGTTACTACGGATATATCTAAGGTGTTGATAGACTTTATTTTATTGGCCTCGTGAAGTTCACTCTCCTATAATATTCTTTTCGGATCTTTCTCTTCATAAATGAATGTTGTATTCCGTCTCCATTATTAATTTCTAAGTATCTGTATATACCATCCTGGTCTTTATCCTTAATCTTGTGGCTGATATCGAGGTCTAAATCTGTAGATTTCGTTAATTTACCGCCTTTGAAGGTGGCTTTGGTACAGTTGTCAATTCCGAACTCCATCTTAATATCATCGCTGAAGGTTTTGGCAATGATGAGTAGGTTTTTTTTTCTGCTGGTTGTCATCCTTGGCAAACGTTTTATGATCATCAGCAAAGAATAGTTGATTCAGTTTGCCATTCTATGAATTGTATCCGTGTCTACTCTTGTTCAGTAGGCAGCTGAGTGGCAAGACAGAAGAGTAGCGGTTACAATGTATCTCCTTGGAAGATTCCACTTTTGATCTTGAGTGACCTCGGTGTTAATGACCCGTTTGTATAAGTTTACTGCGGTATTCCAGTTTTTCATGCTCTCCGTTAAGAATTCAACCGTTGTGGAACGTACTGTATATTTTAGATTCTTCTCTATCCATGAGTGTGGTACACTGTCGAACGCATTTCTGTAATCGATCGAAGCTTCCGATACGTTTCACTTCCTTGTTTTCACCTTTTTCCATATTGTTTTATTGATAATTAGTTGGTCTTTGCGCCCACAACTTCCTCTTTTACATCCATTCTGTTATGCTGTGAATAAATAGTTTTTCTCAAGGAAGATGTATGACCTTTCGATCATGATAGAATTGAGGATCTTGTACATTTTTTGTAAGCAGGTAATGGGTCTATAGTTCTTTTGTTTCTGCGTCTCTTCTGTTCTTGGGAGTAGGTATGTTCACTTCTCACGTGAACCATTTGGGGTATTTTTCTGGGCCTTTGATTATATCATTGTATGACCGTACGAAATCTTGGTGGGTGCTAGATAGTTTTTTTTTTCATCCAAAAGTTGAATATTCCGTTTATTTCTAGTACTCTCCAGTTTTTGGTTTTGCAGATGGCAGCGGATGTTTCGGTACTATTGATGTTTGTCATTCTGACACTCTATATATGTGTTGTTCCTGTTGTTGCCTCATTCATGTAGCTCTTTCATTGTAGCCTTTTGCAGTTTTCACACATCCTCTTTGAGGACTGTCCTAAGTGTGTTTTTTTCTCTTATTCTCGTTGGTTAGATGTTGTTCCAGATTGTGTAACCAAGTAAATGTTTCAGAAATAACACAAGAGGTTGCAGATAAATCGTGTATTGAACGGTATATACAACAGAAGAGTATTACACGACTTGGGAGTGTGTGTCGGTTGACCAGCGTTAACTCTATATCACAGTTGATATATAGTAGCCACCCCTCCCACGAGGTTAGATGTGTCAAAAGGCCGAGTTTAACGTCGGTCATCCGAGCACGTAGGCTCAGCCAAAAAATCCCCATAGAACCCATATAAACAGGTTCGGGCCTGTCTACCTCCCCGGATGAGACTCTGCTCTTCGGCACAGACTCGTCCAGGTTCCTCTCTGCCCAAAGACAGAGAGTTCCACAGCAGCTGCGAACTGTCACAGCATCAGTAGAGCAATCTATACTACTGTTGATATTTAG
The DNA here is from genome assembly GCA_964036315.1 of Acanthosepion esculentum. Taxonomy (NCBI): domain Eukaryota; kingdom Metazoa; phylum Mollusca; class Cephalopoda; order Sepiida; family Sepiidae; genus Acanthosepion; species Acanthosepion esculentum. The sequence continues at coordinate 143,215,459 of OZ038476.1, forward strand.
TAGACACCGACCACACCCCACGAGGGTAGATGTGGCTCAAAGCCGAGTTTAACGTGGGTCATCCGTACGTAGGCCCGGTCAAAAAAATCCCCGTAGAATCCGCATAAACGCGTTCGGGTCTGTCTTCCTCTCCGGATGAGACTCTTCCCTTCGGCACAGCTTCTTCCGGGTTCCTCTCTGCCCAAAAGGCAGAGAGATCTACAGCAGCTTCGAAAAGGCACAGCCTCGGTAGAATAATCTATTAGACTGTTCCCTCGAGGCTTACTTTCCTACCAATTTTAAAATAAGTGGAAGAGTCCACAATAGACTCATTAGAGGGAGGGTACCACAACACAGATGCAAACATTTCGATCTCAGTCTGGTTCTTTGCTGGGGATCGCGGCGGCGCTTGTCGTCGCGCGTGAGGACCGATGCGATGTATCAATATTTTTTTTGTGTCAGCATTAAAGTTAGTATGTATTTTTCCATAAGTGGGTAATGGTTCTTGTGCGCCAGACTATATCCATACCATGGTGGGCCACAACGATCAAGGTGTGGGTGGGTAGTGTGTCATGCATCATCCTGCTATTTTCTTTTTACTATTGCTATTATTAATAACAAGGGCAAAATGTTAATTTATAAGCATTTGGATCCCAAGGGGACATGACGTGCCTCACCAGACACCACCATAACTTCGATTTTCAAAGGAATTTTCTTTGTTTTTTTTCTCTTTTTCTCTGTTATGTTCAATAAAATGACACTATATTGAAATGCTGCTCTTTATTTCTTCTCCCTATCTATATAATGTTTGTGAATCGTGCGTACGTCGGCCGTCGAGCGCATAATGATTAAAGTTTCTTTCCACCTCTCTCTTTCCACCTCTCTCTTTCCACCTCTCTCTTACCATCACTCGGTGATTACGTGCGTGTTAATTTATATTCCAACTTTCGTTAAACTGTTGAATATTTTTTAAAAACTTGTTAAATGTTAATATTTTCTATAAACTGTTAAATATTTTAAAATGTTTTTGGCATATTTAAAAATATTTTCAACTGAATATGATTGAAAAATATTTTTGACATATTATAAAAATACTTTTAACTTAATATGATTTTTTAAAAACATTTTATGTGAATAAGATTTAAAAAATACGAGTTGCTTATACGGTAAACATTTATATTTTAACTTTCTACAAATAGACAATTATTATTATTATTATTATTTTGTAATTTGGCATAACTAGAAATTCTGTTCTTGAGGTGTGATGTCAACAACACTCCACACAATTCAATGCTTTTTCCGGGAATTGTCCCAGAGTAAAGCGTGGTAGTCTTCTTGTGGTCTACAATCTTTGTCTGAATTCCAATTCTACATAATGTATTTTTCAAATTTCTAGGTGCTGTTCTAAGCACACCCATTACTACAGGAATTAGTTCTACAATCAGGTTCCTCACCTCCTTCATCTCCCTAACCTGGTCCTGGTATTTTTCTATATTTTCGTTATCTTTTGAGTCCATTCGTGGATTTCATAGATGAGGAAAATTCAATAATCTGAAACATGCTATTCTTATTTATAAAAAAAGGGCGTGCCTGCGTGCACCAATGACATGATTTGTCTGGACGGAGATATTCCATACGATCTTGTGACTGTCATTGTATTCAAATACCTCTAACTGATGTGCATACCATCTCTCCTTTATATTGATGCTAAACTTACGATATGTTTCTAAATCAACTGTCCTACCAATCAAATCGTGCCGACTTTTATTCCCCCTCTGTGCTAACGTGGAACAAACATCGAAATATCATCGTCGTTGTTATTATTATTATTATTTGATTTATGTTGTATACTCATTTCCTTCTGGGTCCCAACTAGAGACCTAAGAAGAAAAATGGCATCGTCACATTTCACACTGAGCATCTTTTGTAAAAGAAGAAATCAAACATATTTTACATAGATAAAGCTCTTCGTAAGGTGTGAGATGTAACTTTAAGTGCGATTTTTTGTATTTCCTTTAGGCATGGGCTAGCAGGGATCCCATCAATGAAACTATCGGAACATTTCCTATCAAACCGAAGGCTCAAACATCAACTGAAATTATTGTTATCCCGATGAGCCATAATGCTGGAATTCCCACTTCAGGATCATTTCAGGAATTTTTTGAAGATCATCAGACATACATTCCAATCTTCAGGAACTCCATGTACATAAGAAAGCATATTCTTTTTTGTGGCCTTTGATCACGATATCTACGCTATTAATTATTATAATTATTAATATTGTTTCCTTTGATTTCTGCTGTATATTCAATCAATTCCCTCCGGATCTCAACCAGGGACCTCAAGTCGGAAATGACATTTTCTACTCGTCATTTTTGTAAAACAAAAGCAGAAAAATAAAAATCCCAAGATCATACATATTTTACATCGATAAAGCTCTTCGTATGTCCGCTGTAATTGTGACTACAATATCTCTTTATTTCATTCATTATTATTATTGTTTTATTTCTTTTGATTTCTGGTCTGTACTCGTTTCTTTACGGGTCCCTCTCAGAAAACTAAGGTCAGAAATGGCATCGTGACATTTTTGACAGTAATACAAAAAAGACACATATTTTACATAGATAAAGCCCAGAGTAAGGTGTGGGTTGTAATCCTTTTGTATTTTGTAAGGCATGAGCTTCCAGGAATCCCTTCAATTAGTCTAGTGGAATCTTTTCCAACCAATACGATGACTTCAACTACAACGGAGTTTGTTGATATTCTTATGTCCCATATTCTTCTGAGATTTCGATTTCAAGGTCCTTGTATTTTGATAGCTTTCCAGGTATCTTTGAAGGCCAATTGTTGCAGTTTTGTAGGACAGTTCTAGTTGAACTAATACTCTGCTTCCTTCGGATCTGGGCACACACAGACGATCAACATCAGCTTTGGGATGATGCCTGAGGTAGCAAGTGAGAAGCTTTCTCGTTTTGACGTCCATTCGCTTAATGTTAGCTATGGTCAAATTAATGATGTTGAAGCTATATTGCACCACAAGGACAGCCAAGATGTTTATGGCTGATATTCTGTTTTTTGACTTCAGCTCGGTATTCAGTAGTAATTCTTTCTTACATTCTCCTTCATTTGGGTATGTTATACACCATCTCCTTCGCTAATTCCTAGGTACTTATAGGCTTCATCTTGTTCCAGTTCCCTAATCTATGTGACAAAGTCTAAATCTATTGAGGTTGTTCGCTAGAATTCTCCTTTACTCGAATGTTTATTATTATTATTATTATTATTATTATTATTATTATTATTATTATTATTATTATTATTATTATTATTATTTATTTCCTTTGATTTCTGGCGTTTACATATTTCTTCCCGGGTCCTGCCCATGGACCTAAGGTTAGAAAAAAAAAGAAAAGAAAATAATTACATAGATAAAGCCCTTCGTAAAGTGTGGGCTGTATTTGTCAGAACAATTTTTTGTATCTCTTTGAGGCATGGACTTCCAGGGATCCCTTCAATCAGCCTATTGATTATTATTATTATTATTATTATTATTATTATTATTATTATTATTATTATTATTTCTTAGTTTGATTTTATATTTTCTAAGTATTTAATTTGACACCTGAAATAATTGAAGGAAAATTAGAAGTATTTTCTTCGGATTTAAACAGTACTCATCAATAATTTTTGGCATTTCAGATAAACATATATTTCCAGATATATTTCCTGATATAAACTGTATATAACGTGTGCTGAGTCATTCCTACCATTCAATCAACTTCCGGCACAACGGTTGTGTTTAAATTTCAAAATTCTTTTCATTTATATTTTCAAAAACATATAATAAGGAAATTTTATGAAATACTTTTCCATTTTGTCTTCTTTGTTGCTATTCTCGGCTTTTGTTTAGATGAAGTCATGCATGAGGTGATTGTCATTTTCCCGGGGATTTTGTTGTGAGTGGAAAATGTTATGACTTTGGAGCGTTAACCTGAGAATCAGAATTTCTATTTCACATCCGGCCTTGAGACCTCATACGGCGGATTTATTGATAGATTATATGAATACAATCTCAAAGAATAAACAGGATTATAATGAAGAAAGCCCGGAGCATAATTGTGACGCAAACAGTGCAAGAATAAATATAGTATTACTGAAGAAACTAGAGCAGTGTGATAAGAATCCTATCAAAGTGAGCAATTCAAATTTAGGAAGATCTATGGCTACGTTTCAAATATTACACAAAATCATTTCTAAAATACAAAACAAAGATTTAATTAAAATACTAGGAAATATTGCTTTACATGGGAACTATATTAGGGTAATCTATAACCTCTGCTAGCCTGCAAGCAGTTGCAGGAAGTGTTATGTGAATGCTTAAAATATATAGAAACGCTTTCTCATCGGATTTATTTAACTTGAATAGTGAGTCAATTTTTAAGAACTTGAAGCATTTATTATCGGTTAATATAATGTGAAGAAACCGGAATTTTGTTGCTGTAAAAAACATCCCAAAGAATTCTTAAAAAATTAAATAATGATAGACATAAAAAGAATTAACTATTATCTCTAAGAAAGAATGCATAGTTCTGAGTAATACAGATATGCTAAAAAGAACGCTGTCTAGTGGTGAAGTCAAAAGCAAACATTTGCAGAAATTTAGCTATTTAGATAACAGGAATATTTAGAATAACAGGAGACAGAAAAGTTAACACAATAAACGCATAAGAATAACAATAAATGCTTTAAATAAACGACGGAAAACATGAAGAGTCAGAACTATACCATTAGCTATAAGGAACATGGATTTTAACTGCTCTGTAAGATTTATTATGTTCAATGAATAAGCTTTTGTGTTTTTTTCCTGATTAAGTATAAAATCTGAGCGATAGAAATGTTAGACTGAAAACCCCATGAATGGAACGTAAGCAACGAGGAAGTTTTTCGAAAAATATAAGTAAACTAGATCAAAAGCCAGCCTGTCCGGCGTTATTTAAGCTAGCTCCTGTGGAGAGGGTCTTCTTCAGAATAGGAGGGGTAGATGCGATAGACAACTATAAACTACAGAAGAACTTGAAATTGATCGCTACATTTATGTATTGCATTAATATTTAAGCTTACCTTTTAAAAGTACAACGATATTACTTCTGTAGCAAATTAATTTAAAGAAAATTTGATGTACGTAGATCCTTACTTGCTGTACAACCAATTATTTTTATTTCACGGGTGACTTTCGCTGGGTTTCGCAATTAATTTTGATTATACCAATTTTTTTTCCCAAATTAAAAAAAAAACTATTATCGTACAAAATTTCGTCGCAAAAAATAAGGTAAAAAATTCGCCAAAAACAATCGCAGTAATGAAAACTTGCGAATCCAAAATTTCAAGATTGCGGGGTTGGATTCAGCCCGGAATATCTTTAATTTTCTCACGGAGTCGGCCTGATTGCAACATAGTAGGGTATGTTGGGCTACGGCCTCGAGGAGTAAAGTTGAAAACACAGACAATTTTGTTTTGAAACACTGTTATTTGAGAACAGTACTTTTTTCATTTGAGATGAGTTATTGAAAATGAGAAACATTCCAACCATCTGAAGAAGACCGGAGCGTACAACAGCCGAAACGTTGTAATAAATATGGCGACAAAGATGAGGACAATAGTCCTGAATAATGTAAATAGTGTACATAATACCTCATCTCAGAAATATAGACATATACTGAAAGGCCGAAACTTTGTAATAAATATGGCGACAAAGATGACGACAATAGTCCTGAATAATGTAAATAGTATACATAATACCACATCTAAAAAATATAGGTACATACTGAAAGGCCGAAACTTTGTAATAATTATGGCGACAAAGATGAGGACAATAGTCCGAATGAGGTAAATAATGTACATAATACCACATCTCAGAAATATAGGCAGATACTGAAAGGCCGAAACTTTGTAATAAATATGGCGAAAAAGATGAGGACAATAGCCCGAATGAGGTAAATAATGTACATAATGCCTCATCTCAGAAATATAGAGAGATACTGAAAGTTAGAAAATTGTGTCCCTTTAAGTTGAAAAAGTGTGCCACACTGATATTTTCATTTATTATATAGAAGACCCTTATAGTTACAATAAAGCAAACGAAAGTTCCTAATGCTATTACACATAATGAGGAAATAAGTCTTAAATCATTTAACATTCATGGGGCTTACTGAATGTAAGATAAACAGAAAAAAACAGGAATGGATTTCGTATGAGTAGAGGAGAGTAAGGAAATGTAAAGTGTTAATAGTAACAAAACAAAATATTTGTTTTCTTACTGAGTAATTATTGCGCTAACCTTCCGGGGACATGGCATATGTAAGAAAGAGATTTTATAACTTTGTTTACCGGCCTCATTCTGATATTACGCTGTTTTGAATCTTCGTTCCTCACTAGAGTATGATCCCTCACAGAAAAAAATGCTTCTGTTTCGGTATATCGTTGTGAGATTTGATAAATACTAAATAAATTCCAAGCGTAGTGCCGATTGTTTTAGTTTGAGATGAGCGGCGAATATTTATTTTATTGTTATTCATAAAAGAAAAACGATGCATGCAAAATACAATTCCTTAAGGGAAACGAACTCTGGTCAGCGTTTAAATAAATGTATTTCTCTTCTGGCGCATCGCAAAAAAAAAAAGAGAAGACATTTTCCGAAACGATTGTCACTTATTCTTGTGGCCTGTTTAGGGGCCAGAAAGAAAGACAAGTTAAAGTAAGGTAAGTTAAACAAGTATATGAAGATATATACAAAACAATAGTGTTAGTAATAAGTAGTTACCGGTGTACATCCGAACGGTAGATTAACATTGCGTCTACATCTGCCCAAAACCCAGCTGCTATACTTAACGGCTCCCCACGTGGGTCGTATGTGGCACAAGTCCGATTTATCGTGGGTTTCCCGAGGCCGTAGGCTCGACCAAAAATATTCCCTTTGAACCCGTACAAACGGGTTCAGGGCCTGTCTACTTCCCCAGACAAAACTTTGTCCTGCGGCAAAACCTCGCCCGAGGTGAAGAGTATGACAGTCATGAACGGTTTGGCACCGTAGTTCTCAAAACACCGCGCCCGCTTAACTGACTCTCACAGTTTTATGATAGGAGGAAGAGTTCATTCTACTGTAGGAGGGTTTACCACAACAGAGGAAGAGTTCATTCTACTGTAGGAGGGTTTAACACAACAGAGGAAGAGTTCATTCTACTGTAGGAGGGTTTACCACAACAGAGGAATAGTTCATTCTACTGTAGGAGGGTTTAACACAACAGAGGAAGAGTTCATTCTACTGTAGGAGGGTTTACCACAACAGAGGAAGAGTTCATTCTACTGTAGGAGGGTTTAACACAACAGAGGAAGAGTTCATTCTACTGTAGGAGGGTTTACCACAACAGAGGAAGAGTTCATTCTACTGTAGGAGGGTTTAACACAACAGAGGAAGAGTTCATTCTACTGTAGGAGGGTTTACCACAACACTTATAATAAAAAAGTAGATTTATTAGAAAATAATAAGTGAGATGATACTTCTTACAGTCCTTTTAATAAGAATTCTCTATTTAAAAAAACCTGGCGCCTTCGTTCCTCCAGAAATTCGTCCTGTGCAACACGACACTGAGAAATCGATTTTATTCGATGATATAGTAGACGTTAAATGATATTTTCTGAGCAATGAAGTCGTGCAGGAAAGTTACGAGATGAGAAATTCCTTTCTACTGTTACAAAATACGACCCAGTAAACGATTATAGTAATGCCAGTTAAAATTGCTACATTTGCGACTTATTTTATACATCTGGCACCTTCGGAATATCAAATTTAGTCCTTTGAACAGTCTCTTTGTTTAAACAAGACATCGAATTTCCTCAAAGATTTAACTGTTTCAAAATCGGAATGACTTAGTGACCTTCAAGCGATGCTCAGATGTGACACAAAGCCGAAAGTGAGGTCAGAACTCACTACTCAGTTGTAGTTGATCTTATCAAGCCTGATAATCATTACACAACGTAATTAGTTATGAGGCAATACAAAGTATAACGGAATTGTGGCCTAATATGCAAAAATCGTTCCATAATAAAATTGTAAATTTATATCAATAGAAGATTACCAAAGATGGCTTCAATAGGTTTACTTACTCCAGGTAATTTGTGGTAATTTAAATCAACAAAAATAAATTAAATACTCTTTATGTTCGTTAACAATGAATGAAAACAAACCTGAAAATATATTTTAAACGCTGATATCTATTAAAGTGTGACAACTGATTGCTAATAAAGCGTGTACTTCTACATTCCAATTTTGAGGAATGCAAATGTTTTACAAGAATTTCAAATAGAAATCTTATAGAAATGTTTATCATGCCATGTGTATCAAAAGAAAAGTCAGTTTGTTGATTTTCATAAATTAACACTGCTGGTTCGTTCAGAAACAATCACAGTAAATATCTACCTGTCTATATTTCTGAGATGATGTATTGTGATTATTTAAACTATTTATATAGTTTGGACTGTTGCCCTCATATTCGTTGTCATATGCACGAGGGTTCAGCCGTTGAACGCCACGGCCTTCTTCAGGATCTGCTTATGTGCCTGAGATGAGGTATTGTAATTATTTAAATTATTTATATAGTTTGGACTGTTGCCCACATATTCGTTGTCATATTCACGAGGTTTCAGCCGATGTACCCCACGGCCTTATTCAGGATCGGCCTATGTTCCTGAGATGAGGTATTGTAATTATTTAAACTATTTATATAGGTTGGACTATTGCCCTCATATTCGTTGCCATATTCACGGCGTTGCCATATTCACGCCGTTGAAGGCTCCGGTCTTCTTTCGTGATTGGAATTTCGAACTGAACCGTTTATAATGTTCACCAGTGTAGATTGTTCTAGTTCTACGTGCCATGCCTCTTCCGGATGTTTAAGTATCTATTACCTCCCTTTTAACTCAACTCTCCAATGTTTGTTTACCTCTGCTGTACCCAGGTATTGAACTCACAACTGTTTGGGTCGAGTCACTGAATTCAACAACACTTTCATGTTCTGGGTCGAAACGTCGTGAATATGTACACGAGGATGAGGGCAACAATCTGAAATGTGTAAATAGTGAATACTTAATTTTAAAATTATTTGTTTCTCTCTATTGAAATGTTCGGGGAGTATTTGCATTACAAAATCGTTAAGTTTGAAGTTCACCTGCTGATAGGCAACCCAGGTAAGATAATGGCGTAATAAATATGTGGGTAGTAATGTTATTATGGCATGGTATTATATGGGAGGGGAAAGTGGGAGCGAAGAGCCGAGATCAAAATTTGCACGTTACTTCCGGACAAATCTGTCCGGGAAACTTTATTTAGCAATATCTTCCCTCCTTCAATCAACCATTGGTTAAAAACCAAACCAGCCTAGGATCTAAGAACACTATCTTTGGCCGATAAACAGTATAGAACATAGATCTACGCACGCTATCATTGGTCGATAGTATTTCAAGAATCTAGAAGGTAAAACTCTGAATTCAAAGCCATTTGATATTGGGACTAGTAACTCCAATGTTAAAACATGTTTTTTACAGAATTCCAAGCCTCAGAACCACGTATGTTTTTATTTTGACCCTATACTCTACGGTTTCAACCAACTGAGTCCCTAGCAGATAGGCAGAACCAAAAACCTCTTTCTATTAATTTATATCGGTTAAATAATTCCAAGTTGTTTTCTATGAATTGATATGAAAGAAATCATTCTGGTCTGTACTGATTCTTTTAAGTTTGTTTCTTTAGTCTTACGGCATATCAACCACAATGGGTTATTTAATGCCGACAATATTTCCTTTTTTTTCAAAAAATGTATAGCTGGTAATATTTTAAAAAAAATGGATAGTTTGGTTCGGTTTGTGGCATATCAACATCAATGGGTTATTTAATGCTGACAATATTTTTTTTATTGCTGGTAAAATTTTTCATCTATCTATCTATCTATCTATCTATCTATCTATCTATCTATCTATCTCAGTATATATTGGTTTGATTTGGTTTGTTTTACTACACATCAACCTCAATGGGTTATTTAATGCTGACAAGTTTTTTTTTATTGGTGGTAATATTTTTCATCTATCTATCTATCTCAGTATATATTGGTCTGATTTGGTTTGTTCTACGGCATATCAACCTCAATGTGTTATTTGATGCAGACAAGTTTTTTATTTCTGATAATATTTTCTTTTTTCAAATATTTATTGTTGATACTATATTTTTAAGCATTTATGGTATTAAAATTTATTTTTACACTTTTTACTGTTTTGAGTCAGGTTGTGGGGTCAACTATTTGCCCATAGCTGGGACCCTAACAGGTGCTACCCCCCGGGTCAGGGTGGACCTGGGAACACCAGCAATTAAGAGTTCGTTCCACGCTCTTCAAAACATTTTCATCAGAGGTATTGCTGCTGGATGTAGTTTATCGTCTTACCCAGGACGCGGATGTAGTTTATCGTCTTACTCAGGACGGGATTCTTTTAAGGTTGTGCAATCTAAAATTACTTGTGATGAAAAGGTCGGAAAAAATTAAATGCCATTATTGCAGGAGAGTCGTTTCGGAACATGTTTGTCTTTGTTTTTTCTAACACTCCTTCCAATCATCTTCTTTATTTGCCGTGTCACCCCAGGACTTAGGCGGTCATGGCTCTTCACAACTTTCTGTCTCTTGTATCTTTTAATAATTTTATCTTTCTATTATTTCTGCTAAACTATTTACCCAAGCTCACAACATATGTCATGAATTGTTCGCGTTTGTCCCACTTGCCTTCAATCTGACCTGTGAGTATAACATTTTCCAAGCGATCTTTCCTCATTATGTGCCCTAGAAACCTCGAATGTCTCTTCCTGATGTTAAGTATGTTTCCTTTTTTCTGTTTTATTTAAAACTTCGTCGTCGCTCATATATTCGGTCCATGAGATGCTCAGAATCCTCCTGTAGGACAACATTTCTGTTGCTTCATATCTCTTCTTCATCTTTTAGAATATTGTCTAGGACTCAAAGTCGTACAGGATGACAGATATCAGATAATAGTTTAGTACTCTTTCCCTTGTTTCTCGCAAAATTTTTCTAGTTCTCAAGAATCTGCTTAGGTTTGGAATGCGTTTCTGTCTATCCAAATGCATCTTCGGATTTCAGTGTCACACAATCCGTTCCCTTCACAGATATTTAAATTTCCGCAATTGTTTGATTTGGTAACTCCGATTTGCAAGTCGCATTTTGGTCTCATCCTCTTGCATTCGGTCTTCTTGCAAATGAGATTTAGTCCTTTCTTCTTGCTTTCCTTCAATACGTTTTTGTCTTTCTGCGTCATCTGCATATCTTGTTTTGTTGTATGAACGTAAGAGAAGGTAAGACGTACAGATAAAATGGATATGTAAGAAAGAAAACGGTTGAACCTATATTGAGAATTATTTTAGATTTCACTCCACTCGGGAGCCTACTGCACAAAGAAATGGTTCTTAGAAGCACTCTGAATGGAACTTGCTTCTAACAAATGGACTACGAAAGGAGTGTGAATGATTTTGTCTCAGTGGGCATGATATAGGGGTTCTTAATCTTTAAAGGTTTGAACGAGTGGAACTAATTCATGTAGCCTGGTAGATTTGCAATGGAATTAGCAATGTCGTTGGAAGATTGCCTTGTTTGATCTATGAGGAAAGGGGATGTAGAGTGGAAAATAATTAATAACCCATAAGACCGTGTAGATGTTTTTGAACACCAAGAAAGCTGGAAAGTGTGGAATGGACATCCAATATATGGCAGCAGTAATTTCATATCTGGCATGCAGCGGTTGTTAGGTAAGCCCTGTTTCAGATGGCCACAAGGCAGATTTGTGCTTATTTAATATCAGCAGAGCCAATGTGGGATTTATACTGCAGTTACGTTGAGCGGAACTTAGTTATAGTTCCTCGGAAATTGCGCATATTATGGTGTGATTTTTAGTTTGAACAAGGCAAGTGCCATCAAACTGACGGCTACGATGGTTATTGAGTGTACTTATCGACGATATAATTTTTATTCACCTATTAACGGTGTCAGGTGCTGGGAAAATCTTCCCAGACCAAAATGATCAACTTCTTGACAAATATACCATAGGGAAATTCAGAATTGGGTTTTAATGGTTTGAAAGGTAATATTAAAACAACTCGGTCAAGAGTTCACTAGAGCAAAAAACATGGGAAGTTTTCCCAATAAAAATATTTTCCCTTGAGGCTTACTGTTGGCTTACTCTCTATATATAACACAATCCGATTCAGATGTAAACTTGAAAACTTCCAGTATCGTCTTGCATAGATTGGAAATTAATTATGGCGACTGTGTCAATGTTGAGGAGCTAAACCTCTTTGAAACCTGAAAAAGTTAACCGATGGTCATGGATATGTAGAAGTTTGTAGACTTTAAGGAAATAATGATTGGCGTATAAGTTTGGTCGAATTACTGATTGCATGCAACTTTAGAATTGGAGAAATAGGATAAAGTAAAGAAGCCCTGGAGATGGGGATTGTAATCTACGTCAATCTGATATATATCAGACACAGAGAACAGAAGTCCTATGATGAAAGACTAAAAGATCAACGCCTTCGGTAGCACTTATATTGAAAATTATAGATTTTCATAATTTGCACGAAGAAGCAGACTAATAGCTTGCCTAAATCAATCATCTCGCAAATGAAGGTTTAGTAAGAACTTTCCTCTCTAATGACACGTGTCATGTGCCCAGGTAGATGATAGTTAAAAAAGATAGATAGATAGATAGATATATAGATAGATAGATAGATTGGCCCATATGTTAATACAACTGAAAGACAAGTAGATTATATAGTGTGTAAATTGTGCTATATTTATAGGAAATATTTTCACGATATTGTTTGGCACAACGTTTGTAGATATAAAAACAGTGTATATAGAAAACAACATTGCATATTGAATGTAGGTTTTCCGTTTTAATAATCATTGAATATATATTTTAACATAGTGACTGTCTATATGCATTATTCATATCTATGCCATAATGTTTCTCTCTCTCACTCATTCGATTTATTGCCTTGTTTTAGTGAAATAATTAAAATATAAATAGATAGAGAGAGAGTAAGGGAGAATGAGAGAGAGAGAGAGAGTAAGGGAGAATGAGAGAGAGAGAGAGTAAGGGAGAATGAGAGAGAGAGAGTAAGGGAGAATGAGAGAAAGAGGGAAACATTATGGCATAGATATGAATAATGCATATAGACAGTCACTATGTTAAAATATATATTCAATGATATATTAAAACGGAAAACCTACATTCAATATGCAATGTTGTTTTCTATATACACTGTTTTTAAATCTACAAACGTTGTGTCAACAATATCGTGAAAAAATTTCCTATAAATATAGCACAATTTACACACTATATAATCTACTTGTCTTTCAGTTGTATTAATATATAAGCCAATATATATATCGATCTATCTTTTTTAACTATCATCTACCTGGGCATATGAAACGTGTCATTAGAGAGGAAAGTTCTTACTAAACCTTCATTTGCGAGATGATTGGTTTAGGCAAGCTATTAGTCAGCTGCTTGTGTGTGTGTTTAATGACAAAAGTAGGCAGGTGGAAGCTTTATGAAAGCTTTATTCAACTAGGTTCATGTATAGTGTCCTTTTATAATCTCAGTAAACACAATATCTTTCTCAAGGAAGAGAGTAACACATCAAGCGGTGATCATTTTTGCTTATTCATAACAATATATATATATACATATATATATATATATATATATATATATATATATATATTATAATTATTTTTTTTTAAAATAAACATAAAAATATAATTATAATTTAAGCTCTACTTCTGTATGGAGCACTGTTTTTAAACATAAAAACAAAAATACTAAAGAAATCCGGATTATGTACCTAACGTGTTCTTTCCAATTTTTCTAAATATTTGCATATATATATATATATATATATATATATATATATATATATATATATATATATATATATATATATATATATATATATATATATATACTTGTTATCACTATACTTAAAATAATTTTTAACATATGTATATCTTAACTTATACATTTACGTGTCTTTTCTTAAAGCCATATATACATTTTTATATAAATATCAATAATAACCTTACGAAAATCTGACGAAGTGGAATTTATGTTAATTTGACATCTTATCATTCAAAACATCATCACATTTTATGTAACCACACAACGTAAACCTCACTTTGTTCAGCAAAATCGAAAAGCGTCTCATGAAACGAATTATCCAGTTTGTAATAGATTTTTCCAAAAATGTTATATTTTTTTATGACCTCATTGCAAATATCACAATGATATCGTAATTCGTAATATTCAAATTTTATCATTTATTTATTTGTTTCATTTGAATTAATTAGTTATAAATTCCATTTGTTTATTGTAAGTATTTTATGTCATTTTCTTTCCGAAAATATCAAACAAATTTCGATATTTAATTTAAATTGTACCTATATTTATTTATTTATTACATTTTACGATAAACACAGCAAATTATATCAGCACATATAGATTGAAATAGAGCAGGAAGTACTTTCAAGAACTTCATGTTCCCATCGTCAGGCTGTAATTTTTTCCTTTAAAATCAAACTCGAAGACGAAATAAATGTGTTGTAGACCGAAAGATGTTTTATTAGAATGTGTTATTTATTAACGATGGTATAATATTGGAACGTGAAATTTATTTTGTCTCTCAGTATTGATTATAAAGGAAAAAATTGCAGCCTGACGATGGGAACCTGCACTTCTTGAAAGTAATTGCTGCTCTAAAAATACATTAGATCCATCTGACAACAATTTTATACACGAGGATAGCATCATTCAGTGGATCTTTAGTAGGTTAATGCTTATATTAAGTCTATTAGCAAAGAGAATTCGCCATTAATTGCATTAATATTGCTAATTGATTCAATGTATGAGTATCTCTTTATAATATATATATATATATACATATATATACATATATATATATATATATATATATATATATATATATATATATATATATATATATATATAAAAGTGAACATAGAAGACAACACTTAGAGGCGGCAGTCTGTTTCATGCTAGATTCAATCGTCAGGTGAAACAGACTGTCGCATCTAAGTGTTGACTTCTATGTTCGCTTTTATATTTACACACGCTCTATCTCTGATATTGAGGACTTTATCCCATAAATATAGCACAGTTTAACACTATATTTCTTCGTATATATATATATATATATATATATATATATATATATATATATATATATATATATATATATATATATATATATTATTTTATTTGTCTGTTTTTAAACGTCATTAGCCAAATTCAAATGCATTCGATGTCAAATAGGTGTCAAAGTTCAAAGTTTTAAATGCCATATATATCGTCTCATTCACGAGTTATATCAGGAAAATAAACCTCTGCCTTTACTGTTTTGTGGTCTTCATGTAACTAGGTAACACAACTGCGCATGTGTGAATATTTTCCCGTGGTGAAATGTAGCAAATATGCATAATGTCTTGCTTGAATATTCGGCATTGGTTCGTGAAAACTATTCGATTGATTACGGATGCTTTCGGGGATGATTCACTGAACGAAGATCAGATAGGATTTCGGTAGGGATTCTTCGACTTTATCCGGTAATCCATTGAAAGCAGTCGACGTTCTGAAAGGCCTTAAAGCAGAACACTGGCAACAAATGTTGAACATGTGTGATTTGATACCAGAGGGATCGTCGATCGATAGTAGATGTATTAGAAGATGATCTAACGATTACACGGACAGTCCGGAAATCTAGTCAGATTTTGAATACACGTGACTCTCAAGTCTTCACGACACGGACAGGTTTTTTGTTTGTTGCTTAGTTTTTAGTTGTTTTCTTTTAATAAATATCATAACAGCCAGCTCTGTCAGATCCTGATATAATTTAGATTTATATTTCCGACATTTTCTAAAAGCTAACATTGACAGAAAACATATTTCAGACAGGGAACAATAATAGTGAGAATCCGACGAGATATAGAAGGAGCTTTCCGAAACCAGTTCTATTACCAGACGGAAAAGTGAAATATATGCTCACATAAATGTTTGGGATCTGAATAATGCATATATTTCTTAATGATTGAGTAATTCCGAGGGCAGAGCTCATGTATATCCCCATATATATATATATATATATATATATATATATATATATATATATATATATATATATATATATATATATATATATATATATCTGTTTTTAAAAACAATTCTCCATGATTTTCTCTCATATATTTATATCTGCTCAATGCGCATCCAAATGTAAACAAATGACGCCACATATTATGAAATGGACAAAGTCCGACAATTATTTCTTAAGAGATGTGTGACGTCATTTGTTTACATTTGGATACACATTGATCAGATATGAATATATGAGAGAAAATCTTGGTCAAATGTGTTTAAAAACAGTAAAATCGACCTTTATATATATGACAGTTCTCTCTTTTTCCTCTC
The DNA here is from genome assembly GCA_964036315.1 of Acanthosepion esculentum. Taxonomy (NCBI): domain Eukaryota; kingdom Metazoa; phylum Mollusca; class Cephalopoda; order Sepiida; family Sepiidae; genus Acanthosepion; species Acanthosepion esculentum. The sequence goes on from OZ038476.1 coordinate 143,232,031, forward strand.
TCTCCCTCCCTCTCTCTCACTCTCTCTCTCTCTCTCTCTCTATATATATATATATATATATAATGTTCTCACATGTAGAATTACGCATGTTTTGGTTGGCTGACAAAGTAACCTCCTTAGTAAATAAAAATCCTTGACTTATTCCTCACTCTTTTTATTTCCGGATAAATTTTTATTTCATATATTGTCACTCGTAAACCTAAGGAAAAATAGTACAATGAAACAATATCGAGTAACCTTAAGTACAACCTGGGAATAAGTACTATTCATGAAACGACTGATTACACGTGATGAGCAATCGATATTCTTTGACAAGGGTAAGAGAGTAGGCCAGTGGTTAGATGCTTGTCAATGAACAATACAATACCCCAAAATTCACTGAACCAAAAAATGTTAATTTTTACTGTATGGTGGTCTTTCAAAGGGTTTATTCATTGTTTATTCTTGCCTCAAGAGAAAACAATAACATCAACCTTCTATTGTGAAAAGGAGAAAAAATGAAAAAGAAAGGCCCTAAACTTCTGAGTAGGGATTACCCAATTTTGCTGGATGATAAAAACAAGATATGCAGATGACGCAGAAAGACAAAAACGTATTGAAGGAAAGCAAGAAGAAAGGACTAAATATCATTTGCAAGAAGACCGAATGCAAAAGGATGAGACCAAAATGCGAATTGCATAATCTGAGATACCAAATCAAACAATGTTTGAAAATCTGTGAAGTGTTTTAGCAAGCAACGGAATGTGTGACACGGAAATCCAAAGATGCATTTGGAAAGCCAAAGATGCATTTCAAAACTGGAGTGCTTCTAACTAAGAACCATTACTTTGTGCAGTAGACTCCCAAGTGGATGATTCCTCGATCTCTCAAATCTAAAATCACTTCCAATCTTATTGTGAGAGGCTTTTCGATTTTGTTGAACAAAGGGATGTTTACGTTGTGTGGTTACATATGTGATGATGTTTTGAATGATGTAACATGTCAAATTAATATAAATTCCAATCTATTATAGATTTTCGTAAAATTATTATTGATATATAAAAATGTCTATATGGTTTTGTGGAAAAACAAGTAAATATATAAGCTAGGAGGTACATAAGTTTAAATTTCTTTTAAGTATATATAAAGTATGTAAAAGAAAGGACCGGTATCGAGAAATTCTATGAAAATACAACGCGTTAACAATAGTTTAAAACTTGGTCTGAACCAGAATTCAACCAACTAAAACGATAGATTTCTATTTACATTATGACAACAAAATAAAACCCGGTATTATCATAGGATTCAATTTAGGAGCACTAAGAATTTGCAGCGCTCAATATTTGCATGAAGAGGAGAAATACATTGAAAACAATTTCATTCTTATTTAGTACAGTAATTATTTTATATTCAAGGGGAAAGAAAAATTCATAAAATATTCCAAAAGAGAAAAAAAATACTCCTCCTAAAAAACATAATGAACCGCAAAAATATATTATCTTACCAAATAACTCCTTCTCAACTATATTGGAAAGAACTTATCTAAACTTAACAGAAAATTAGTACTACATCCCAAACAATAAAAGACTTAGTCAATATTAAACAAAACAATAAGCTAAAACTGGAAGTAGGAGTTTACTCCATCGCCAGTAATAATTGTCACAAAAAATACATAGCCGAACCCTCAAGGAATTTAATAGAAATTTCTTTATTTACATTATTCGGACTATTAATAAAGGGTTCCGTCCGACATTCCAACCACCTGAAGAAGGCCAGAGCGTACAACGGCCGAAACTTTGTGATAAATATGGCGTCAAAGATGAGGACAATAGACCGAATAATGTAAATAATGTATATCGGAAGCATGTTCTTTGTTTGGTTACAATATTTTAGAAAGTACCGGTTTCGAGAAATTCTAAGAAAATACACCGCTTTAACAATAGCTTGAAACTTGGTGTCAACGAGAAATCAACCAACCAAAACAATCAAATAGATCTCTATTTACATTATGAGAACAAAATAAAATCCGGTATTATCATAGGATTCAATTTATGAGCACTAAGAATTTGCAGCCCTCAATAGTTGCATGAAGAGGAGAAATACATAGAAACAATTTCTATCTTCTTTAGAACACTAATTATTTTATATTCAAGGGGAAATAAAAGGCTCATAAAATATTGCAAAACTAAAAAAAAAACTGCCCCTCCTAACAAACATTATGAACCCCAAAAATATATTATAATCACCTATAATAGGCAATTGTGATTCTATTGAATAAATTTACTCTTTAGTATTTTAAGATATTTTTGCGTAGTGTTGGTAAATATCTCTATTAAAATGAGATGCGTTGTGTTATTTACATTTGTTCGTAACGACAATTTATCCATCGTATCATATATATATATATATATATATATATATATATATATATATATATATATATATATATACTTTAAAATTGGAAACTGATATCGTAAACAGTTTGAAAAATCCTGAGAATTTTAAAATTAAAATTCATTGGTGCAAATGGTCAGTAACTAAATGTATCTTAATTCCAACTGTAATGAAAATTTTGCTCTGTTTAATGAAAACAAAAATTGGGCGCACATTGTGAGTGAGTTTTAACATATTTCAAATTCTATATTTTCTTAATAGGACTCGCCTGGAATATCACAACCAGTATATATATATATATATATATATATATATATATATATATATATATATATATATATATATATATATACATGAGGGTCCGTGTGTGTGTTTGTGCGCGATAAAATAAAGGTTTATATTATGCTATATTTATAGGTAACTCTGCTCAATATCCGGGTGAAAAGCGTGTGTAACTATTGGTATCGGCACTCTAGTTAAACACGATTGGCGACAGTCGGTTTCACGTTTGAACGCGAGCAGCATTCACGCATGAAACTTATTTTCGCCACCACTCAATTGTTCACTTCAGTGTCAAAACACACACACACAAACTCATTAATATATATGTGTGTGTGTGTGTGTGTTTGCATGCGTGTGTGCGTGTGTGCATGCGTGTCTGTCTGTGTGGTTTAGCACGCTGGTTTTATCTCAAATAAATCAATCAAATGTATTGCAACTATAAACGAAATGAAATTTTCCGAAAAATTCTCATAATTACTAATATATTCCCCACTGATCCCAGTAAAAAATAAAACTAATCATATATTATACTCATTTTAGCAGGATCAACCTAATCATACACAATAAATCTTCTCCGTAACACTAGTGTTTTGAAAACGACCAACATTGTATATCAGTTTAAATCTCCTTTCGATGATTGTATCTCTCTGAAAAAAAAATAAGTACATATGTTAGTTTGACGATCACAAAATTATCAGTATATCTTACACTCCCCTTTACAAGTCAACATTCAGAAACGATAGGCTGTTTCATACTACGTGCAATCGTCAGGCCTGACGATTGAACCTGGCATTAAACAGCCTGTAGCCTCTGTAACCTTTTTATATCTATATTTACATACGCTCTGTCTCTGATATTGAGCACTTTATCCCATAAATATAGCACACCTTAAAACTATATTTCTTCATATATATATATATATATATATATATATATATACATATATATATATATAATTATGTATATACACACACACACACACACATATATATATATATATATATATATATATATATATATGTACATATATATATAATTATATATATCCATACATACATACATATATATACATATATACAGACACACACACACACACACACATATATATATATATATATATATATATATATATATATATATATATATATCACTAGTTAACATGACCGGTTTGAAAATCCTTGTAAATTATGTGAATTTATTTTCTGAAAGTAGTTTCAGAGGATGTTCGTTCGTTTGTTTTTTTGTTTTTTATATGGAATACGCATCATTCTAGGCCGGAATTTGAACTTGACTCGCCGTATCCACTTTCCGTAACGATAACCGTCAATCCCCTCTGGAGAAAGCATTAACGCACTTACCATCATCACAAATCGAAATAGGATCCTTCATTACTTGTAAGCCGTGGATAACTAATCTTTGTATAGCATCAGAAAGATAACGTGTTTCTCGGCAGCTTTGCACTGGAATTAGCAGCAAAATCGTTATTCTTGTTTCCTCCAAAATTTATCATCGTAGTAAAAATGCCTTAGGTTCGATATTATAGCAAGCATATATTAAGAACAGGAGACTTGTGGCATAAAAACCTTTAGAGACAATATAGAAAAGATTATTAATAAGTGAAGGTAAGTTTACGATTCGATCCAAGAACAGAATGGAAAGATAAAACGCTAATATTTACAGAGAATAATCGTATTCCACTCTTGGATCAATGGGATCTGTAGAATTTAATAAAGACACATTACTCGGAAACGTTTACATCGGTTTATCTCCCTTTTGTTGGTGCAAGATTATTTGGAGACATTTTCAGATATGTAAAGTGTAGATTTGCTTCTGTAGGTGATTTTCATACCGACTCCATACGCTGAGTTTCCTTCTTATTGTCTATTATATCTTCAATTTCCTTAAACTGATCCAGCTTCTCCCTAATGGCCTCTTAAAACCACTTTATTTATTTGTACGCCTGTCGCTTTACATTTACGTTTATCGCTATTGTTCTATCTCATAACATGAAATAAATTCGACGCCTTTTCTTCATCAATCATATTCAAGTGATATTTCTTCGTCTTTGTCTTCTCATTCGTCTTTCGATCTGCTTTTCTGAAACTTGAATTCTAAGCTAACTTTCCGCTCTGTTGTCTTGTAGTCAATAGCCAGCTAAATTTGTCGATACTTACTGCGTAGTGAGTTCAATCCTTACTAAATGTACACAGTAATTGTTGCTTCACTAAACTGAATCCGTCCTGGGTACGACGATAAACTACATCAGCGTCCAAGGTAAGACAATAAACTACGTCCAACAAGCAAGGCTTATGATCAGGAGGCTTTGAGGAGCGTGGAACCACCTCTTAATTGCTGGTGTTCCCAGGTCCACCCTGACCGGTGGTGGTAGCAGCTGTTAGGGTCCCAGTTATGGGCAAATAGTTAACCCCGAAATTGAGGTAAAAAGCATTACGAAAGTGTAAAACTAGGTTTTAATACCAGAAATACTTTGTAAAAAATTAATACCAGAAATAAATATTTCAACAAGAAAAACTATTACCGGCAATACGTTTTTTAAAATTATATTACCAGCTATACCATTTTGAGGAAAAAATATTACCAAAAATAGATTTTTGGCAAAACAAAAATATTACCAGAAAAAAAAAGTAGTCGGCATTAAATGACCCATTCAGTTTGATATGCTGTCAAGCAAACCAAACCAAACTAAATTGAATATTATTTACACTTACTTAACCGGCAAGAAATAACCGAGCAGTAATAAAAATTCACATAGACGAAATATCCATTGATATGGCTAGTGGGACAGTCTAACGCCATAGAAAGAATTAAAGGGTTCAATTCAGTTCAGAATTTCTTATAGATCACCCAGTACGATATACACCTGATGAGGACCGGGGAGCACAACGCATGGATAACAACAACAAAGATGAGGACAATAGTCCGAATATAAATAGTGTAACTAATGACAACTCCCCATCCCAGAAATCCTGACAGAAATTAAACTTACTTTTTTAATAAATTTCCATTTCTTTATTGTCAGTTCCCTACCTAATAATAAGAAGCTGTGTTCATCTGAGTTCCATTTCGTTACACGGGTTCAGGCATTTGTATCTCGGAGAGGTCATCTTCCATGGAGTCGAATGGTCCTCATTTGCTACGCGCACAAAACGTAAAAAAAATAAATATATTCTGAGAATTGTTTCCCAAAGAACTGACACTTTATAGAGCAGGCGTTCGCTGTGGTGTTGTTTTCCTGAACACTTCAATATTGAACTCTTCATGTCAAGAGTCAAATGTAATATTTCCTTCTTATTTTCATAATCTTCATTTCTTACCATATTTCCCTTCATTCATACTACACATCATTGCCCTTTTGTTGACCGTAGTGCTTGAGTGGCTCTCGAGCCTCGTATTGGGTGAAATTTAGTATTCAAACATGTTAAAGAATTTGTTTCTTATTGAGTTACTTGTGATTGTTCGAGTGTAATTTAAAAAAAATACTACGGTATTCGTTTTTACGGTAAACATTTTCTCCTGAGTTGGAATTGGACCCAGCACAAATATTCAAGCCAATATTAAGCCCTGACTAAGTTAAACAAGCAATATCTATACATATACAAAAATAGCTTGTTTTCAGAGTCTGTCAAATGTTTTTCTCCCTACCAATTCCAGTGTTTCCAATCTTGTTAGAATTCGACATAATGATTTCAACGAAGGCATTTTGCTTTTTTTGGAACATCATCAACCAACTTTTTCACATTTAGAATTAAACCAAAGAACACATGGTGTTGGTGGAAATAATCAGTGACTTGACCCAAAGAATATGTATTGCAGACAAATAATTTACACTGTTCAAACTATTGTTCTCATTTTTATTGTCATATGCACTATGTTTTGGCCATTGTACCCTCTGGCATTCTCCAGTTGATGTATGTTGGAATTTCAAACTGAACCCTTTATTTTCTCCACTAGGGAAAATTGTTCTAGCTCCACGTACCATGCCTTTTATGGATATCTCAGTTTGTTATTTTCTTTAGTAAATTAACTTACCAATTTTGTTCACGTCTGCTGTGGCCAGGAATTGAACTTTCAACACTTTGGGTCAAATCACTGGATTACTTCAACCAATGCTTTTATCCATTGAGCCATGTTTCCTTGGGGGATAAGAGCATTGGTTGAAGTAATCCAGTGACTTGACCCAAAGTGTTGCAAGTTCAATACCTGGCCAAAGCAGAGGTGAACAAACACTTGTTAAGTTGAGCTACTAAACGGAAATAACTGAAACTGGGGTATTCAGAAAAGGCATAACACGTGAAACTAAAACAATCTACCCCGGTGGAAGAAATAAAGGATTAAGTGTGAAATCCAACGTACATCATCTGAAGAAGGGCATAGTTTACAACTGCCAAAACATTGAGAATATGACTACAAAGATGAGGACAACAGTTCAAAGAGTGGAAATAGTTACAGCACCTCATCTTAGAAAAAGGCATGGTAAAGAGAAAAATCTTCCCAGTGGACAAATATAACGATTTCGGTTTGAAATTCCAGCGTATTTCTCTAGAAGAAATCCGGAGTATACAACGGCCCAGACGTCGTGAATATGACAATAAAGATGGATTGAATAGTTACAATACCTCAACTCAGAAACATAAAGAGATGAGGAATGAAGCTAAGTTTAATAAATCTTTGTAATTCATTTTCGATAGTTAGGGAATTATGTTCTCGTTTTTGTTTTTATTGCTTTCTTCTTACGCGATATGTCGGCAGAAATCTCGTTAGGACATTAGTTTAGGAAGATCTTCCGCAAGTAATTAGATTTTCGGATTTATCTTCGTTATACATATTTGTCGTATCATCCGTCCAGCTGAACTCTCTCCATCCTGCTTGAATGACACATAGACACTATGGATGCTGAAATATTTTTCTTTCGTTCTGAATTCATAATATTTACGTTTTCATACCGATTATTTTTAAGTAGTTTTAATATGTTATTGGATTTGCTTTTTTTATTATTTAAAAAAAAAATAATGACAAAATACAAGCTCTTCATGTGATAAATTTTAGCTTTAGAGAAATAAGAATCAAGAGGCCCTTAACGTTGTTTTAGTTAAGTTCTTCTTGATAGAAGGTAAACATTTTCATATTTGCTGTACTTATGTTAAAGAATATACGTAAAGAAACACATTATTAAGGAGAATTAAAAATGAAGAGGAAATAGACGAAAAGATATAACATAATAATAAATAATATTTATATTTAAGTCAATGTGGACTGGAAAGCAAGTGGCAGGAAGAGATATCCACATTCGAGAAGTGCGAAAGAAGAATACGTTAGGATAGAAGTTATGGTTACATCTAGACATTTCAGTTGTAAGATGATGAGATCAAACAGTCGATTTTGTACGGCAATAAAATTAGTAAATTTGAGTTACCAAAGAACAATTACTATTAAAATATTAATAGAAAAGGTAAAAGGAAAATACGTTAGAATAGTGTTTCTCAACCATTTTTTTACCACAGGGCGCACTTGTAGAATAACTAACATTCTCGGACGCAATTTAACTTTTAGTAAGGAAAAAATTAGTCATGAAAATAAGAACATTTGGTTTAGCATTCCTAAAGATGATTACAGAATGTACAGTTTTCATTTAAAGGTATTTGTGAAGAATCTGCTATGAATTTATGGAGGTAAAATGGCAAGGATTATTCACACCTTCTTAACACTTTTATACATGACCACCGTTTGACTGGTGGTAGAGAAAAATGACGTAATGCCCAGCCACCGGTTGAACAGTGGTAGAGAAAAATGACTTAATACCCAGACACCGGTTGAACAGTGGTATAGAAAATGACGTAATGCTCAGCCACCGGTTGAACAGTGGTAGAGATAAATGACTTAATGCCCAGCGACCGGTTGAACAGTGGAAGAGAAAATGACTTAATACCCAGACACCGGTTGAACAGTGGTAGAGAAAAATGACGTAATGCCCAGCTACAGGTTGAACGGTAGGTAAACACTAGTAACTATTTTATATCTACCGTAAAACATTACATATTATTTGCAGATTTTGACTCAGGGGCTCAGGCAGAAGGGTTAAAATTGTTCAGGGACGCAGGACTCAAAGGGTTAAAGGTCATATCGAGAAAATCGTTCGAAAAGCATCTACATTATTCGGACAGTTATCCTCATCTTCATTGCCATATTCACAACGTTTCGGCCATCGTACGCAACGGCCTTCTTCAACCGATTGGAATTTCGAACCGAAACCTTTATTTATGCAATAATAATAATAACGGACAAATTGTAAAATGAGCACTGGTAAAAAAGAAAAACGGTTGCGTAGATATTAGGTTTATAAGTCCCAGAAATTCATACAGAGATCTCCTCAAGGACACGTGGCCCCGTGGGTAGAGGACGTTGGTTACATCTAAAGAGTGGTGAGTTCACTACGAGGCTACAGCTGTGTCGAACCAAAATACTTGGTGAGTTAAGTTAAATGGAAACGACTGAGACATCCGACATGGCACGTGGAACTAGAACAATCTGCGGCGGTGAACGAAATAACGGGTGCGGTTCGAAATATGGCAATTAATATGAGGATAACCGTCCAAATAATGTAAATAATATAAATAATCATAATACCTCATCTCAAAGATATAGACAGATATATAGAGATACATAGACATAAAGGCCGGAGCGTACAACGGCCGAAACGTTGTGAATATGGCAATGAAGATGAGTATAACAGTCCGAATAATGTAAATAATGCAAGTAATCATAATACCTCATCTCAGAGATATAGACAGATATATAAAGAGACATAGATATAAAGGCCGGAGCATACAACGACCGAAACGTTGTGAACCTGGCAATGAAAATGAGGATAACAGTCCGAATAATGTAAATAATACAAATAATCATAATACCTCATCTCAGAGATATAGACAGATAATTGTAAATCGTATAAATGAAAATAAATCGAATGGACAATTATACTAAATGATAATTATTCGAAATACCTGTTTGAAATACGTACGTGGTCTTGCTTTGAACGAATCAATATTGATTTACCTAGAACTAGTAACGCCATTGAAGGATAGCATAAGGCATTTTGCAGCAATCATCCTACAATATGGAAATTCTTAGACGTTCTTAAAAGCGAACAGGCCTTGCAAGAACTTCATGTTGCAAAAGTAAGAGCAGGTTACCAAAATATCAAGAACGCTAAGAAATACCGCGAAGTAAATAGTAAACTTTAACATTAGTAGCATCCTTTAACGAGCAATCTTCAGTAGATTACTATTTGTGTTTAGTATCATACGACTTAGGGTTTTATGAAATTTTCTTACTAAATTGTTGTATTAACACTATTTGTATTTCGAATAAATATCATTTGTCTATTTCCTCTTTTAATTTTTATTGCAATAAGCTGGGATAGGTGTGTACAAGCGGAAGACAACAACACTCAGAAAACAGTCTGCCTGCCTTATGGGAAGGGGTTATCAGAGAAAATACAAATGATCTGCGGTCCATATAGCATCAGGACAACCTTCAAAAGCTTGACGACATTTCGCAGATATCTCTCCCAACTAAGACCCCCATAGAGGAGAACATGACTAAAGACTGTGTGTACGCTATCCCGTGAAACTGCAGAAAGAAATAGAAAGGGGAGACAGGCCACCCCCTTAAGTTTCAAGAACACCAGAAAGCTGTAACACGAGGGGAATTGGAAAAATCAGGCGTGGCTGAGCACATATGCAGAGAGAAGTGAGATCACCGCCCTCTGTGGGATCAGGTTGAGATCATAGACAAAGAATACCATTGGAACATTCGTATACTTAAGGAATCAGCACATATGCTAGTCCACAAAAATCTCCTGAGCCGACCAAGCATAGAAATGAATGCAATATGGGAACCTGTAATAAGGAGTGCCAGAGAAAAGCGATAATAACAGCAAAAATTGCAATATGCGCACTGGTAATAAATGGTTGCTGAAGACATTAGGTTTATAATACCCAGATATTCATACACTGATGTCCTCAAGGTAACATGGCCCAGTGAATAAAGGCGTTAGTTAGATCCAGGGACAGGACCCAAAGAGTGTGCGTTCAATACCAGTGGAGAACTTTCAGAGGGAAATTAACAGAAAATAACTGACATCCAACTAGAACAGTCTACCCCAGTGAGTGAAATAAAGGGTTCAGTTCAACATTGCAACCACTTGAAGAAGGCCGGAGCGTACAACGGCCTGAACATTGTAATATATATGGCGACAAAGATGAGGACAATAGTCCGAATAAGGTAAACCATGCAAATAATTTTGCATTTCGAATAATTATCATTTAGTATAATTCTCCTTTCGATTAATTTTCATTCAACAATTTACAATTCGAAGAAATGTTTTTCGAATAATCTTTTCGAATAATTTTTTCGAATCATTATTTTCGAACAATGTTCATATAATTTTAAAGATTAAGTAATTTAACATTCATTTATAATTTCACATGTCCAAGCCATATGCTTAGTATCTCTATCTTTTTAACATTTAAGATTTTTTAGATATAAAACTACTTCATAAATTACTCTCTTGTTAACTTGGGGTACATCAGGTTAGCTTTGGAAGTATTAGTGATATAGGGTGCACCGTTTAAGAAAGGCTGCATTAGAAAAAATGGAAGATTTTACAGAATAGTTCAGTATATGATGCAACATTATTTCTAAGCGTTTCGTATTTTCGATACGTAAGGATTTTATCTTTAACTATTGGAAGTTATATTTCTACAGAGTTTATTATTGGATTCCGGGTTAGTTCGAAATGATACGTAATTGCTTGTGATCTGAAGGTGGAAGCATAGCGAAGGAAAAAAGAACGAAAGAAAAAGAGAGAAATCATAAAAAGAGATTGATAAGAAAAAGCTAAAATACACAACACTTCTCTGTTTGCTTTACATTGAAGAAATATCATCACAAATATTTAAAAAAAATCCATTTTGGCAACTGAATATATTTATTTACAAGTCGTTTTTGTCATCATTTCCTTCTTTATACGTCATGCTATTTTTTCCTTTATTATTGAAAGTTTCTTTACGTCTTTGTCTTTCTTTCAGTGAAGATAATTGTTTAGCTTGTGGCAAAAACCAATGAAATCATAGTTTTCAAATAAATAAACAATGGTTACAAGTGCCAGAATAAATAGTTGTAATGTCAAAACTCATTATCTGCGCTGCGATCATGGCAAAAATATTATGATATCATTTTAAAAAAAAATAATTCTTTGCTTAAAAATGTCTTCGCAAAAAAACAGGAAACAAATTTATGAGAATCAAATTTCTACATAACCGAAATTCTCAACTGCGTTTTTTATATAAAAAAAACAACATAACCATTGGATATTTCAATTCATATCCATGTGTAAGAGAGCCATTTTAAAAGAAAAAAAATGTCTGTTTCCTATTATAACATTTCAATGGTTAAATTATGAAAAAAAAACAATTATCACATTTTTTCTAAAATTGGTATAATCTGACAGCAGATAATTTACTGCTAAATTAAAACCCAACGAAAGTTAATATCAAATTTGGTTGCATTTAATATTTAAGAATCTATTTCTACTTCGAAGCGAAACTTTGGATAAAATACAAGCGGAAAAAACTTTAATATCGGATAATCTATACTAGGATTTTAACTGGAAACCAAGAAAATGGTCCCTAACAAAGAATATCCTTAGTTTTTAACTGAACATGTATAAAGGAAGTGTCTTTCTATTACTCGACCTTTCTCACTTTCTCTCTCTCCTTCTTTCTATTTCTCTTTCACTAGCCCTCCCTCTCTCTCTCTCTCTCTATATA
>OZ038476.1:143249536-143269536 GCA_964036315.1 Acanthosepion esculentum
ATATATATATATATATATATATGTGTGTGTGTGTGTATGTGTATGTGTATGTGTGTGTGTAAGCAGAGCAGAATGTTATCAAATTTCAATCGAAATTGTTGAATCCGCTAAAACACACATCATTTTTTGAATTATATTAACTCATCTCGAAGCCCAGCTAAGACGTCAATGGAAGGGTAGACTTCCTCTCTATCTTTGCTTGGCAACCACTCTTAGAATGTATCCCCTGAAATGAAAAAAAATGCTTGTTTGCAGCGTTAGCAACTACATCCTTTAAAACCCACTTTACAATGGGGACAACAGCAGAAAGAGACATCACTGGCCCTGTCAGCTTGTACGACGCAGTGAAATCTACAACGATAACGCATAAACACAAACATACAAACGTAAACACATATACACACAAACACTCACATATAATTTGTCGACATAGAATCAACACTGCATGGTTACTGTCAGTTACAGCTCAAGTTATTTTCATACCACAGAGTCCATATCTAGAAATGCTCCATATCTGATAGTGATCGCTTTTGTTCCTGTAAATATAACACATTTTAAGCTATGTAATTATGCAGATAAACGTCTGGGTGTGATGCATGTGTGTGCGTATGTATGTTTGTGTGTATGTCTATATGTGTGTATGTATGCGTGCATATGTTTCTATATGTGTGTATATGTATATCGATATATGTGCTTGTATTTATGCGATTGGATGTATGTTGGTTTGTATGGGTGGGTGTGTGCGGGCGTGTGCGTTTACTAGTATGTGTATATGTTTTCCCAGTTCCGTCTGAAAATGATGTGGATTCGGTTATCTGTCCTCATTTCCGTTTATTATTTAACATTTCCATTGTTGGCAACAGAATTTCTCTGGGCGACTCGCCAGTGTTCATGTTCCGGTCGAACGCAGGTCCTATTGGCAGAACCTGTAATAAAATGAAGCCGCCATAAAACGCAATAAAACTTTAGCAGGAAGGCCGAACAGATTATAAATTGTTTCAAAAAAATCTTTTAGATAATTGTTTTTTATTCTGTATAACAGGAACGATGTTACAGAATCACGCTTAAACTCTGAGCCTAAATCAGATTAGAAAAACCACTTTAATCATTTTGATGGATTTCGGCTGCTGACCGGATAAATTGCAAGAATATGTAGGAATACATATCTTTCATTATACTGCAGTGCCCCGATCTTCTTCTTCTATGTGCTGTGTCCCTTGAAGGCTCTCGAAAACTTCCTGTCTTTTGTAGCCCTTAGTAAAATTTTTTTTATGTTTTCTAAATTTAGATCTGCCAACCATTTACACAAGCTCGTTAGGTTGGTTATGTGATTTTTTCTACTTTCCTTCCTGCTTTCACTATGTCCTGTGAATTTCAAATTTTCCAAGACCTATTTCCTCATTGTGTGCCGTAGGAATCTAAACTATTTCTAATTCGAAGTATGAGAGTCTTTTTGCTTCCACTCTCTCTCTAAAACCCACTGTAGAACATCATTTATTTTGCTTGAAGTCTCTTCATCTTTTATTAGATTGTCCAGCATTCATTGCCATATAGGAGTACTGATATCACATAACTGTCCAATACTTCATTCTTTCTTTCAAATATAATGTTTACTGCCTCTTAACAATTTAATTCATTTTCTTGGGTGGGGGGCATTTTCGCTATCCCAATTTTCATTCATTGTACAGTAATACCTTGTTATATGAGTTTAATTCGTTCCAAAAGCGAGCTCGTAACTCAAAACACTCGTATCAATTTTCACCAGTGAAATTAATGCAAATATTTTCGATCAGTTTAATGTCCTTAAAAATCTGATATATTTTCTAAAATATTGCTTTTTTTGTATTTTTGTGCGTTTCTCACAAGCAAAAACGTGTGAATAAACAAGAAATTTAGTTTACAAACAATAAAATAAAAGAGAAAAACGAATTTTAATGAAATAAACCATACTAAACCATGATGATAAGACATGTCATAGGCCAACTGGGGGAGGATATATATATATATATATATATATATATATATATATATATATATATATATATATATATATATATATATAGTCAAACCTAATGAGCCAGACAAACCTACCTAGGTTTGTTCTACGTTTGTATCGAGCTCTTTAGTTAGTTGTTTACTCGTATCGGGGTTTTTTCTTTGGGCCTTGAACCTGTATCTCTGCGATTATTTTCGACAGACTTTCATGTTCCTGGCTCTTTCTTTTTTAAAACCTTTTTTTCCCTTCGAGATTGATTTGGGTATTGTTAAATCAAGAATTCGAGGGTTTGTTTTACACGAGTATATATATATATATATATATATATATATATATATATATAGAGAGAGAGAGAGAGAGAGAGGCACAACAACAACTAGAATAGCAACCGCTAACCTAGCCTAGCAAGGGCTAGCCTATTCTAGATACCGAATAGTAACTTTATCAATTAATTTTTAAACTTTTAAATTCATTTATATTTTATTCATTACTGTAACATTATTCTTTATCATCGATATGGAACAATCATACTGTCTCGCCAAATCCATTACTCGTACGACTTCCTCATGTTTTTTTTAATAATTTCCCGCTTTATGGGAAACGTTTCGCCTTTTCACCACTGCACTTTATACTTACTTTCTTTGGATCCATGAAGGAATTTTGCAAAATAACGCCAAAAAAGACACAACGCAACAGAGGTTATTCCATAGCTAAGTGAAAACGTCTACTGCGAGTGGAAATACTCTTGGCGATCGCTGCTCCGACTAAGGGATGCTTAACTAAAACCCACTTGTATCTCAAAATTCAGATCGTATCGCAAGGCCGAAGTCTGGCTCGTATCTCAAAAACTCGTATGTTGGTACATTCGTATCTCAAGGCATTATTGTATAATGATACTTATAAAATTTGAAAAGATAGTCATTTAATAAGTAAAAATCGAAATTTAGCGAATGGTGGGTAAGATTTGATCCTTATATCTTAACAGCTGGTATCTTCAAGGTATGATTACAAAAATTAGCATAACGGACCTTCGATATACTGGTAGTGTAGTGGATAGAGACTCGGGGAGTCGAATTCAAATTTCTTTTACATTCACTCTGACGTTAATAACCTTGAGAAAGGAGTGAATCTATCTCTTTATTGCTCTGCTATGGATTACATAAATCACTCTCGGAGAATAACATCTCGGATTTCAAGACCATATTTAACCCTGATGAAGCACATATTATGCAGCTAACAAAAGACCCGCGAAGTTTACAAGGACTTTGTCTATGATCCCGACGACGATCGCACAATCAATTATCGGAGGCTTTAATAATTATGCATATGATCGATACTAACACCTAATGACCAGAGATGGTCTTACACTGAACTAAACACCATTTCAAGGCAATATACTTCGATCCTACAGAAATATTTATACCAGCGGAATAAAGGATTCGATCAGTACCGTTCTTGCAAATAGTTCTTTAGGAAGCTTTGAGAAAGGTTTTAGTTTTAACCTTTCGTTTGCTTACATAACAACGTTCTTTAGAGTTTTCGTTTTAACACTTGACTTCATACACGAGACGTATAAAAGAGAATAAACGATGAATAATTTAGCAAACTGCTTATCTGAATTAACATCGGGCTTCTTTTATATAATATATTATTAATCTCGACACTAAGTCAGATTTTGTTATGGAAATCAATGATTTCAAAATAAAATCTTATTATCTAATCAATGCTTTCCTTCTAAATTATTTCACCAGCGTCAAAATGATAACGCCACTAAGACGCCCGGGATTAGTGTGAACGAAAGAAACTTAGAAGAGTTTAGTAAAGTGATAGGACTCTAAAGGAAAATGGTTTAGAAAACAGAAGATGTCGATTGAGGTATGCGTTTAAATTTATGAAGATCGTATGTGGCAGAGAGGAAAAATCTAAAAGGTGTATCACAGGCGAGATGTGCGAGAAATAAACTGTTAGAATCAGGATATAGCTATATTTATAGGAGAAATATTTCATGTCATTGTCAGTTTATATCTATTCACATTAAATCTGTTAATAACGATTTTTCCTGGAGAGCCATCTTTAGAAATTGTTATTCTATTATTATAGAATTAATATGTAAATAATAATAATAATAATAAAAAATAATAATAATTATAATTATTATAATTATAATTATTATAATTATTATTATTATTATTATTATTATTACTTCAAATCAGTTGGTCCCTAACATTTCTTCCGTGGGCTGCATTTTCAGAATAAAAATTTGTTCGCGCCTAACTAGATTGAAGAATTAAAAAGTACATTTAAAAATAAGTAACAGAAAAAAAAATTAAAGGGATATAAACGCTGATTCAGAATCAGATCATTATCATTGATTACTCTCTCCTTCAATTTGCAGACCGTAGTTAATATATTCTTAATAATTTATATAATGCAAAAATATTACAATGATAAAGTCCGTCAATAATTATTTATATTTGTACTCATGCATGAAATTATGAGTAATCCATAATAATATTTTAAATTTTGAACACATATTTATTTTTGGCATATGCATTTTTTAATGTGTTTTCAAATTTTGATTGTCATTCCGCCTCCCCTTATATCCTCTTCCTCCGCTCCTATGACACGCAACATTCTGTTTGGAAACGACTGCTCTAAATAAATCTAAAAGATAGAAAGAATAGAAACGAAATTTCATAAACAAAATATCCCATATTATCTTATTAATTTCTACGTTTATATGTATTCATTGACATTCCAGGACCTTCATCTTTCACTCATCGATTTTTTAATCTTTTCTAGGATTTTCGACATTACAGTAATCAGTTTTATCTTTTCCCAGAGATCTTTGCTTTAATTATATTTCCATTCTCGGAAACATGTTTCAGTGATATTTACAAGCATTTTATTCATGTAATGTCTGAAGAGTCTGGGATCCATTCCACTAACTTGATGCCTTTGAAAACATTCCAGATTTTGCTGGAACATTGCCTTGTATTTATATAAAATTTACCATTAATCTTGGTTGTGAGCAGCACTACTCAAGACTTTCAATGATGATCTGCCTTTATCTTGCCATGATAATCAAGTTTGAAGATGTTATACTCTTAACGCCGTATGTATAAATCACTCATTAAAAACCTTGAAACATAGAATGGTTTGTATTATAAAGAACACCTATGTATCTAGGAAATTCATAGAAAATATAATCTTTTTTTTTTAACTAGCGTACTTTTATCCCTTTTCGCTTGAATTCAACGACCGGTCATTCTTAGTTTTATAAATGAACTAGCGACATAGCTACTTCCGATGATTATCATGTTCCACAACGATAAATCAGTCATAACACCCGGATCGACCCCACCCAGCCAGAGGCTAATACTGAGCTCAAAATTTTAGAATGTATTTGCGACAGATTTTGGAGCATATTCTATCGTACCCTATTCCTATATTTATGTGTTTGTTCTTTAACTTTTAATCGATTTTTCTACAATCTGAGATAATATTGTATTTTATCGATAACTCCGAATAATGCAGGTTATTATAATACTGATAAGGGAGGTAATTATTCATTTTCTCAAGATAAATTGATTTGACAGATGCCAAAGTGGACATATGTAATTCTGGCTTTCATGGGAAGATAAAGGAAATATAATGAAAAAAATAGATATTTTGCAAGAATATAAAGTGACAAAAATAATAACTTTCTGGAGGCAAACTGGCGATTGCATAAACGAAAATGGATATCAATTCAAGAAATATTTCCAAAGAGATTTCTCATGGAATTATGTTGGTGTAGTTTACTTTGAGTTGCTGCGACGGTTAAAAATCTATTTTGATGAAAAAGAAGCACAACAATGTATGTTGGTCAATTCTAAGAATGCACATCTCTCTACAAGAATAACATCCGAAAAGATTGATGACTGATTACGAAGGGGTTAAGATACCATCTAAAATTTACACCTTCTAATATTTGCCTATAGCAGAGGTAAGAAAATTTTTAAGAGATTTCTTCTTAATATACATGACGAGGAGGCAACTGTCCACCTCTCGATACATTCTTCTTCCAGATTTTTTTTTAAGAGAATTTGATTCGGTATATTTTTTTATTTGGCCCCAAGTAAAGCATTAAAGCCACTAAGACGGAAAAGGTTTCCTGACAGTGATAGTAAAAAAAATCCCTACAAGAATAACATCTGAAAAGATTGATGACTGTTTATGAAGGGGTTAAGATAACATCATTCATTTAGTACGATCTAAAATTTACACTTTCTAATTGTTGCCTATAGTAGATTTAAGAAAGTTTTTTTTCAGATATTCCTTCTTAATATGCATGACGGGGAGGCAAGTGCCGTCCAACTCTCTCTCTACATTCTTCTTGCAGAAGCTTTTAAGAGACAATAATTCGTTATTTTTTTATTTCGGCCTAAGCAAGGCATTAAGGCTACTGAGACGGAAAAGGTTTCCTGGGTGATAGTACAAAAATAAACATCATTAAGGAGAGAGAACAATAAAAGAATAGGAATTAAGAAGACAAAAGATAACGGTTGGCATTGCATTTAAATTTTTGAGGATCAAATTTGACCGGAATGCAAAAAGCCTGGAGAGATTTCCATAAGCGACAAGTGCGAAAGAATAAACTGTTAAAATAGAACTAACAATTACATCCAACCATTTCAAATTTAACATGATGGGCCCTTACCGCGAATCTAGTGCTGCGCTTAAATTCAGGAAGTCTATGTACCATAGACTAAAGATAATCTGAAAATTTATCATCAAATTATTTATAGAGAAAACACTAAGCACGGCGGTGGTAAAGTGATTGAAGCCGAGATACCAACTCAGGACCAATAAGATTGCAGATTCTTCTTTATAATTTATCAAGAACCTCTAAATGCATAATACAAATACCTGGCCGGGCGTGGCAGCAATATTCAATGCATTGACTTATAATATGTAATATAGATTCTGGTGAGAAACGTTTTCTCTCTCGACACAGTGAACCAAATTTTCTTGTCGATTTAATATAAACTTTCCACTTCAGCTAAACGGAAAATGTTAGCCCGAAAAGGCGCAATGGGTCATTCTCTTGGAGGTTAGCATCAGCCATACAGATGGAAGTCAAATAGAGTTTTCGCAGACGATTAAAAGAGAATAGTTTCGTTTTGTAGGTGTTAAAATTAACAAGTCATTCTCAAGTTAACAATAGATTATAAGATATTTTTCAGGTCAGCTGACAATTTGACCTCATTGACCAGAAAAAGCTTACATTTAAGACGGGAGTAAATAGTAAATAACAGTGAAACTGAGTTGAAAACTGATGACATCAGGAAAGTCATTGATGAAAATTAAGAACAACGTAGACCTAAGGATAGAGCTTTGAGGGGTGCTTGTATTCATGCAAGAAAGATCTAGAAGTGTAGACATTCAAGACAACTTTCATGATTTAATAAAAATGAATCAGTTAAATAATCTTCCAGAAAATACCATTTGAAGGCAAAACATTGAAATAATTCTTCATCATGGTGACCAAGATATTGTTGCGTTTTTTTTTTTTTTAGATCAGTCGAAAATTTGACATTATCGAAACTATCTAATTTACCAGGACAGGAGCAAATAGTTGTGTCAGCAACATATATATCGAGTTGAGAACTGATGTCATCAGGTAGGTCATTAATGAAAATTAGGAACAACGTCGGTTCAAGAGTTGAATCCTAGAAGAGACCTGCATTAATGCAAAAAAGATTTAGAAGAGTGACAACTTCCATATCACGATCGTCCTGGGTATGACGATAAACTACATCCGCGTCCTGGGTATGACGATAAACTACATCCGTGTCCTGGGTAAGACGATAAACTACGTACAGCACCAAGGCCTCTGATCAGGAGGTTTTGAGGAGCGGGGAACCACCTCTTAATGGCTGATGTTCCCAGGTACATCCTGACGCGGGGTGGTAACACCTGTTAGGGTCCCAGCTATGGGAAAATAGTTAACTCCTAAACTGGGGAAAAACACTATAAATGTGTAAAACTAGGTTTTAATACCAGAAATACTTTGTAAAAACATTATTACCACCAATAACCTTTTGAAGAAAAAAGAAACTATAACCAGCAATACATTTTTGAAAAAATATTACCGACAAGGTTTTTAAAAAATAAATATTACTGGCAATACATTTTTGAAAAAAATATTACCAACAAGGTTTTAAAAAAGTAAATGTTACTAGCAATACATTTTTGAAAAAATATTACCAACATGGTTTTAAAAAATAAATATTACTAGAAATAGATTTTTGAAAAAATATTACCAACATGGTTTTTAAAAAATAAATATTACTAGCAATACATTTTTGAAAAAATATTATCAACAAGGTTTTTAAAAAATAAATATTACTAGCAATACATTTTTGAAGGAAAAATATTACCAGGAATAGATTGTTGACAAAACAAAATATTACCAGCAATAAAAATTTTGTGGGCATTAAATAACCGATTGAGGTTTATATGCCGTAAAACAAACCATATCACGAATTTATGAGAAAGAATGAATGTATTTAAAAATTCCTCCTGATATACCATAACCTTCCGACTCGCTCGTGAAGAACCCTGACAAATGCTTTCAGTATATCTAAAGCAACAGCCCAAGTTTCATAATTTTTATCTAAAATATAATAGACTGTTGCAGCAATAATCGTTAATGCATCAGCAGTTGACCTAGAGAAGGGAAAGCAATATTGTTTATAATGAACGAAGACCGTACGAGATGAGATGTTTAAGCAATTTAGAATTGATTAGAGCTTCAGGTACTTTGCTAAGAGGCCGATAGTTAGAAGGATAAGCTGGTTCGCTAGAGGTCTTAAAGACTGTAACTACAGAAGAGGATTTCCAACAAACAGAACAACACCGAGCAACCAGATATTTATTGTTTAGTTTAGTTAAGAAGAAACTTTCTTGAGGACCATAACAGGCAGGCAACATGTTTTTCAGGCTCTATTTTAGAGATGATGTCAGAAAACATGGACGTTATATGTATATCCTTCAATGGAGACACAGTTCAAAGCAGAGAGTCCAATGCTCCAGATGTCTCAAGAGTATAATTTGAAGAGTATGTACGAGCAAAGCATTTCAGTAGAACATATTAACACCACAAATGTAGTGGTCAGAAGATTTGCAATTATTAATCATACTATTACAGAGCGACCAGTATTCAAGTTTAATCAAACGTGTCAGAGGTCATATGGTGCCTCATTCTACCCGCGAACAATGACATAACCACTTTGAGGACACGTGTACAATCATTATGAACAGACACAAAGAGGCGTTGGGATTGGAACTATCACGCTGGTAAAGCCGGAAAAATCGATTCCTTTGGGTTCCAGCGGCTGAACAAGCAGATGTGAGACGAAGAATATTTTGGTTTTGCTTGGTATTTGTGAAGAGTTACAAAAACATCGATACCGACTTTAACCCAAGAAGAAACCTCTATGCCATAATTCTGAATAGGAAGCTTAAAGTTCAACGAGTGTTTCGAAGAAAATTACGAAATGATTTCCAATCAGTACGCTGATAACAGTAAGAAGTTTTGCGAATATTACGTTCTTGTTGATTAGCAGATACAAATGTTCCAAATTGGCAAGAGGATAGATTTGGGATGCTCGACAACATCTAAGATAGGAGCTAAAGAATAAATCAAGTAAAGAAGTATGTTACTCAGAATTCCTGGGTAAACTAGTAGGGAATTTCATTAACTGAGAAAGTGAGCAACGGGAAAAATTGAAAGTCTGAAAGTTTGAATGTCCAACAGCATCGGTAACGTTGAAATGATTAAGCCATTTGACGTGAAAGTTCATTAAGATCGCCAAACACAAAAATATTCGCAAATAAACATGGAAGGAGTACGTTTCGGCGTTTGCTGAACTTATCTACCCCTATTAACCTGTTCATAACACAGGAATTGGGGCGTTTTTATCGAGACACTCTCTCTATCGAAAAATTGCCGAACATGAACCGTTCCAGACCAAGCGGTGATTACTAAGGCCTCTCTGAAAGTCATCCCAAGGGTTGAAATCAAACGAATATTAATATAAAATTAGCTTACATAATCATTTAAATATTTATTTTTTTGCTCAACACCAGTGATAGAGCTCGCATATTCATTTCTATGAACATGAGTTTGTGTCCCTGGGGTTCACGCTTTTGTGATCATCAGATAAACTGTCTGAATATCGCAAAAGCGTTAAACCCAGAGTAACAAATTCATACCAATACAACTAAATATATATATATATATATATATATATATATATATATATATATATATATATATAGTGTAAAATGATCGTAAAATGATATAATACTATATTATGTTTGTTGTTAAAATTCTTTAAAGATAATAGGAGACAAGTCACCTGCACAATGTGTCATTTTCATGGAGTTTAACCTCTCCAGTATGACAGCCATTTTGGCATTAAAACACCGTGGGGCAGACCACCGTAAATTGTTTAGAGTTATCTTCCTCTCGAAGCTTTATGGTTCGGAAGAACTCAGTGTTACTTTTGGTGAGGTCTTTACTCAGTGTAGAAATTCATCCTCCATAATATATATATATATATATATATATATATATATATATATATATATATATATATATATATATATATATTACCCTTCCCAGTGTATAGGCAATTTAGTAAATACAATATAATGATTGTCAGTAATTATATATTAGATAATCGTATCTGTCTATATTTCTGAGATGAGGTATTATGTACATTATTTCCATTATTCGGACTATTGTCCTTATCTTTGTCGCAATATTTATTACAACGTTTCGGCCGTTGTACGCTCCGGCATTCTTCAGGTGGTTGGAATGTCGAATTGAACCGTTTATTTCGCCATGTGTCCTCAAAGACATATGGCACAGTGAATAAAGGCGTTGGTTAGATCCAGTGACAGGACCCAAAGAGTGTGAGTTCAATACCCGGTTAAGGCAGAGGAGAACTTTCAGAGGGTAAAAATTAACAGGAGATAACTGATAACTGACATCCATTAAACATGGCACATGGAACTAGAACGGTCTACCCCAATGAGCGAAATAAAGAGATCGTTATACTCCGGCAGAAATCACATATTTTTTTTATTAAGTTTCCTCGAATATGCAGGCCAGCCGATGTTTAATGGATGTCAAGGACACAGTGGATAAAGGCGTTAGTTAGATCCAGTGACAGGACCCAAAGAGTGAGTTTCAATGGAGAACTTTCAGAGAGAAATTAACAAGGAGATAACTGACATCCATTAAAAAGAAATCATGACAAGTGGAACTGGAACAGTCCACCCCAGTGAGCGAAATAAAGGGTTCAGTTCTACATTTCAACCACCTGAAGAAGGTCAGAGCGTACAACAGCTGAAACGTTGTAATAAATATGGTGACAAAGATGAGGACAATAGTCCGAATAATATAAACAGTTTAATCCAATTATGTCTTGTCTTATACAATTTCTGTGCCAAATTGGGACATTCACCGATGAGTATGTCGTCAACTATGCCGCTTGTCCACTCATCTCCCATTTGTTTCTTTGTTATCTGTCTATTCTGGTGTTTATTGTATTCACTCTGAAGGTCTGCTCCTTTGCTACAAATATACGTTGTTATTATTATTATTATGATTATTATTATTAGTAGTAGTAGTAGTAGTAGTCGTAGTAGTAGTAATAGTATTAGTAATATTAGCAGCAGTAATGATAATGATAATATTAGCCGTTTCCTTATAAGGAAATATTTGGCATTAATTAACCGAGCAGCCAGAACTGATGTCGTTTAAAATATAGGTTTCTCACGTCCAATATTTTTTATCACTCTTTCCAAAATTAATAAGAATTTCCTTGCTAAACATTTATTTGTAGTAATGTCGATTGTCAAAATATTAATTATGTCATTATTTTCTCTTCGGGTTTCATTTGATTTTAGTTGCTACTCCTGCTGAAATTCCTCAATTGATATCGTTTCTCTTATTAAGTATAGTTATTGTTTGTAGTATATCATTAATATGCCTCTTATTTGTGACATATTTTTAATTTATTTAATAAATTGATAAAATTTTATTAATGTTATTTTTTGTTTTATGCAAAATATTTATTGTTATTATGAGCTTTTTTAGAGATCATATTATATTCTACTTTTGTGTTGTTGCAAAGGAATTGTTGAACTTTTTTTGTTTTGCTGTCCTGCTGGTCGGTGACATACGACTTCATCGAACTTCTCATTAATCGCCATTAAGTCTTATTTGAATTGTTATTTTCAAAGATGTCTTCACTAAGTGGGCAAATGAAGTCTATAAACAAAATTTGTTTCTGGAACTTATAATTTTTTACTGTAACGTTAAGGGTGATTATTTAGGAGAGATATTGCAGAATCATGTACAGACCAAAAGAAATTGAAATCAAGGAAGGGTAGGTATTAGGTGTCATTTAATAATGTTTCCAACGGTTTGTTTTTTGCTATATATTCGAGTAGCGTCAAGGATTTGAAAACATGTAAAAAATAGAGAAGAAGCAAATTTTAATATTGCCATTCATCAGTGAAAAGCATCCTGGGTATGACGATAAACTACATCCGCGTCCTGGGTAAGACAATAAACTACGTTTAACAACAATGCCCCTGATCAGGAGGTTTTGAGTAACGTGGAACCATCTTTTCATTTCTGGTGTTTCCAGGTCCACCCTGACCTGGGGTTGGGTTCCAGTTATGGGCAAATAGCTAACCCCGTTAGCCATTATCAGAAAGTCATTGCCAAAATGAAAGTTAATTAATTAAGATGAGCGTACGAACAAGATTTTATTTAATAAAGTTTTGTTTATTATTATTATTTCTTAATAAGTAACTCTCTTTCTCTCCCTCCTCTCTCTTTATATATATATATATATATATATATATACATATATATATATATATATATATATATATACATACATATATAAAAGCTTTAGACAGGATAATTATTCTCCATTTATATATATATATATATATATATATATATATATATATATATGTGAGTGTGTGTGTGTATGTGTATGTTTGTATATATGTATATATATGTATGTATACATGTATATATATAATTATATATATATGTATATATATATATACATATATATATACATACATATATATATATAATTATATATATACATGTATATATATGTATGTATACATGTATATATATAATTATATATATATGTATATATATATACATATATATATATACATACATATATATATAATTATATATATACATGTATACATACATATATATACATATATACAAACATACACATACACAAACACACACACATATATATATATATATATATAAATGGAGAATAATTACTCTGTCTAAAGCATTTAATTCTTCAAAAAAGGGCTCAATAGAGTGTAGAGCTTATAAAAAATAAACGTGTAAATTTAATTAATATTTATGATAACCAATGCAGGAGGGAAAATGAATTTCAAGAAAACTAGAGTCCAATAATATTCAGACCCAGTAAGCATTCCCTCTGTTTACAAAGGGAAGGCCCACGGGATCTGATATACAAGGACTCTAGAACCTTGAGGTGATAGGAGTGGGAGAGGATAAATTAAAAAAACGGTCGGCCCCAAAATCAAAGACGCAATTCCTACTATTTATAACATACTCTGCAATAGAAGAGTCAGATTTATTAATTAGTTGACTTTTCCTGGCATCCAGATTCAAAATACGGGTTGGGGGGGGGGGGTAAATGTTGCTTTATTCCCAGATCCAAACGTTGAGACGTCCTCCCTATGTAGTCGAGTCCACAACTACACTTATATCTATAAATCACTGAATAACATGATGGTGGGGGGCATCTTTACGAATATGAAAGGTAATTAGGACGGGTAACAAATATTACGCGAACATTAGCCGAAAAATAACAGCTATTAATCGCACGCGAAATTCGCCAAGCTAATATATAAGGCGTTGTTCTGTTTACATCTTATATTAAGTAAGTTGCTTATATTAAAATATTTGGTTTATATGCACATTTATATCTATATACAGACAATGCTCTACACCGAATGACGGCAGTCTGATAAATGCTTGAATACAATCTTCATGTCAATGTATTCTAGGAATGGAATCATACAGCTTCCTGAATTCTTTCAGCAGAAATTTTCAGCCAGTCTTCCATTAACACCTGCTCCAGCTCTTTAAGACACGACGGTGGAGGATAGCGGCTCCTAAATTGTTGCTCCAAAATACACCACAAATGTTCAATAATATTGATATCTGGAGATTGGTGAGGCCACTCCATGTGTTCTAGCTCACTTTCATGCTCTTCGTCCCAATTGTTAACCACTCGAGTGGTATGTATTGGAGCATTATCGTCTTGGAAGGTGCAGTCACCATCAGGGAATAAAGTTTGGGCCATTTGATGAACATGATCCCCCAAAAAGTTCAGCTAATCTTTGCTGTTGATTGTACCATGCAGGGAAACTATTGGACTGAGACATTTCCATGATATGGGGGCCCAAACTATTACTGATCCACCTCCATGCTTCACTGTTGGAAGAAGGCAGTCAGGGTTGTAAGCTTTTTTGGGCTGCCTCCACATATAAACCCGCCCTGAAGTTGGGAAAAGAGAAAAACCGAACTCTTCTGAGAATGTGACTTGCTTCCATTGGTTTGCAGACCAGGAATTGTAATCTCTGCACCCCTTCAACCTCTTCTGAATGTTGCGAGTGAAGAGAAGTGGTTTTCTTACAGTGACTCATCCATGATATGCAGCCTTATTGAGCACCCGACGAACATTAATAAACGCAGTACTACAGAAATGTGCTCCTAAACTGGATCCAGTACTTTCCAAACTATATAACTATTGCCTCACTGACTCTTGCTTTCCAGCCTGTTGGAAGTACTCATCTGTTGTCCCTGTTTTTAAGAACACTGTAGACCCTTCTGACACATCTAACTACCGCCCTATAAATCTCCTGCCAGTCTTCGGCAAAGTCTTCGAGGCTTTAATCAACCCCGAAGTGGTTAAACACCTCAACCCATGATCTAATCTCTGATACGGTTTCCGCTTTGCCCGGTCTACCGCTGACGTGCTTACGGCCATAACTGAACTTTTCTGGCAAGCTCTTGATAATAACGGCGAAGCTCGAGCTGTGGCTCTAGTTATCTTGAAGGCGTTTGATAGGATTTGGCATGCTGGCCATCTACGTAAACTTCAAGGATACGGTCTTACAGGTCGCTTATTTGATTTAATCCAGTCATTCCTGTCAAACCGTGACATGAAAGGTCATCCCAAACGGGTTCTCCTTCAGTTCCTTTCATCCGAACGCTTGAGATCCACGAGGATCTATCCTTGGTCCTACGCTGTTTCTGATCTTTATCTAAGATCTTCATGATGTCATCAGTTATCAAGTAGGCCTCTACACAGACGCACTAGCATTTACTACTGTATCAATATTAAATACGGCATTGCTGACAAAGATAACCTAGCCGTCGGTCTCGAAAAGAACCCCAAATTGTGGTTGATTGGGACAGGAAGTGGTTTGTAAATGCCTCCAAACAAAACTGATCTCTTTTAACCACCATAGAGAAAGTTCCCTGACTCAGCATGGATGATGCTCAACTTGACGAGAGCGTCTCACTGCGTCTTTTTGGTCCCACGTTTTCCACTGACATGAGGTGGAATAGCTACATTGAATCAATAGCTTCATTTACTGCAAGGAAAGTTGGTTCTCTGTGTCGGGCCATTGAATACTGTCACTATATATGGTCTGGTACCCCAGCTGTTCATCTCGAGTTTCTCGACAAAATCCAACGACGGATATGCAATGTGATAGGTCCTGGCTTGACATCGCGACACCAGTCACTTTGCCACATACGTGATGTAGCTCCCATCTGTCTTTTCTACAAATATTTCCATGGTAATTGCTCTGACGAGCTATTTTCACTGGTGCCCCGACTGCATGAATTTAAGCGTTCTACTAGGTTGGCATCTCGGTCCCACCCTTTCACTGTCGTAACAGTTAAATGTAACCGCCTCTTCTACTCCAACAGCTTTTGTCTCATTTCTCTTCCACTTACTTGCTTCCCTGATAACTATAATCTTCATCTATTTGAATGTAATGTCAATCGACATCATCTGATGCCTTGACCTTGATCCTTGTCCTTCTTGTCCTTTCTTTATACACCCCCCTTCTCTCTTACTTTCATCTTTGCTTTCTAGTGCCATTCCCCTGTCTTTCTTGGGGTGAAATGCTTAAAAAATATGAAAGGGTACATTCAGTACGAACGAGTGGAATATGCAAGGACCATAATTAAAGAAGTTACTTAGCAGAAACTTTATCTTTAAAAGGAAGCATTACACACAAATTTAAATTAGCTAATAGTTAAATAACTATTTGGTAATAGAAAAAAATATGCTTTTCCCCATCGTGAAAATGGAAGGGCATTTTCAGCAAAAAAGGAAAAAAATGGCAAGAAAAATATTATATTTAGGATGGCGGTTCTTATATATTTCTCAGACTCAACAGATTTAGCAATTCCACACTTTCATTTGTGTCAATCTGACCCATTTAATAACATTCAGTAATAAAGGAGTTGAATACTTATTTCCAAATATTTTCGAGGGAAAATCCTCATTCCTTGAAACCTAAAATCGGAAATGTGCCATCACATTAGGGTGAATTTACTTACCATTAAGATGTTTTGATTTCCTTAAATTATATTCAAGTACATTTCATTTCAAGATAGAATTTCTACCATTTATCACAAACCTGGGGGAGATATGGATTCATACCTTTCCCAAATGTATTTGCGTGTTAATGTAGCGGACCTGATTTCTAATTTCGAGCTCGCTTTTGATAACCCCCATCCACATATCACTGTAATAAATAATACAATAGGACTATTATAAATATATTATATATGAAGGTACACATAAAGTTTAAAAAAACAAAAAACATATTAAATAAGATATCTTTCACCACACTAGACCGTATACTGAAGTGCGTATAAACTAATTACTACTACTACTACTTCTATTACTACACTACTACTACTACTACTACTACTACTAATAATAATAATAACAATAATATAGCACCCACTTAATAATAATAATATAATACCCGGTGTGATAGAATGGACCAATATCTGCATTGGAAAATATGCAACTCTTACCGAAAGGAAACTGCAAGAAAATAGTATGAACACCACCCTGACTCGGTTACGGAAATCGGACCTGTAACAATTTTATGGGACTTTACAATACACACAGACAGAACAATCAACGCTAATCGCCCATACATATTGAGACCGCAATATGTGCCTTCTTACTGACATGACAGTCCCTGCAGACTGCAATGTATCTTTGAAGATCTCCAAAAATCTATCAAAATACAAGTACCATGAAATCGAAATTTAAAACATGTGGCACACTAGGTTATCAACAATTCTAGTTGTAGTTGAAGCCCTCGGATTGATTGGAAAAGATTCCAATAGACTCATTGAAAGGATTATCTTTAGCCTATGCCTTAAAAATACAAAACCATGTACTCATATGTACAGCCTACAGCTTCGGAAGTGTTTTATTTATGTAAAAAAATGTAGTTTTATTTCATTTGAAAAAAAAAACTATCTAAAAGAGTGCTCAGTGTAAAATGTCATGATGCCATTTCTGACATTAGATCTCTGATTGGGACCCGGAAAGTGATTAGTATGTAGCAGAATATTTTGTAACTCATTATCTCAGTTGCGTCTCTGTCTTTGGCCAGAGTGCGCTCAGGGGCGGCTCCTTCAAAAGAAAATTATACTGAAAGGTGCGCGGCACTGGGGAACAGCTGCCCGAGGCCGCTCGCTCTCATTGCACCAGAGAGAAAGAGAGAGATAGAGAGAGAGAGAGAGAGAAAGAGAGAGAGAGAGATCGGTGCTCGCAACGATACCAACGCAACCGACAGTTGAGTGGGCTTAGAGCAATTTTTGTTTCTAACCAGGGTGTACACGCTCGGGTCCCCAACATAAAAATTGACCTTTTTTCACAAATCTTCTTAGTGGGGAAACAGTAAATACTTAAATTCTTCGTATACACCATAAATCCAAGGAAATAATAATAATAATAATAAAAATAATAATAATAATAATAATAATAATAATAATCGTTCTAGTGAGAGCTCTCGGATTGGTTGGAAAAGTTTCCATTAGACTAACTGAAGGGATTCCTGGAAGCCCATGCCTTTGAAGAAATACAAAAAATTGTTTTCACGAGTACAGCCCACACCTTACGAAGAGCTTTGTCTATGTATTTTTTTTCAGTGGAAAATGTCATGATAGCATTTCTAACCTTAGAGTACACAGAAGAAATCAAAGGAAAAAATAATAATAATAATAATAATAATAATAATAATAATAATAAAAAATAGAAAGAAAAGCAAAAGAGCCTGGTTATAGCTTCATGCTTAAAGGCAGTGCATATAAAGAACAAAAAGAACAATATTATAATAATTTATTTCATAACTTAAGAAAACATCATGAGATTAAAAAAGGTTAAAAAGAGGGTATTTTCTGTTATTATTTTATGCGTAAAATCTTTTATTCGGTTTAGTTATCTTAAGTTGGTTGCCTCGCTCAGTATCTTTCAACTGGTGCGATCATTGACAATATTCACGTCTATGCTTCATTGGATATTATTAAAGATTTATTTTTACATTGATTGACGAGTTCTTGCTTAATCTGTGAGAAGCGAATATGAAGAACGCATTCTTCTAAAAGAACAAACCGACCGAAAGAGAGTAATCGAAACAAAAACAGTGACAATAGGCATCCGATATATTTTATCGAATAATGGCAAACCTTTCACCCCAGAACTTCAAATTTTGGCTTTGGCGATATTTATTATACAGTAATGCTAAGCGTATTTGCCAAATTCTGCTGTCTATAAAGATATAGGATTAAAGAAAAGACTGAAATCGATAAGATCTCTACCAAATTATATTCGAATTTGTATCATATTAAGGACTAAGGAAATAAAATACTACCTTCAAAAAGGCTGCAGCTGGTTCAATAAATGACATCAAACGAATCGGTTATTGGATAATCTAGCTCCATTGCCAAAGACGGCGATTTACAGAAGTCAGTCATGATATTCCTAAGCGGAGGAATATAGATTTTGGACTATAAAATTTTAAGATTTCTCTTGATAAAATGACAAGAGGTAGTCCCTGACAATGCATACAAAATACTGTTTACATTCAGATCGGGGAGCAGGTATAATAATTTGTCAATATTTGCAGATGCTTGTTGATTTTTTCCCCCGTTGCTCACATTCATGGTACGAAACAGTAGAACGCCAGGTGAAATAATTTAATTGCTTCCACGTTTCATTCATAACGAGGCTCTTGCTTTTTTATTGAGTTTCCATATAAAAACTGCAGACGTGTCGGCGCATTTAGTTTTTTTTTTATAGATTCCCACAAATGGTGTATCAGATAGAAATCATTTTCTGCTACAAATGCCGGCAATACTGTATATTTGATATTTACTAAACGAAAACATGCCATTCCATTAGGGTGCAGGTGCTGACAATGAAGATTATTTGATTTCGATAAATAATAGTCACGTACATTTCACTTCAATATACAAATCTTACTTTCTTAATCCATAGCTAGGTGTAGGATATGAAATCATACCTCTTCCAAGTGTATTTGCGCATAAGTGAACATAACGAACCCGACTTGAATTTGAACTCAGATAAGCGATTTCAAATTCAGAGCCACATTCTATTACACCCCGCGCATATCCCTGCAATTACTAAAGGAATATCACTATTATAATCATATTAAATATGAAGCTACGAATAAAATTAATAAACTAAAAATAAACACATTGAATAAAATGTTTCACCACAGCAGAGAATATCTTGAAGTTTGCAGAAAATATTTAATAATAATAATAATAATTATAACAATGTAAATGTATAAA
>OZ038476.1:143279536-143294536 GCA_964036315.1 Acanthosepion esculentum
ATTTACTTTATTTATTTGGGTTCATTGATTTTGTTTCTTATTTGTATATTCTAAAGGCACTTATAAACCATACAGAAAACCCAATGATAAATCAATCTATATACACACATCTTCCAACCACCCGCCTTCTATAATCAAACAGATCCCCAAATCGATTAACCGCAGGCTTTCCGACAATTCCTTCATTGGATCTATATTCAACAAAGCTAAGAAAGACTACGAAACAGACCTAAAAGATAGCGGATTCCCAGCAACACTCACATACTCACCACAGAACACAAAAAAGGCCAACAGGAAAAGAAATATCATATGATTCAACCCACCGTACAGCGAAAACGTAAAAACAAACGCAGGAAAAATATTCTTCAAACTCTTACACAAAAACTTCCCGGAATCAAGTACCCTACATAAAATATTCAACAAAAAATCAGTAAAAATCAGCTACAGATGCACCGAGAAAATGGCACAAATAATAAAAAAGCACAAAAGGAAAATTATCAACAAACCAAACGAACAAATTAAACCCACGTGCAACTGCAGAATAAAGAACGAATGTACCTTAAAAGATAATTGTTTATAAAACAACGTAATATCCCAAGCCACGATAAAATCACCGGGTAATGAAGAAAAAGTATATATAGGAGTAACTGAAGGTCCCTGGAAGCAAAGAAATTTACACAAAAAACACATCTCTCAAAAATAATAAATATGCGAACAGCACAATGCTTTCTAAGTATATCTGGGAAATTAAAAACAAAACGCAGACAACACCAAAAACATCTAGGAAAATAAGGAAAAGCTCATCAGCCTTCAACAACCAATCAAAAACTTGCAACCTTTTCTAACTATCATTACCTTCCCAGACCAAAATAAATTATTACGTAAATTTAAGTAAAAGATCCGAGCTCATCTCAAAATGCAGACATGAAAAGAAATTATTACTACGTTACTTAAAAATCTAAAACGGAAAAAGTAAAATAAAAAAATAAATAAACAAAAAGGAAAATAAAATAAGCTAAATAAATTAACACAAACAAATCACCAAATCACACCTGTTAGAATAGAAGAAATAGAATAAAAAATAAGAAATGTAGAACTCCCTCCCCTCTTCCTGTTTCCCTGATAGCTATAATATCCAACTATTCAAATGTAATGTCAATCGACGTTTCCAGATGCCCTGATCTATCCCCTATCCGTCTCTTCATCTTTTCCTCTATCACTATTATTTGCTCCAGCTCCAACTCTCTATAACCCCATGCGTGCTAATGGCTTCCCGCCTTGCTTGGGGTGAAACGCTTAAAACAAAAGAAGTACAACGTGACTCATTCTGTTGAGAATTAATTAATGACTAGCAGAAAACGGTTAATTTCCGAGAGAATGGAAATGAAAATTGCTATAGATCATCAAAGAATCGTGACTTCACGACAAAGGACATTGTCAATGATGTAAACGGATCAGAGTTTAATGTATCGATGAAGACAGTCATTAAAAGGACTTCGAAACTTTCGCTCAAGTTAAACTCTCGTGGTTTGGAATAAAGACTTAAAATGCAGATTAGCTTAAGCTAGAAGCCATTTAGAACATGGGAGTATTGAAAGTTTATTTCATGGTCAGATGAAACCAAAGTAGAATTATTTGGTCACATGAATTCCCGTTATGTACGGAGGAAAGTGGATGAAGCACACAAACCGTAAAAAATATACCCTCCCTATCATTATGCACGCAGGTGGGAGCATTTTGCTCTGGAGATGCTTCACTGCTTTTGGACCAGGAGAACTAGTGACAGTACAGGTTATCATGAAACACTAACTATTTCTAAAGATAATATAGAACAAAGTGTACGAAAGCTGTCTTTGGGGCGACATTGGACGTTCCAACATGAATGTGACCCGAAAAACCCGGTACGAATTGTTATAAAATATTTAAATTACATCAAATGTAAGGTATTGGCGTACGCCATCAAAGTCCGGACGTAAACCCCATTGAAATTTAATGGGCATATTGGAAAAAAAAGTAAGAGAAAGAAGTCCTTCAATTTCTCAGCCACTAGAAGCTATTGCTGAGGAAGATTTGAGCAAAATACCTATCAATAGGTGTAGCATTCTTGGAAGGAATTATAAAAAACGATTCAAAGGCAATAATAAAAATTAAAGGTTACACAATTGATTATTGAGGAAAGAGGGCCAGTATTTTTGTCCTATGTTAAATGTTTTGGTGTTTTTTTGTATCATTGTTTGACATTGAAATAAAAATTTTGTTGTGGGCGCCGCTGCACATTCTTTCAAATCCATTATCTGATAATTTGTGAACGATCCTCAGGGAATTTCTAAAGACAATTTCAGGTATTTCAGGCTCTTATTAAATATGGAAGAAGGATGTGAATAATTCTGTCAACACACACACACACACACACACACACACACACACACACACATATATATATATATGTATATAAATATATATGTAACTTTTATATATATTATTTATATATTGTATATGCGCGGAACTTATTGGAAAGCACCCAATATCAGTGATAGCGCTAACATATTTAGCTAGATTGATGTCTATTAATAAATATATATATATATCTTTGTGCGTGTGGAGGGTGTATTAACCCCACTCATCGTCATATATATAATGGTGAACTAAATGACGATGATAAAAACCAAAACGTTGAGGTGCACAGGAAACATGGGATCATAGTGGTAGGGAATCAAACAAGGACTCTGTTAAATGCTGATATCAATATTTAAAAAACAGTAAAAGCATGGTCTGAGGCGTCCTTTGCGTGAATTGAAGCGTCTACCTTTGTAATTATCTATGAAGATAGCATCATATTGCAATCCTTCATTATTTACATGCGGAATTTTCTCCTCATCTTTGTTGTTATTAATTCAATGTTTCGATCGTTGCAGCCTCCGATTTCATCATGGGAATTCGAACAGTAAGTTTTATGTAATCTATGCGTATAGATTCTTTTCGTTTCTTTGGCCACGCAGACATAAAATCTCGTCTAGTCATTATCTTGCATTCTTCAGTTATTTCCCCCCTTTTTTCCCATAGAGTTTTGGTCTGCACCAGCCGGCGGAGGGATTGAACTCACAATTACTATGTTAATTATTATATTAGCATTGGTTAGTGAAATTAGTGACAAATTAATTGTAATTGCCGACAGACATAGACACCGTGGAAATTGGGCAAGCAATTACTGAAAAATTACTAAGTAAGAAGTAGATGAGGTATCCGTAGAAATGATTATCAAAAAATAATCCCCTTCTAAGAAAAACAAAAGGTTTTACTAACAACAAAGACGAATATAATTAGTTTCTAGGATAGTTGCATACTGGACGTTTGAGTCCCGCATATTGTGTGCCAGACATTAGCGTCCCTAGACATATGTGTCTCTGGATAGTTGCTTAGCTCTGATATTTGTTGAAGCTTTTAAAGGCAATTACCATAATTTTTGGAAAAGAAAAGAGGTAGTAATCATAATTTTTTTAAAAAGGCAAAAAATAAAATAAAAATTCATATTTGCTTAAAATGCAATAGCAAATTAACAGTGTTGCAAGATCACTCTACACATCGCAATAGCAGATTTACAGTGTTGCAAGATCACTCTACGCATCGCAATAGCAGATTTACAGTGTTGCAAGATCACTCTACACATCGCAATAGCAGATTAACAGTGTTGCAAGATCACTCTACACATCGCAATAGCAGATTTACAGTGTTGCAAGATCACTCTACACATCGCAATAGCAGATTTACAGTGTTGCAAGATCACTCTACACATCGCAATAGCAGATTAACAGTGTTGCAAGATCACTCTACACATCGCAATAGCAGATTAACAGTGTTGCAAGATCACTCTACACATCGCAATAGCAGATTTACAGTGTTGCAAGATCACTCTACGCATCGCAATAGCAGATTTACAGTGTTGCAAGATCACTCTACGCATCGCAATAGCAGATTTACAGTGTTGCAAGATCACTCTACACATCGCAAGTACGTTTTTTGTTTCATCGATGTTTTTCTTATGTTAGTAGTAGCTGTAATTTTCCTCGCCACAAATATTTTTTCACCAGTGTTTGATTTTGGAAACTTGGCCAAATAAAATTATAATCTATAAAATCCAGAATCTATTAGATGCTTTTGGTACACACTGCTGGAGTGAACTGAAACTGCTAGCTTAATTTTCTCTTGCCTTAAAAAAGGATTTTCTCTCTCTTTTTTATTCATGGTAACTACGTTTCTGTTTCTGTAGAGTAATCAAAATTATTGATGCGCAAATTTCTATATTAAACAACACTTAAAAAATGGTAACTTCAAAAAATTATCAGAGGTACACAATTATCCAGAGACGCATTTGTCTAGGGACGCAAATGTCCTGTATGCTAGTGTTCATCCACCGTATACTTATACACATATTTAAGGAGGTAGTAGTAGATTAGTACCTAGTTATAATGGTATTGTACCAAGGAGAATCGAATTTACTATCCGTGAAAATATATTTTAATTAGCTTTGGTACTTATCCATCCAAAATCTATATATTATTTCTTATGCATCAGGATAGAAGCAATCATGAACCTCTCTATATAAACCGTCCTGGGTATGAGGTTAAACTACGGCTTCCTGGGTAAGACGATAAACTACGTCCAACATCAAGGCCTCTGATCAGGAGGTTTTGGGGAGCGAGGAACCACCTCTTAATTGATGGTGTTCGCCAGTCCACCCTGACTCTGGTTAGTAGCACCTGTTAGATTCCCAGCTATGGGCAAATAGTTAACACCCAGACTACATCCGCGTCCTGGGTAAGACGGTAAACTACGGCCAACAGCAAGGCCTCTAATAACACGTTTTTGAAAAAATAATGTTGCCAGCTGTGCGTTTTAGAAAAAAAATAATATTACTGTTTTTGAAAGAATAATATTACTGTTTTTGAAAGAACAGTGTTGCCGGCTATACGTTTTTCAGGAAAAAAATATTAACAGAAATAGATTTTTGACAAAACAAAAATATTAACAGGAAAAAAAAAGTTGTCGACATTAAATGACTCATTGCGGTTGATATACCGTAAAAGAAACCAAACCAAACCTTTCTCTTTATTTTTACAGTAAATTACAGTTTCAACAGTCTGGAATTCAGGGTTTTCCTTATAATAGTCCGGGTGCTAAACACAGCTAGAGAGAATTGTTTATCTTTCTATTTATCTGATAATGGGTGCTTTTTTACAGTAAGATTCACCCTGTACAATCTGAGGCCATTCGTGTTAGAGGATTTTTATTAGGGGGCAGTTTACACAGACAGGGGAAATAATGGTAAATCTAGATTTGAACTGGTTAAGATTGTAGTGATCGGGGAAGCCACCTGTTCCACAAAGCAGTGGGTCGTGTGTAATAGGCAAAAAAAGACTGATCCATAGATTTCCCAATAGCGTTTGTCCGAAAGTAAACACAACTTAATAGCGTAGAATTTTAATGGTAGAATATGCACAAATAGCATTTGTTTTGAGTTATCGAAGGACTGGAAATATTAAAATCTGAATTAAAATAAGCTCTAACCAAAACTGAAAAGAAACAAAGTTGCAAGATCAGACGGAATCCTAAAAGAGATGCTGTCAGCCTGAGATGCTTTCGGCATTGACAAGACTACAGACATAATAAATGAAATATACAACAGGGGTGATATAACGGAAGACCTAATAGATCTATTTTCACTGCCTGAAAAGCAAAGTTCAAATGAATGTCAACCCGATCGGACAATCGGCTTAATGAGCTATATAACAAAATCTATAGACATTATGATTAATATAGCTCCCAGCAGAATTAGACTTGAAATAGGCCAAGAACAGTACGGGTTCGTTAAAGACACTAGAACAAGGAATGCAATATTTATGCTCAGAATGATATAAGAAAGACCAATACATGCAAAACGATGTATACCTATGATGTATAGATTATGCTTAAGTGTTGGATAAAATATATCACAAAGAATTATTACAACTGCTGCGTAACCTTAACATATTTGGGAAAGATAGTAGAATAATGTAGAACAAAAACTGTGAGCACACTGATTGCATACGGATAGAAAATTAATTCAGTAATTGTACAAAAACGGGAAGGTGCGTAAGACAAGGATGGGCCTTCTCACCGGACTTATTCAACTTATACAGTGACGAGATTCTGAGAGAGTTAGAAAACACACCAGGGATCATTATTAGTGGCCACATTCTTAATAACATAATGACACTGGTGTCACTGTATTGATAGCAAGCGCAGATAGAGAAGTAAAAGAACTCCCACAAATGGTTGTGAAGAAATGCGATTAGAAAGGATTAAACGTAATGAACATAAAAAAATTGATATACCAAAATAAATCAAGAATTTAAACAACAGGGATGTATTTTAACAAAGGTCAGAAGCTGCGACACCGAATTCTGAAGGCGCATTGGGATAGCGAAAAATGCCTTCCCAAAGCTAAGTAACATATTAAAAAACAGAAAGATTTCGTTAGAAGCAAAGAAAAAAGGGTAACCGTTGTATAATATCGGTCCTCGTGTATGCTAGAGAATGCTGGCTAATCTCATCATACATTAAGAACTGATGAGGCAACAGAAATATGGTTCTAAGAGCGGATGCTGAGCATGCTATGAGCTAACCGTGTGAACTACGACGAAGTTTAGAGAAAACGGAAACAAAATGAACATAAGAAAGAGACAGTTGAAATTTGTAAAGCGCATAATGAGGAAAGAGAACTTGGGGAGTTTGAGACAAACATGCCATATTGGAGACACACATACCATATTGAAGACACACATGCCATAGTTTTCCTCTGTCTCTTTTATACTCAAGAGGGAGAAAGGAAAACAGCATAACCTTTCTATCAAACCTCTGTAATTGGATCGTAGAGGTACAAACAACGGGACGTTGTGTATAGCCATGATCGACAAGGTCCTGAATGGACAAGGCCCAAGATCTTTCCAGATTTGAGTTGCATCCTTTCTTGGGGCCATCTCAGGTATTGTGGAACGTCGGCTGCAATTTAATTGTTGTGGTGAAAAACCTCCGTTGATGTGGTTTTCTGCTATTTTGTACTATTCTTTATGATTCTGAAACGCCAGGCCAAGACATTCAAAGTACTATCTGAGATTTCGTGGCTTCATTCCCTCGAAATCATTTTAACTATTAATCTGAGAAAACATTTTTTTACAACTGGTAGTTTAGATAATTCTAAAAGAGTTTAACGCCGTGTATCGGAAAACATTAGAAATGTTTGATCTGACGAGATTATGAGACATAATGAACACGAGACGTTGTGGCCACTCATTGACTTGCTTCGAGGTACCCGACTGTTTGAAAGATGGCGTGTGTCTGTTGTGTTTCTTGATAAAATAGAGAACACTCTTTTGTCGTGTCGGGATATGTTTGTATCCGACAAAAATATATGGAAAATCCCGAAGTTAAATGTCAATAACAGATGGCAAATAGGTCCGTTTATATTTGGAAAATAGACAAAGACAGATATATGAGGAGATATTCTGAAAAGGTCTTCGTTCGCTTCCCCCATGACACACAAAATGAAATCAGTTTTCACATTACAACCAATTTTCTTGCCCTTTTCCAGTTATCCATAGTAAAAAATAATTATGTGATATTGTTCATAAGTATTCCTATTAGTAATAAACTCGGAGTAAGATGAAAGATGTGGAGAGCCGTGTTCGCCCACGTCACCAAGAAAGAGATGGACTGATAAGCATGGAGCGTGAATATTTTGTTGTTATTCCATTTTCTCACCTACATTCATTTAGAATTCACTCGCTAAAGACTTTTGACAAATATGATGCATTTTTAGCGGATGACATTACTCACTGACTCTTCAATTACTGTAACTGAAGTCGATCCATAT
The DNA here is from genome assembly GCA_964036315.1 of Acanthosepion esculentum. Classification (NCBI taxonomy): domain Eukaryota; kingdom Metazoa; phylum Mollusca; class Cephalopoda; order Sepiida; family Sepiidae; genus Acanthosepion; species Acanthosepion esculentum. The sequence goes on from OZ038476.1 coordinate 143,287,446, forward strand.
TTCGTATGTCTTCAATACAAACCTACAAGAATCACAACTGGCGAGATCTTAATTGTGTTAGATAGAAATCGCCACATCTCTTTGTAGCATTAAATAGAATAATTGTTAATGACATGCCATATTTTTCAGTAACCTGTCGTTGAAGATTGGATAATGCAATGTACCAATTGACAAGAAGGATATGTATTAACAAAGGTATGTGTATGTGAGAGAAGGCACGGTGGAGTAATGGATATCGGCTTGCATTGAGGAATCGGAGACCCGAGTTCGAATTCCAGTCGGATCCATTACATTCACTTACGTGATAGTACCCTTGGAAAAGGTGTGAATGCTATTCTTCGGTCAGGACAGGCTGGTCTAAGAGAAGGACAACTGTGAATTCAAACCCGGATTGGAGCCTCGAAGGCGGATGGACGGCACTTTCGGATACATTCTGCAGTTGGTTTTATACTCCTGCAGTTGGTTTATCCTCTCCTTTGGACTCTGCTTGCAAGGCCGAGTGGGGAACTAGACGTCTGGGCAGCACTAGTTCTCCATATATCCCGCCCAGTCTCGTAGCGCACCACTCTATTCCATCGTCCCTCGAGACTGATGGATGCCGAATACGACGATTTGTGAGAATTTAAGAGAATACTTACGATTAAAGACAACCGATAGGTGTCCATCCCAGATTGGATTTCCAGGGCTAGTGAAAAGGGGCAAGGGTGTTGGGTGGGATTTAGATGATTATAACTCTGCTAAACACCGGGTTAAAGATTTTGGGCAAGATCCTGACGATCAGTTGTCGCGAGTTTGTTGGGGCCCGAGCAGACTTGTGGTGTGAGAAGACAAACACTTCACAGTAACCTGCATCTGATCCGCACGATCATAGATGGTGTAAAAGAAGAACAAGCCGCGCCGATCAATTTAGATCAGGGTCGGTTATCAGTACCTGGCTGCTGTCCTGAAAGCCGCCTGATTCGAACCCGACTTCCCCAAATGGATAGGCCTCCTGTTTCGTCCCTCCACCTCCGGTGCTGTGGCATGTGGTTAAGTTTTATGATTTATAAAGATGTTTTTATGGTATCTCCAGAATTATTGCATGCGCGCGTAGCGTTTATTCGTGGCCAAATGGGATTGGCGTGGTCAGTTCTTTTTTCTGTTAAAAGCATACATACCCTTGTATAGATATGAATTCAATTTTTCTCTCCCCCAGGAAGGAATAAATAGTGGGGTAGACTTAAGGATCTTGCATTGCTTCGCAAAGAATATAAAAGAAGGTTAATTTTGAATTCAAATCTGGTTTGGCTAAGAAGGACGCAAATACACCTTACTTGCTTCGGAAAGCGAAGCAGCAGAAAAACCTATGGTGGTGAGGCTGTAGCGCTACAAGAGAGTTTTACGGGCTACGATCGTAAAACATAAATATTATTCAAAAGTGTATATTGATGGTTCAAGACAACTTCACTTGGATTTAATCGTTTGAAAGTTTTTATTAAATAAAGTAGAAATATTCTGAAGGCATTTTGATAGTATGCTTAAAATGTATAATGAATGTGCAATTCCAGCTCGGACGTACGGAAGGGAAAAAGAGAATAGCACAGTTGGGAAAAGAGTAAAAATCGAAATGTCAACAGAGTTTCACCATTTGTTTAACTTTCCTCCAGTAAATTAAATACACGAAAGCTACTGATCCTTCTCACTTTAAAAATATCCATGGGTTTAAAGTCAAAATCATTTTACATACACAGATTTCCTTCCAGTTTATAGGAACGTTTCGTCAACTCAGTGACACATTTGTTGCAAGTTTTGCAGGTTATTTAAAGCCAGAAAATATGTTTACATTGTAAGTTTGGTTTGGTTTGTTTCGTTTTACATCATATCAACCTCAATGGGTTACTTTATGTCGACAATTTTTTTTTATTGTTGGTAATATGTATTTTTTTTCAAAAATGTATAGCTGTTAATATTTTTTAAATGTATTGCTGGTAATAATGTATTGCTGGTAATATTTTTTTTTTACAAAGTATTTCTGGTATTGAAACCTATTTTCACACTTTACTAATGTTTTGAACACAGTCTGGGGTCAACTATTTACCCACAGGTGTGTCACTAGCAGGTACTACCATATGGGTCAGAGGTACGTGGGAAGACCAGCAATTAAGAAGTCGTTCCACGCTCCTCGAAACCTCATGGACTTGCTGTTGGACGTAGTTTATCGTCTCGCCCAGGATGCGGATGTAGTTTATCGTCATACTGAGTAGGGTTAGTTTATGAGAAGGTTTTTGGAAATAATAATGCTTTACGGATAAATTCCTACGAATGAGAAGTGGATTAATACATTTCCCAAAGGTATTTGTGTCTAAGCAAATATAATGAACACGAACTCGGATATCCGACTTCAAATTTCCAGCCATTATCATCCATTACACCCCCCGCACAGTCCCTGGTATTCCTAAGGGGTCGACCATCTAAGTACCAGGAGAAGTCTTGAAAACGTTGAAAGAGTGATGGATCTCTAAGTATCTTTGCATTTACAGACCAACCAGTTCTAGCATACAGAAATGAAATAAAACCTTAAAGTGGTGTATTACAAGAAGTTTAAGGACCGTTCTTGAAACAAAACGAAATGGTAAGTTTTAGTTGTACTATTGAATGTTCTGGAACTTGAGAACTATGCTAAGCGTTTTCATGAGTCTCTTCTGACAGCTAGGCGAAGAATTCACGGAGATCTCCACGAGTGATATGTTGAAGACGTAGCAGGGAAGCACATAAAAAGAAACGGCATGAAAAATTTAAAGAAAAGAAACATGCTATTCATTTTCTCCAGAAGACGGAGAAAATTGATACAACCGCGAGTTTATTTTGAGGAAAAGATAGTTCTATAAAGCGATACATTGAGTGACATATATTTGCGACACAGCTGCAAACCAGCAGGAATAAAATCTACGACAGTGTAGATAAATACCAAGTTATGAAATGGGGGATATTTGGGTAAGCTAATAGCGAGACAAATATCCAAATACTTGGTGAATATCTCAAGTTAGCACAGAAATAGTATATACGACAACATTATTGGATTTGTAAGATAATGCATTTGGTGTTATGTTGTAAGTTTGGCTTTAAACTGAAAGAGAGGTGATAACCCAGAACTAATATCCTTAAATGAAACTGTTGGGATATCCTTCTTAAAAGTCAAGGCTTTTAACATGTCTTCCCGAATATGATAGAACTTTTATTAAGTTTGTGCTCCGTGAGAGGAGGGAGGTCCGGGAGATGACCCTTGACTTCTAACGGGAAAGTAGAGCTAAATAAAGTTTCGAAGAGTTGCGCCTTATCTGACGAGGATGAAATAACTTAAGTTCCAGATATAATAATAGGCACTGGCATTTTGCCTCTATGAAAAATTTGTTTAGATACATTCCAGAAATACACACACACACACACACATATATATATAAATATATATATATATATTTCTATCATATGTATACCATTGCTTGATCCGGCTTCTAATGCTTCAGTTTGAGCGGCTTGGTGATAGCTGTCGTGGCTCCGGTGGGCACAGTCCTATGGTTACAGAGAACTTCAGTTGAGTTCCACCACGGGTTTTGTGAGCGAGCGGCACTATATTGAGACTGATTTGCTATCTCTTCGTCACCGAGGCCCGTTGGAACAATTAGTATGTTGTTTACTTGACAACCTAACTGTCAGGGTTTCAATTCTCGTTAGTGGATGCGTACTGCTGATGAGTCCCAAATATAGAACGAAGCGCCCGGCCAGTGCTTTCTGCATTCTGTTGAAGATTCTTTCAGACTCAATGAATTACTTAATTATAATTATCAAAATCCTCCTTACAATTTATATATATATATATATATATATATATATATATATATATATAATATAATATAATATAATATAATATGATATAATATAATATAAAATATATATATATATGATATAATATAATATAATATAATATAAAAAACAGATGCTCCTACTTCTATTAAGCATTACGCTTCAAGTAAATTGAGTTCTCCGAGCCGCTGGCGTATTTGGTATAGAGAAATAAACATTAAAGAATTTCCTCCCTGTCTACCGTAGGACGATGGCCTAGAGATAAGATATCTGACTGATATCAAATTCGTTCGGTTTCGAACCCGGCTTGAAGCTAGAAATCGGATGCCCAAGGAGGAGCTATTATACAGTGGAAACATTCTGTCTGTGGACGACTGTATATTTACCGGGTGTAACTGTAAAACTTTTCAAATAGTGTAACACGATGCGATAAATCTAATCCCTACAAAATGTTTAATATTTAAATCACCACTAAAATAACCTAGATTTTTTCAGCTTATCAAATAAGACATCTTGATACCATTTGTCGTAGGTATTACTGACTAACCTTTTGAGTTCTTCAGCTAGAAAGAGAACAGGTTAAATCTTTTGTGTCAGCCGCAGAGTCTTCCCAGCTGAGTAATGATAAGAGGAAAAAGATTTTTCAGGCCCTCAATAATGGTACCAATATTCATACTCTAGGTTCCATCTTCAAAGTCCATTCAAGAACCATCAATAGAACAGTGAATAAGTTTAAAAAAGAGAGAACAATAGATTGAAAAACTGGATCAAGAGGTCACAACAGCAAGAGGGATCATCATTTCAACCTTGAACGAAATGCATTCTTATTGTTCACAGTAGAGTCTAATATTGTTAGAAAAACCCCGGAGAATATCAGTAAGATAGATTTAATGCAATTGTTCAGATCTTAATCTAACATTAGGGCAATTTTGCTGTTACACGTTATGCGTATGTGTGTGCGTGTAAAGCATACACACACACACACACACACACACACACACACACACACACACACACATATATATATATATATATATATATATATATATATATATATATATATATATATATATATATATACCTTTGTGTATAATGTACCACGGATTTGCCTACTGTTCTGTTGCTAATGTCTAATTTATATTCCCTTCTTTTTCTAAAAAATCTTATCTAGAAAAAATTTATAACATCTTCTTATCTGTCTATATTACTGAGATGAGGTACTATGTACATTATTTACATTATTCGGACTATTGTCCTCATCTTTGTCGCCATATTTATTACAGCGTTTCGGTCGTTGTACGCTCCGACCTTCTTCAGGTGGTTGGAATGCCAGAGAAAACCGATAATAACAACAAAGTTGCAATATGAGCTCTGGTACAAACTGTGATAACAGAAAAAATTGCAATATTAAGGTCAAATGGCACCGTGGGTAAAGGCGTTCGTTAGATCCAGTGACAGAACCCAAAGAGTGTGAGTTCAATACCCGGTTAAGGCAGAGAACTTTCAGAGGGAAAAATTAAAAGGAGATAACTGATAACTGACATCCATTAAACATGAACTAGAACAGTCTACCCCAGTGAGAGAAATAAAGGGTTCAGTTCGGCATTCCAACCACCTGAAGATGAGGACAATAGTTCGAATAATGTAAATAATGCTCTTTTGCATTATTCGCTAAAAAATAGAGTTTTCAAAATTACTTGGCTCATTTAGGATCAATTAGGATGTTTATGTTTTTTTTTTTTACTTTTTATATTTTAATCAATTCACCTCAAGCAATGATTCTATTAAGAAATAGTTTAAGGGACGAAATTATAGGATTTATAAGATGACTAGCAGCATGACCCGGCGTTGCCCGGGCTGGATTAAAATATTGTACGACTACTACAGCAATCGCTATCACTTGACTTAAAATATTTTTGCCCTTCCTTGCCTTTAAAGGTGTGCCATTTGCCGTGCTGATGTTGCTACATACCTTACTTCTTTCCTATCTCACACTGCGAATTTTTTTCTAAGCTCTATACTAAACATTAAATCTGTTACGAAAAAAAGAACTAAACAAAATGAACAGAAAGCGATCAGCTTTAAAAAAGGACTCGTAACTGGAAAAACCGAATGAAAAAAGAATGTTAACAGCAAATATATTTTCACACCCAACCCAGTTCTGCGGAATCAGAATCAACGTTGAGTTTAAGCAAGCGAATGAGCCAACTGGAGTAAAATACCATGCAGATTTAAATTTTCCCCCATTTGTGACCAATGCAGCTATCGATTTTTATTTGGATGCTAACATGCTAGTTAACATTCGTGTCAGTTAGTTGTTGGCTCTCACGCTGGCCAATAGAATCTTCCTGCGTATTCGTGACAGCCAGCTATAGGCTCTCACTCTGGCCAGTAGAAAATGGCCGCAAACTACATGAAAACTGCAGTAGAAGCATGAAAAAATCGATTATTTCCACTATCGATGGGAGTTGGGAAATGCAAAATCGGTCTTTACCTTTTGACTAACTTGGAGCATGTGCATGTAAATTTTGGTGCAAATCCGTCGAAAATTGCCGCCGTGCATTCGTTACACACACACACACACACACACACACACACACACACACACACACACACACACACACACACACACACAGAGACAATGCCTTTTTTTAGATAGAGATCCGTTTGGCTTCATTGTGAAAGAGAAATGTTAAGAATATCTTCCAGATAGCATTGGTAGGGAATGACAGACAACATATTATGGGATTTCTCTCTCCAGACACATCCTGTCATTGAAGCTCGAATACACGGTCGTGTTGTGATCGCTAAGGCAAGCAGCAAGTGTCAAATTATTGATTATGTTGTTCCATACAAGAGTAGACTGGACAGAAACTGGAAAGACTGACAAAATATGAGACCCGAAGTTGAAGAACCTATGGAACTGATGCATTAATGTCTGTAGTAATGGCTACACCAAGAACAACAAGAAACTTGAAAGCGTAGTTAGGGAGAGTTGATATTGCGATCTACATTTCAGGCATCTAGAAATTTCCCATTTGCCTAAAGGTACACTATTTACATTATCCGGACTCGTGTCCTCATCTTTGTCGCCATATTTATAAACCGTTTCGGCCATTGTACCCTACAGCCTTCTTCGGGTGGTTGGAATGTCGAACTGAACCGTTTATTGCGCTCACTGGGGTAGACTGATCTAGTTCCACGTGCTAGGTTTTAATGGATGTTAGTTATCAGTTTTCTCCTGTTAATTC
>OZ038476.1:143299536-143347036 GCA_964036315.1 Acanthosepion esculentum
CAGAAAAAAATCACAAAACCATGATCCTGCCACCACCAAATTTCATTTTGAAACTTTTTTCTCTTGTTTGAAGGTATCATCTTTCCTTCAGACATGATTTCTAGAATTACGTCCAAACAATTCAATTTTGGTTTCGTCTGTCCATGATTTTCTCCATATCATTATATTCACGAACGAATTTCAAGCTGGCATCTCTGCGTCTTTTCAACAAAAGTGGAGTTTTCCGACGGGCGCATGACTTCAGATATTTTCTATGAATTTCATTGATTATTGTCCGTTTTAGAGACATATTCCTGATGAAAGCAAATCATCCTGAAAATCTTGACGAGTAACCATTTGATTTTGTTTAAGTGGACCCATTAATTTCCTCGAAGAAAATTTCCGTGTTGCACCTGTTCTTTGGTTTTCAACAGTTTTCAGTTTTTTTTATACCTTTTCATAAATGAACTAAAGGTAGTAAATGGAATATTAAGGTCGTCTGAGATTTTCCTGTAACTTTTACCTTCTTTCCAGGGCTTAACAATGAGTTCTTTTTGCGAATTTGTCAATTCTTTGACTCTTGCCATGATGATAACCTTCTTGCACGAATATCAATTGCCGAATGTTCTGTTTGTATCTTTAGGCTAAAAATAACTAATGACAACACTATTGGAACATTCTAGAATATACTACTTGAACAATCTAGTCTGTACTGTGTATGACGATAAACTACATCCGCGTCCAGTATAAGGCGATAAACTACGTCCAGCAGCAAGGCTTCTCTCATCTGGAGGTATTGAGGTGCGTGGAACCATCTGTTAATTGCTGGTGTTCCTAGGTCCACCCTGATCCATGTTGGTAGCACCTGTTAGGGTCCCAACTATGGGTAAATAGTTGACCCCCAAACTGTGGTCAAGTACTATGTAAGTGTAAAAATAGGTTTTAATAACAGAAATACTTTGTAAAAAAATTACCAACAAAATATTTTTGAAAATAATAGATATTACCAGCAGTAATTTTCTTAAAAAAAAAATATATATATATTACCAGCTATACATTTTTTGATGAAAAGTATTACCAAAAATAAAAATTTTGTCGACATTAAATAACCCATTGAGGTGTTTATATGCCGTAAAACAAACCAAACCAAAAACTAATGTAGAGTTTTAAAGTAATTTAATTTTAAAAAAAAAAGAAGTGAAATTTACATTCTATGTATAATTTTTTCACCCATTAAAATAAATAAATGCGATTTATTTCTATTAAATCAAATTCTTTTTCTCTTTTCTTTGCATATTTATTTATTATGCATCTGTGTACAGTTAATTATATGAAAATATGTTTACTCATTAATTGGAAATACAATAAATAAAAATTTTGTATATGTCCGAATGCTTGTTTCCCCACATTGTATGTATGTATGTGTGTATATATATATATATATATATATATATATATATATATATATATATATATATATATGTGTGTGTGTGTGTGTGTGGGTGTAAGTGTGTGCGGGGTATAACATGTAGCTGACTACGATAGATTAGAAACTCGACTTTTGTAAATTCAATGTGTTAATCAATGGGATTTATAGTAGCTCTCTGTCAGGAGAATTTTGACAAATATTTGCTTGCCCTTACAATATATATCTAAATATTTTATTTATGCCGTTCTTTTTACCTTTTCGCATAACGTACAACGGATTTGCTTCCGTTAGATTTTTTCCGAGATTTTTCTATGATTTCCTTTAAAGTACTGCCTCAGAATAAAGCCTTGGTATGATTTGAAAAATGTCACGATGATATTGAATTCACTGTTGATTAGAATCCTACTGCGAATTACAGTTCTCTTTTCGGTGAAGGAGAAATAAGATTATTTACTCATATCAATGCCTATAATTTTCTTTTTCTAATATTTATGTTATTTTCCTTTCGTTTTCTAATCAACCGTTACTAGTAGCACGATCAAGATAGATTATGGTATGCGAAACGAAGATTTACCAGAAAGTAGATAAAATAAATATAAGTTAAGCCTATTTAAATACTGTTTATCAGAGATGCAGTTATTAAGAAACAGAAAAATCATTAATAAATAAAGATTACGGAATTGTAACGTCATAGCCCTCTTCCAATATGGTAGTTAATGCTGGACCCTAAGAGGTAATTTCTCGCTCATCAAATCCTCTTGGTCAGAAGCCTTGCTGCCGGACGTAGTATATCGTAATACAAAGGATATCTCATTTTGGTTCTTACTCCTCTTCTCAGATGCAGTCGGCGTATTCCGAAGCCCCAGCCGATAGGGCCAATTAGGAAATTAGAGAAATGACAGGTTTATGGCCATATCACGTTGAAACACCACTTCTCGTACGATCAACGAAGTTAAGCAATCACGAGCCTGGTAACTTCATAGATGGTTGACTTCTTTATTTGAATCAAATAACCTAGAGTCTTTCCATTCTTTGGGAACAAATACAAGTCGTCTGTGAACAGAAAATGGTTATTTTTCCCATTACTGGCAAAAATGATAACCATTTTCTTCATGCGGTGAATGTGTAAATGGGATCAAACACAAAAAAAAAGGTAAGAGACGAATGGAAGTCGCCTTGGGAAATATATATTTCCATGTCTACCGGTGATTCATAACCCAGTGATTCAGCAGCTAATGCCAGTTTACCTGATTCCCTACTGTCATCCACTTACGACCTAATTATTATTATTGCTATTATTTCTTTGATTACTTTTGTATACACATTTCATTCCGCGTCCTAACCAGAGACCCAATTCCAGAAATGACTTCATGAAATAGTAAAAGATAAAAATTGAGATCACACACATTTTACATAGATATAGCTGTCCAGATTTCATAGGTATATATGACAGATAAACCCTGTATCCTCGAACTATCTTGTGTACCACCATGTGTCTCTACAATCCAGATAATGATCTACAAACCTTGTTGCAAACCACAGATATTGTCGTCAGGACGATGTGACACTTTGGCATAGATAGCTTGCTTCTGTTTATTATTACACAGACACGCATATATATATATATATATATATATATATATATATATATATATATATATATATATATATATATATATAATACTTTTTTATGTTTATACACTCTTTTTATAGATACAAATATTTAAGTAAATGCTGTTTTATAATAAACAGTATTAATAACATTTACCGGCCTGGATGTCCGAGGAATTCATAGACAGCTGTAATATCGACCTTGCTAATCGAACGATCCTCCATGCCTCGATCGGTTAAGGTATATCAGGCTATGTGACAGTTCTGTATAGGATAAATGTTCAATTTCTGTCGAAGGATGAATATTTCGTATGAAATGAGTACCATTTTTCGTATCTCCTCTTGTGCTACCAGGAATAACTTCAATGAATCTAGCGAATATTTTTTAATCAATTCGAGGGCTCTAACTACAGCTGGGAATATTGATGTCCTCATGTGCTTTTAGATTTCGACTTCAAGGTTATTGTATTTTGATAGTTTTTTTGAAGATACCATGCCAATAAGAAAGAACATTCTGCTTTTGTGGTCTTTGATCACGATGCCTTTGCGCATTCTGTCTGTGTGTATTATAAAATCCATAATTGTTAATTGTTATATATCCTATCTGTAGTAAACAAAAAGAAAAAGGTGACGAGAGGTGGGTCAGAGAGTGCAGTGTCCTTCCTTCGCCGTCGGTCGCCTCAAAGCAATGGATTGCGAGACGCCTTTTCTCGGTCGTTACACCGGGATGTCACGAAACGGACACCTAAATCAGACGCACCTACACAACTTCCTCTTCGTCCGCCAGTCAATTCGTACGTCCAACTCTGCTTCGCGAAGTCCACCAAATGACTCGCTCCTGATTTGTGCCGCTGGCACCTCGCTTTTATGCTCGACTGACACTGCTGAAATTTGCATGTGTACAGATATAGTCTCGTTTCGGACGACATCGGCGCGCATAAATTGTGTCTTCCATAGCGGGCATATTTCTTTTCTTTTTTTAAATTCGTCCCGTTAACTGATGTTTCTGCCACATTTAGTGATTGTGGGGAGTTTTATTACTAAGACGATTTTGTTTAGTTTCTTGTAAATAGTTATTTGTCTCATATTGTAATTACTCATTGGAGTTATTTTAAAAAGAAATTAAATTGTTATTTTATTTTCTCTTCCCCCGCAAACGATAAATTGTACATATGGGGTCTAGTTAGTATTATCATGATAATACTAACTAGAAATGATGTTAACTTAAATGATGCTTTTCTTTTGTCCATAGACATAAAAGTTTTCATATAATCAACCTTGCTGTGAAGATGTTTTGACAAAATCTTCTTTGGCTCAGTGGTGGATGTTGAAATTATCCCGGAAGTTCTCTCTTGATGTAATGAGAACTTCTATCTCCGCTGTCCCATTGACAAAGAAAACAACACTATTTGGTTTACTCCCCTTGTAGTCTTAGCAAGAGAGCAACAGCTGTTATGTTGTTTAGTGATTATTCATTTCTGTAGTTGTTTGTCAAGCGTTTCTTTCACGTGGACATGGTGACTAACTGTAATTGAATGTAAAACATTACCATTGTGTTACAAATAAATAAATAGGACATCCGTACATTACTAGCTTCCTAGATTCTTAGATTCATTTGCTATTACGTGGAACCTAAAGGTTCTGCTTTATTCTTTGGAAGTCCCAAATCTCTGACAAAGTCCTTTAGGATAATTTCAGTTACGAGTTGTGGTTCAGGTGTTGGACAATCTTGGTTATTGGATGTCGATGATTCGGACTCTGAGGTTTCATTGTCTTTTCCATCATCTGACTTTCGTATGATTTCAGTGCTTCTGGGTCAGATCTGTTTTTCTGATGGAGAACAGAACGCAAAGTTGATTGAGTTTTGGGATATTGCACTGTCCATTTCTTTTTCTCTGACATTCCCTCAACAACTGGAGGCTCTATGCAGAATTAACAATCAGTGACATTATAATTTAACTCTCTTCAAATCATGGGGATAGGAAAAGGCATAGATTTCTTCTTCCCGGTCATCCATTAGATTCAGATTTGTTGCACATATGTCGTGCATATGTGTGGTGAGTACATTTTGTCCTGGTCCCCAATTTTGCATCCAACATGTGGTTAATAACCTTTTTTCACAACATTTATTATATTTCACTTTTTCCATACAAAAGTCACTTTGCCACACACAGAGAAAAGTTATCGAGTTTTTCAGACATTCACTGGTTATTTTTTAATGTGAAAAGAACTGAATGGAAAGGAGAATAATACCTAGTATATTAGGAGAATAATTATATATAATAAGCTTATCAAGAGAAGGACAATTAACCTGGCAATGAAATGAATTTTGATGGAATATTTATATAATACAAGTACCGTATCTTGAAATCTAAAGCCAGCCAACAATTTTGAATATCATTTTTATTTCCAGATCTCTCAAAGAAGCTAAGAATGGCTATTTTTGTTTTTGAAGCTTTCATGTTGTAGGCACTGAAATTGGGAAGAAAATTGCTGACTATTCCGCATTCTTGCAACTTCAATCCGCAGTTTCGTACAATTAAGCTTTACGATTGCTTTGACCTCGACATGATGACCACCAGAATGAAACCCATCAATGTCATTTTTTCCATGACGATGATATCTGGTTCGATGGCCTCCAGCATGAAATCTCTTTGGATGTTGAAATACACTAAGATCTTTAATTGGTCTTTTTCTCTGGATTGTAACGATACCATTTCTGTTCATAATGAGGACACGAAATCATTTTATCAATGACACCTGTATATTAGTAATAGTATTATTTAAATGTCTTATTTGATACCCATTAAAAGTTACTGACTCTGCGCAAGAAATATTTTATTTAATGCGGGTTATTGTTTGTTTAAATAAACCTTCAATTATTTCCAGTTTTAATTGCAATGACTGTTATAATATTTTTGTATTAATGATTGCCATATATTAATAATAGCATATTCAGTGCTTGTGACGGTCGATGTGTGTATGATTCATAAGAAGTTATGACAAGTTAACCTGCGAGGCACTTTGCTGCATGCATCGCCAATGTAAAAATATAATTTTCTATTTTGGTTATTAATATTATTGTCCAAATCTCTTATATTAATGTATTATGCATTATAATTTAATGTATTATTGTCCAAAGATCATGACCATTCGTAAACAATATTATTTTTACATAGGACATTTTTCGTTACTGGTAATGCTTAGATTATATATTTTAAACATTTATTAGTAAATTATGAATTTAAAGAGTGTTAGATGATCATTAAGTATTCGCCAGGACATTTCAAAATTTATTTGCATTTTAAACGCTCACGTCCCGAAAGCCAATAAATGTTTAAAAGGAATGAATAGTATAAACTTAAATCCATATAATATATAAGGCACATAAATATGATATGAAACTTCTACAGACGTCGGGTGGTGATGGCTAATATTATTGAGAAAATATAGATGTATAGGCTATTAAAAACTTGGCATGTAAGCGAAATCTACTTTATGAAAGACAGATGAAAATATCAGAAGACGTGTAAAAACAATAAATATCAAATTTAAGTAATATTGTCCTTTGACATTTTCAGTAAATTATGTGGCTTAGGGGAGTAATTGCTGTGTGCCAAAAATCGTCATACGAGACAAAAGACGTCGACACTCAATATACAGCCATTAATTAAGAACTTTGTATAATTTAAAGTGATATATATATATATGCATACCTGCATATTCCTTTCTTCCTTCCTTCCTTTCTGTCTACGTGTGTACATATATATGCACTCACATATACATGCACTCACATATACAAACACACATACACACCTATGTATTCGTGCGTATTCATTTAGGTGTAATAGCGTGAAGGGTGATGACTATTCTGATTTAAGCAGAGTAGCACTTGTTCAAGTGCAGTAGATGACTGATAAAATAACCTTACTATTAAAAGAATTATCCTGCTCTTATAAAAATAAATGCTATTAAATTTATGGCCTTACTATTAAAAATGTTATCCTGATATTATTATTATAAATTCATAATGAATGTATAATATGTTCAATATGCCAGTCGACAGCTGCTAATTATACTGAGTGTCTATACATTATAGCCCTTTATTTAGTGGCCACCCTTTGAGTTTCGAAGAATCGCTTGAAAATTAAAGTTGCTTTCCTTGCTCATAACTAATTTATTATCACAATGTGGGTAGAGGAACTGCTCTTCCTGAAGAATCATTTATTCAATAATAATAATAATAATGAAATTAACCAATTAATTCATAAGACTTCCTTAAAAGTGTAGATCAAATTCCCTATTCTAACTTGATGGTTAATTGTAATATTACGTATATTACGGGAGGGGGATTTAAATATTTATGTAACATCCTTTCTAAAAAATTGGACGCTATGCCCGACTGGTTTAAATAGTTTTAGCTTCTTAGTTAATTAAACTAATTAAATTATATAACTTACTAATGAATAAATACCGAGGATATCCCTAAATATTTGGCGTATTATATATATATATATATATGTATACATATGATATCTATATGTACTGTACGAGACAAAAAAATGACGCACCCGTAGAAATTCGCTTTTGTATTGTTACCAAGACAAGTTAGTAAGAGAATTCGTTTATTAAATCAAGGTATTAATACAGGTGTACATATGTTGGCTTTAATGACGGACTTAATTCCTCGTGGCATGCTATGGCCTAAATTATTTAGTAAGTCAACCTTCTTCGCCAGATTTTTCCAGCATTCCTTTAATTTGCGAAAAAGCTCATCCTTCTGTGTTAACTTTTCCTATTAGGGACACGCTTGGTCTTTATCGTTCAAAGGATTTCAATTGAGTTAAGGTCAGGACAACACCACTGGAAGAGTTGAAATTTACCCACGTCGCGCTTCCTCTCTAGATGACGTTTAGAATTTAAGGCAGTATGCTTAGGATCGCTATCATTATTAAATAATTTGTTGACTTGTATAATGCACATTTGTACACCTGTATTAATAAACGAATTCTATTACTCACTTGTCTTGGTAAAAATACAAAAATCGACTTTCTATTGGTACGTTGATTTTTTTTTGGCCTCGTGCTATATATATATATAATACGAAGCAACAAAAAAACGAACGCATCCTTAGAAAGTCAATTTTTGTATTTTTACCAAGGCCAATGAGTAATAGTATTCGTTTATTAATATATATATATATATATATATATATATATATATATATATATATATATATATATATATATATGTTATACAAGTCAAAAAATGTTTAACGATAACGAACCTAAGCATACTGCCTTAAGAATAAACATTATCTAGAGAAGAATTGCGACTCTTTCAGTGGCGTAGTCAGTCTTGACCTCAACCGAATTGAAAACCTTTGGGCGCTAAGTGACAAGCGTTCGCGTAATAAGGAAAGTTAACACAGACGATGAGCTTTTTCAAGAATTAAAGGAATGCTGGAAAAATCTGGTGAAGAAAGTTGAATTTAGTTGGGGACCTCGAGGTGGTATAATGGTTAGCAAGCTTGTCTCGCTAGAACTATTACGACTGAGTAGTAAGTTCTATCCTCACTAGGTGCTCCATACTTTCGGCCTTTTGCCGCATCTGAGCTACGCTCTGAAAATCACTACTGCCACGAAGAATTAAGGCCGTTATTAAAGCAAAAGATTACCCAACAAAATACTAAATCAATTTTTTAATTTTATAATGTACACCTGTATTAATACCCTGTATTAATAAACGAATTCTGTTACTCACTTGTCTTGGTAAAAATACAAAAATTGACTTTCTCTTGGTACGTCCATTATTTTACATCTTACCTTTTTTAACGTATGCTACAATAATAGGAAAATGTGACCGATGTAAGGGAAAGAGACTATATAAATGGCAATACATTAGGTATTGACAATCCGAGGAAAGGTTTTAATCCCTCAGGGTCCGGCGTCATTGACCCAATGCTTATTGTATAGCCGAAAAGATTGATTTTATGCTGCCCAAACGAGCATTTTCATTATTAAGAGTAAGGTTATATTTGATTACGGCGTCTATGAACCGTCGAAGGTTTTCGTTGTGGTCCTTTTGCTTGTGGCCACATAGTTCCGTTATCTATATAAGCAAATTACTTTCCAGTTTTTCAATTATTATGATTTTATCGATTATTCTTTGAAAACTGGCTCCTCCATTAGTTACCCCAAAAGGTATCCTCCGGAACTGGTACAGACGGCCAACTGCTTCAAATGCAGTGTAGGTTTTGGCTTAATGATCACCTGATGATAAGCACTTTCCAAGTCTAACGTGTGGAAAATACTATATTTAGCTATTTCACGTAGCATTTCGTCTATGCGTGGCGCGGAAAAGCGTCCAGAAGAGCGAACCGGTTAATTATCTGAGAGTAATCGATAATCATTATTTGGTTTGGTGACGTAATTGGTTCAATTATTCCTTCTTGAACCTTCTTTTTTTAATTTCGGACCTATAATTTTTTTGTCGTCATGCGAATAACGTAGGCGCTTAATGGCTATTACCTTACAGTCCTTTTTTAGGTTTTCAAAAAGTGAGGGGTACAGAATTTTTACTAGAAGCTTATCCTCGCCAAACGGGATTTCTATGCTAGAGTTTTGCTGGAAAAAATCGTGGCCCAGTATTTCTTCACAGCAAAGGTCTTTAATTATCGATAACCTAACAGCTTTATGAGATGCCGTTATAATATAGGTCGGCCAAACAATATCCACATACGCCTAATGATAAAGCAGCGTTCGCCATTGTTAATTTCTTGTGGGAGGGAACTCAATGCCATTTATGATTCTTTACTAGACTGCCTCTGATATAGTTTTCCTAACTGCCAGTGTCTAATAATGTGTTGGTGAGGACTCCGTTAATTTTAATTTTTATAATAGTTTTTGAAAGACAGTCAAGAGACACGGCCAATGTTGCAGAAAATGATAACGAACTGACAGGACGGTTAGCTTTGTAAGAGATATTTTTAACCGAACGACATAACTTGGAAAAAAGCCCTATTTTTCCACACTTGTGGAAACGAGCTTCTCTGTAAAGTCGCCAAAGTCGTGAATGTAGATTTAGACCGCAGTAGTAATATGTCCGTTCGATTGATGCAGCAGGGACAGGTTGTTCAGTGGTGTTTAAAGGTGGAAGATCCTGGGCAGGAGAGTAAGTCAAATCATCAGAGAGATGAATGATATTAGGAACAGCTTGTTTACAACAGCACCCACAGCATCGAGTTGAAAATAAGAGCTTGACTGCTTTATAGAAAGTTCGGAATTATATGCTTTTTCATAAGTATCTTTCAAGGTAAGGGTCTTATTTTTAAGAAGGCGTTGCCTTACTTGAACATTGCGTAGGCCATTTACGAAGGCCTCTAGAATACATTCCTCGAAAATTGAAGTCCCGACAGGTCTTTAGGAAATGGTCCAATGTTTCGCCAGATTCCTGTCGCCGAGTAGCAAGTATATGTCGGGCATATAGTTCATTTTGGGGCTTCAGGTAGGTTGTGTGTAATCTTTCTATCGCTTCTTCATAGGATTTACAGTCTACAATGATATCGTTGATTGAATGAGACCCATACTTAGTCAGAAGAGAACGCTTGTTAAAAAGCCGATTCAGTTTCAAGGAGCAGAGTTTCAACGAAATTCGTAAACGTTTCGAGCCAGTGTGTTCAGCGTTTATCTGGCTCTTCGCTTTCTGAGTTATAGTTCCATTATAAGTGCAATAAAATGTCGTAAAACAGAACCAGTGAATAAACTTATACCAAAGCTTTATTGCACATTATTCTGTCTACTGACGGATTAACCAGAGTGTTGTTATACTTCCGAGATCTTAAGGGGAGATAACTGATGATTTATGAGTATAGTAACATAATTTAGAAAAAGGAAATGCTTTAAACTGAGCAATTAGTATAACCACACACAAAAAAAGTATACGAACCCACACATAAACACAACTAAATGTCATAATAATAATTAACAACAAATAATAATATATCCAATAAGAAAGAATGAGTAATAAGGTACAAACAATATTAAAAAATACATACAAATAATCGTATTTGGATGATTGATTATTTCTACTCAGTCGCCTCTAGGATAATTTGAAACAACTGTTACAATTATTACAGATTACCCAATAACTCTTAAGATAATACAATTGACATTGCTTCCCATAATGAATTATTGGCAAGCATATATATATATATACATACATACATATATATATATATATATATATATATATATATATATATATATATATATATATATATATATATATATATATATATATATACGACGTGTCCTGAAGATTGCGTTCTAGCCCGAAACAGATTGTTGCCGCTCGGTATTGACATCAGTTTCCACTCATTCACACATACACACACGTCCACACACACATATATATATATATATATGGTAATATGTATGTAATTTCCAGGAGGATATAGATCCAAGGAGAGCTCTGTCAAAAGACAGATCAAAATTATTATTAATTAAAGAATATCAAACATTTAAAATCCGATAGGTAATAATTCTTATTTAGTGAGAGCTTTCATTTTAAAAAAATTGCTACTTTCGAAATCTTTAAAAATGTTCTCTTTTAATATTATTTGCAAATAATTTGTTGAATGAAATATTTCTGCATTGAAATTTGGCCGTTGACTGAACCAGACGGAATTGTTTGCAATTCACACTGAACTAACTATATTTTAAGCCCTTCCATCATCCTCCAATAACATACTAAGCTCAATATATTGAAATAGGACAACACTGTCTTTTGCCACTCTCTAAATAAGAAAGCAATACATCTTGATTTTAACCCGGAATATTTTTTCAAAAAACCATTTGTGAATTGTTTGTGGGTCTTCAAGGTTGAGAGCTGCTTTTTTAGAGCTTTCATGAAATAAAAAATAGTACCTGTGGCATTTCAAGTGTTTAATACTCTTTAATATATATCAGTGAACATTGAATTCAACACTTAGAGGCGACGGGCTGATTCATGCTAGACGCAATAGTCAGGTCACTAGTGTTCTTTTTTTCTCCGGCGAAATAACCGCCAAAATAGCCTTCTCACAATGCACCACTGACCCGTATATATAAAAAGCCGAGGCGGTTTCTTTAAAAAGGACCTTAAAAGACGTCAAGAGGGGAAAAAAGAACGTTACTGTCATACAGATTGAGTCACTAACTCCCCAAACTGTTCCAATTTGTGTTTGAGTTCCCTCTGTCTAACCTAATGTGTGTAATCAGAACAACTTCTAACAAATTCAGATAGGGTTTTGTACATACATATATATATATATGTATGTGTGTGTGTATAAATATATATCTTTGTGTGCATGTGTGTGTACGTATGTGTAAGTGGATGATAGTTTACACTGTTTAAAAATATATGTGTGTATATATATATACATATATATGTGTGTGTGTGTGTGTATGTGCGTATATATATATATATATATATATATATATATATATATATATATATATATATATACATACATATTTGTGTGCATGTGTGTGTACATATGTGTGAGTGGAGGACAGTTTAAACAGTTTTCGATACTGAACTATACTGAAGCAATGACAAAATCGATATCAAGCCCTCTGTATAATTCTTTAATATAATCTCGTTAAATTCGGCACATCATAAGTTGTTGTATTTATGCTTTAATAACAAATACATACATTTTGCTATGTGTCATAAGAGATACATCATTTGAAAAATCTCCAACGAGCTTTTCACTTCAGAACATTTTGTATCTTCTTCACCAGATAAAAGATAGCACTTGTATCGAGAAACAGCATTGATATTCCCACGAAAAATCGCTAATACAAAAATCAAAAAACAAACACACAGAAATTAATGATTATTCTGAAAATTCGAAATATATTTCGTATTTACATAACCCACAAAGTGATTTATAAACCATAAAGAAATCTGTTAGTGTATTTAAGTATATGTTTCTAATTTTGTTTATGTCTAAGGCATTGTGTTTAATTCTATATCTGAATTTGGTAACCTCTATGCATAAGCCTATTATAATTTTGAGTCTGTTCACATTAATCTACAAATCAATCATTCGCCCTTGCATAACTGATCTGGAGCCCCTTCTGTTTATCTCAAGGTCCGTGATAGAATCCAAAGACGGATATGCAATGTAATTGGTCCTCATCTGGCATCCCCACTGTAGTCTCTCTATCTCACAAACCTGCCGTCGCCTCCTTCTGACTTTTTACAAATACTTTCACGGTAACTCCTCCGATGAGCTGCTTTCGCTGGTTCCCAAACTTCATGAATTTAAGCGTTCTGTTAGGCTGGCATCTCGCTCCCACCCTTTCACTGTCGAAACTGTTAAATGTAGCCGTCTCTTCTACTCCAATAGCTTCATGTCTCGCACCTCTCGCCTGTGGAACTCCCTCCCCTTTTCTTGTTTCCCTGATAGCTATAATCTCCAACTATTCAAATGTAATGTCAATCAACGTCTCCAGATGCCCTGATCTATCCCCTATCCTTCTCTTCATCCTTTCCTCTATCACACCTATTTGTTCAACCCCAACTCTCTATAACCCCTTGCGTGCTAGTGGCTTCCCGCTTTGCTTGGGGTGAAACGCTTATAAAAAAATTCTTTGTCAATCCATTGTTATTATTTATCTATTTATCGATGTATCTATATTCTTTCTTTCTATCTATCTATCTATCTATCTATCTATCTATCTATCTATCTGTTATGGTCCAAGTTCCTTGTACCACGGTGATGGTTCAAGGTAGAACCAATGAAGAATAACTGGAACACAGGTATGGAATAACACAGATATATTACAAACAGAAATATGTACAAAAGAAGTAGAAGTGTTAGTAATAACAATCAGGTTAGGTTAGAGTGACCTATGTTGTCTCGACCAGTATCACTATTCCAATGTCTGACAGTAATTGTCTGACTCGAATCTGTCTCTGACTCTGAACAGTATTTACTGTCCCACCCACGAGGGATAGATGTGGCACAAAGCCGAGTTTACCGTGGGTATTCCGAGCCCGTAGGCTCGGGCAAAAATGCCCGTAGAACCCGTATAAACGGGATCGGGTTGGTCAACCTCCCCGAACGAGGCTCTGCCCTTGGGCGGAGCCTCGTCCGTGTTCCTCTCTGCCAACAGGCAGAGAGTTCGACCGTCCAGCCGCGTCGTCCAAAAACGACTGACTCTGAACTGATGTTCAACAACACGCCCACGTGTGTCGAATGTGGCACAAGGCCGGTTTAATGTGGGCTCACTGAGCCCGTAGGCTCGGCCAAATAATGCCCGTAGAACCCGTATAAACGGGATCGGGTTGGTCAACCTCCCCGAACGAGGCTCTGCCCTTCGGCGGAGCCTCGTCCGGGTTCCTCTCTGACCAGAGGCAGAAAGTTCGACCGTCTAGCCGAGTCGTCCAAAAACGACTGACTCTGAACTAACTGCTCCCTCTTGAGGCGCAGAATTTATAATGTCTGGAATAGTCCATTATTATTATGGGTAAGTTCCCATAACACCCACGATTCGAAACTTTTGCGTAGCAGGGGTTTTTAATATCATTTTTCTTTGAATCTATTTCCAAAGGTTCTGTGAACTTTCTTTTTCTGGGCGATTTTCTTGGTTCTGGCATTGTTTGTCGTATTTCTATATCAAATGTATCGAAATTCCTGTCCATCACCTCTTCTTGAGGTGGACCGTTAGCATCCTGTAATGGTCTCTTCCTTATTTGGTTTACGTGTCTTCTATGTGAGAATTTTTGTCCGTGTACTATGTAAACCATATTAACCATTGTTTTCTCAATTGCCCCTTGCTCCCAGTAAGATGTATTTTTATATGCTTTAAGAAAACTTTTTAGGACTCTGTTACTTGTTTCGTTTTACTTGGTAGCAATTTATCAAATGCTGATCTGATTTTTCTAGAGAACCTCACTTCTGCGGGTGATAATTCTGATGGTGTAGCATTATTTGGCGTTATTCGATATACCTGAAGAATGTTTTTTCCGTAGGCACATCGTAGGCTTTTAGTAACGCTCTTTTGAGTGTATCAACAAATCTCTCCGCTTGCCCATTTGATCTTGATAAATTTAGCAAAACTCTTGGAAGCCTGCTGATGTGAATTGCGTTCCATTATCTGTGAGTAGGCAATCCACTATTCCAAACCGACCGAATAGTTCGTGGAAACAATTTATGGAAGTTTCCGCTGTAGGAATTTTGCAACGAAACACCTCCGGGCATTTACTATAACTCTCCACTATGATTAAATAGTAAAAACTGTCAATTCGTCCTGGATAATCTGCGTTTATTCTTGACCACGACGATCAGTCTCTGGCCATGGCTTATGTATGATTGGCGGTGCTTTGGCTGCTAAATTACAACCTTTGCATATTTCCACCATCTGAGTAATATCCTGCTCCATATTCGCATTATCGACTTCATTCTATTTTTTCCAAGGATGTCCCCTGTGGAAATCCTTTAGGATTCGCTTTTGTAGTGTTTTGGGAATTACAACCCTTTTGTTGTAAAGTAGCACATTATCGCATAGAGAAAAGCTGTCCGATATTTGCTTATCTTTTTCTGCTATTTTTGCTTTTGTTTCATTTATAAATTCGTCGTTTTTGGCTTCATTTTCTATGTCTTGTCGTGTGACTGGGAGGTTTCTAAATGTACAACATAGTACTATCCTGATATCTTCTTCATTTCTTAGGGCTGCGATTACCGTATATTCCAATGGCTCTGTCTTTGTTGGTATAAGTCTCGACAGACCATCCGCATGCCCGATGTTTCTCGTTGGTAAATATTCCAATCTGAAATTGTAGTTCAGAAGAATTGTGCCCCATCTAAGTAACCTATTTGCAGTGTAAACCGGTAGACCTTTTTTTCGAACCAAAAATTGTTATTAACGGTTTGTGATCTGTCTATAGTGTAAAAAACCTGCCATAGATATACCTATGAAACCTTGTGACGGAGAAAATAATTTCCAGAGCTTCTTTCTCCATTTGTGAGTAATTTTTCTCCGCTGGTAATTAGGGTTCGAGAAGTATGTGCGATGGGTTTTATTGTCCCATTTGGCATTTTATGTAATATACACTCTCCGACTCCGTAGGCGCTCGCGTCACTTGCTACAATAATTTCTAGTTTAGGATCGTAGTGTGCCAAAAATAAATCTGAAGTTTACATCTTAATTATTTTTTCAAATGTTTCCTGGCATTGATCTGTCCACAGCCAAACTTTTTCTTTCTGTAGCCGATCGTTCAGTGGTGCGCGAAGTTTATGCATGTGCGGTATGAATTCCTGGTAGTACCTCATTAAGCCTAGAAAACTTTGTAGTTCTGTTATGTTCTTATGAACGGGCATTTTTATAATTGCTGTTGACCTTTCAGGGCCTGGTCGTCTACCTTCTTGATCTATGATATGGCCAAAGTATTTAATTCCCTTCATGAAAAAATCGCATTTATTTTCTTTTACCTTCAATCCATAGCTTTGTATTCTCTTAAACACCTCTTGTACATGTTCCCTGTGTTGTTCAACGCTTTTGCTTTTAATCAATACGTCATCCAGGTATGCAATCGTGTACTCTAGCCCGGCAAGCATCGTATCCATTGTCTGTTGGAATATAGCCGGCGCGACCTTAATTCCAAAAAGGTAATCTTTGGTATCTGTACAATCCTTTGTGTGTGTTTATGCATAGTAGTTTTGAACTTTCCTCACCGACTGGAATTTGCAGATACGCTTTACTTAAATCTCTTTTTGAATAAAATTTTCCGCCATTTAATTTATTGAATACTTCTTCTGGACTGGGTAGAGGATAGTAGTAGTCCTTTATTGCTGCGTTCAAACCTGTAGAAAAATCAGCGCTCACTCGAATTTCTCCTGACTTCTTTTTGACGTAGACCGTCGGTGCGGCCCATTTACTGTATTCTACTTTTGTCAATATGCCAGTGTTTTCGAGTCTGGCTAATTCTTGATCAATTTTTTCTATTGACGCAAACGGTACGCTCCTTTTTACTTGAAGATAGGATGAACGTTTTCTTTTATTTCGATATTTGCTGCCATTTTCTCATATCTTCCTCGACCTGCTGAAAAGACTTCGGGGAAACTCGGTTTTAGTTTCTCTTTTAATTTGTCTGCCTCGGTTGGTAAGCTTTTTACATTTTGGCAGTACGTACTTATTGGTAGATTCCACAGTTCGAAGTTTTGCATCCAGTCCGTTCCGAAAAGGTTTTCGGTATTTCTTAACATGTACATTTTTAGTTTTTTCATCATTCCATTAAATGTTACATTTGTAATTACTTCACCCTCAAATTTAATTTTCCCCCCTGTAACTAATCTAGCAATTTTATCCGTTTTTAACATGGCAGATTTGTTCAGTTTTCTCCATGGTTGTAGGTTTATAATAGTTAAGTCTGAGCCAGAATCCAGCTGTAGCCTGGCTTTTCTCTTTTGCATTTCAACTTGTACTTATTTTCTTATGCTATTGTCATCTGCTTGGTCAGTCCTCGTGATTCTTATTCTGCTTTTGCTTTCTCTTCTATTCCAACAATGAGAACTTTTGTATCCTATTTTTTTGCATGTTAAACAAGTTTTAAAACGGTATGTACAGTCTTTAAACCAATGCCAAGTCCCCCAGCGATAGCATGGACTGGGTGGTAGTTTTTTCTGATATTGATTTTTAGAATTAGAAAATGTTGTTTTACCTGTTTTTGAGGGGGGAATTGGTTTGGTTTGTTTCTGAGGAGGGAAATTTAGTTTGTCTTCGTACTTTATGTATGTGCGCGATGGCAGCTTCTTCAATGTCTTTTGAGTCTTTCTTCACACTGATGCATCTCTGTCAGTCTTCGGCTAGTTTTTGAAGTGTCAAATCTTGTTCACTCTCCAATTTAGTAAGGATCCTGCGTCTCATTTCCGCGTCTTTGGTTGAAACCAGTCCTTGGACGTATATTTAGAATTTGAAATTGTCCGCGCTGAGTTCTGATACTTTGAAGTCATCACAGTATTTATTAACAATAGACGCGAAAGTTATGTAATCTTCGCTGTCCTTTTTTGTAAGGTTCAGACATTTCCATCTTTTGTGGAATAGTGAGGTATTATGGCTGTAAAGTTCAGTTAATAGTTTTATGGCTTCTTTGAAAGTTAGCTCATTTGTTTTTCTTGGAAGGATATAATCCACGAATTTGGTATATTAACATGTGCCTAATGTTCTTAGTAATAGATGTACTTTACGTGTGTCTGAACAAACTTTGCAGTCAAATTCATATTGATCTTCGTACCTTCGGAAGTAATTTGCAAAAGTTTTATTTTCGTCGGGTGCGTACGTGAAATCTTCGATAGTACTCCAAATAGCGTCTTGTGAGAGAACTATTTTATTCTCGAAAGTTGCTCTTTATTTGATATTATACGTAGCAATAATTCTTGTAATTCCAGATGTTTCTGTTCGTACTTTTGTTGCTGTTCAAATTGGATTTTGATAGGTTTCACAATGGTTGACTTAAAGTCTTCCATATTAACGTAATTTTGTGTACGTATTTTACTTTAATATAGCCTGATAGTCTGTAATCTGTGTATGCAAAAAAATTCCTTTGTTGTAAAATTGATTACCATTTTTTTTTATGTGTTCGCGTAGAACTGTTTTTTTTAGTTTACTCGTCGACCACTTATGTGCGGCGGATAGCAAAAAAGGTATGTCCTCCGCGTAGAGATTTCGTATTTCCTTTGGGTTATCTCGTCGCCACTTGCTTTGGTCCAAGTTCCTTGCACCACGGTGATGGTCCAAGGTAGAAGACAATGAAGAATAACTCCAACACAGGTATGGAATAACATAGATATATTACAAACAGAAATAGGGTATAAAGAAGTAGAAGTATTAGTAATGAATATCAGATAAAGTTAGAGTCAACTATTTTGTCTCGACAAGTATCACTATTCCAATGCCTTACAGTAACCGTCTGACTCGACTCTGTCTCTGACTCTGATTGATTCTGAACTGACTGCTCCCTTTTGAGGCGCAGTATTTATAATGCCCGGAATAGTCCATTATTATTATGCGTAATTTCCCATAGCTCTATCTATCTATCTATCTATCTATCTATCTATCTATATATATATATATATATATATATATATATATATATATATATATTGTGTTGAGTTATGCTATATGTATCAGTAAATATCTGTCAACATTGTCGAATCCGATGCTAAAAAGAATAAAAAGTAAACCCTTCGAGATGCATTAGATAACTCTCTTTCAGGGTTGAGAGATAAAATTGCAATACACTCTCAGATAAATTATCTGATAGCAAATTACAACAGCCACAAGCAGAGAAGCAATTAAGATATAACAGTAACACACTGAATTTCGTCACAACGCATGCGCACATTCTCTCTCTCTCTCTCTCACACACTCTCTCTCTCACACACACACACACACTGTGTGCTTTTGTTTAAATTTGCTATATTTATGCGGAAAATAATCGATGTATAAATATTATCCCCGACAGCATATCACAACTCCATAGACTAAATCAACTTTCTATGGTGATTTTCTAAGCGTAGCTTGAATGTGGCACAAGGCCAAAAGTGTGGAATACCAGTGAGGATCGAACATCCTAGTCAGCCGTGACTGATGTGGCGAGACCAACTTCCTAACCATTAGACCACGTTGAAATACCCAGACATCAAATTATCGATGACCTAATACCTTCATAACTAATTTTAAAACGGGAGGAAACGAAAAAAAAAGTAATAATCACGTCACGTGATGTGGAATGCAACTGTGTTTGAATATTTCTAACGTAAATCTAACGATAATATTTTAGATGTTGTTTAAAAAGTTTTTTTTTTTAACTATATCTAAAGAATTTTTTTAACTATTGAAATATACCAATTTAAAATTCCCAAGACTACTTTCTACTAACTATTCTGCACAATATGTCCCAATAGTGGATATATTGGCGAATCTGGAATTAATTTTAGATTTCGTTTCAACAAACATAAACTATCCATACGTCAAAACAATCCTTATTCCCCCATAGCTGAACACTTTAATCAATCACGGCACTCATTAGACAACTGTAAATGTTTATTGATAGATTCCGATTTTAGTTCAACATACACACGCAGAAAAAAAGAGAAATACTGGATTTAAAAATTGGACACATATAAACTAGGGTTAAACAAAGACTTGGGAATTTAAAATCGGTATAAATATTTCAATAGTTAAAAAATTTCTTTAGATATAGTTAAAAAAAAACTTTTTAAACAACATCTAAAATATTATCGTTAGATTTACGTTAGAAATATTCAAACAGTTGCATTCCAAATCACGTGACGTCCGCGTCTCGCGACGGACGCTACTTGAAAACAAACTTCTGAATACAGTGATTTAATTAATTTCTGACGAAAGATCGGGGCGATCTGAAATGTCAAATATATATATATATAAAATTATAAATAAATACTTTCGCTAAAAACATTCAATTTTTTTTCTTTTAATTTGCAACTTTTTAGTTGTTTTCTCCATATTATATATATATATATATATATATATATATATATATATATATATATATATATATATATATATAGGGAGGGAGCACGGTGGATAGCCGCTCGGATTGAGGAATAGGAGAGCCTAGTTCGAATCCATTACATTCACTTACGTGCTAATACCCTTGCAAAAGGTATACATTCTCTTCTCCCTCTAGCTATGGGGAAATAGCAGAACAGACTGGGTTCTATAGCCTTGGATGGCAACTGGATTCGGAGAAGGACAACTCTGAATTCAAATACTGCGGAGGGTTGTTTGAGAATTTTGCGGCAGGTAGTGCACCAGGTCTCTGTATTCGGCCCTTAAAAAACTGTGGTTGGTTATGCACAAAGCCTTCACCGCTATAATCAAATGTTATATGCTGGTGTCAGGCTGCCGATTCCTAGCTACTGAGCTACTTGATATTCATACGTCGAAGACGACGGGTGAGTCAACCACACACACACACACACACACACACACACACACACACACACACACACACACACACACACACATATATATATATATATATATATATATATATATATATATATATATATATATATATATATATAATTACGAACCTAAAGAGCCAGGCAAACCTACCTAGGTTTCATCAACGCGGATCGTCGGGTACGTTTTTCCAGACGAGTATATTTACTTATATTTATAAAATATATAATATATATATATATATATATATATATATATATATATATATATATATATATATATATATATATATATATATGTGTGTGTGTGTGTGTGTGTGTGTGTACAGGTAATAAATCCGTTCGTATATAATCCATGTGAAGCCTAGTAATATTAAATCTGATCCAGAAAACGAACTCAACATATTTATATAATTAGTATTACACAACAAAATTCAGAATTACCTCATATAGTGCTGATAGATCTTCTTCAACCTATCAAAACTACGTCAGTCTTATTCAAACCTTGTGTTTTATAACGTACTTCACAAAGGACCTTTGGAATTGCTAGAAAATCTTGATAAATTTGGGAGGGGTATTGGAATAATCCAGAACCTATACTGGCAGCAAACCCCTATGGACACAAAATGAATTAATTAAAGGTACAAAACTAGAAAATGTTATAAGATATCGATGTGTCTTTTCACCGGATTTATCCAGCCTATGCAATGAGGTGATTCTGAGAAAATTAGAAATCCCACAATGATTCCTTAATGGCGGCCCCAGTCAAGCACATTAGATATCCAGCAGCTACAGACTCTGAAAAGAAACGACAAGATGTCCTATAAAATGTAATGATGGTAAGCGAGAAGAAATGACTAATTATAAGAAGACAGTATGCATGGTTGTTGGCAAAAAGAATAACGCAAATTGCAAATTACAAACTGGAGATAGCAAAATTTAACAACTACAACAATTTAAATATTTGTGAACTGTTTTATCAGAGGACAGAAAGTGTAACAATAAATTCCGAAGGAGCACTGGGATCGAAAAAGATGCCTTCAAAATGCTAAGCAAAGTATTAAGAAAAAGGAAAATAACGTTATAATCAAAGAACAGAATAAAAAGTTTTTCGTATAAGGCGGTGAATGTAGGACAATCTCTTCACAGAGGAAAAGATTTAAAGCAATATCAAGTGTGAGTCTACAGAAGAATGCCGAGAATACCATAGAGTGAACATGTTATCAGAGACGAAGTTATGGTGAAAATTGTAATAAAGTGACACTTAGAAGTAACATCAGAAAGAGGCAGCTGAAATTTCTTAGGCACTTAGTGAGGAAAGAAGGGTTAGAAAATTTGACACTCACAGGATGTTTTGAAGGCAAGAAAGACAGAGGAAAGCGGCGTATAACCTACATAACGAGCTTATGTAGATGACTGACAAAACAGAGATTAGCAGTGATAACGAAAAGACATCATCTACTAAGAATTAGAAAAGACAGGAGATTGAGGAGAGCCGTGATTATTCACTTTTTGTAGGAACAAGACACGAAGAAGAAAAACACAGAATCCCAATCAATTTTCTGACGTCATAACTCACAAATATTTTACTTTAATTTTAATAGGAAAAATATAAAGAGAATGGATAATATATACCAGAAATTTGTGATAAGATGGTTCTTATTGTTCTGGCATTTTCGTCCATAGAACTGTCAGCAACTTGTATGGTGTCCTTAGAAGGATTCTATCTGTATTAACCTTCTCTACCTTGCAACCATGTTCAACAAAATTTCCATATTTCATAATTTAAATTCTCAACTATTCATAATTGCAATTACAAGATCTCAAAACAAAGTTTCCTTCACTTATTCTGTCTATTGATTATTGTTTAAGATACAATACTTTTTCAGGTGAATTAATAGTTTTCTCCAAGTTAACAGGAGAATTCTTTAACATTCCAGTGTTTTCATCTTCAGGAAATCTATTGATATAACGGACAATCGCATAATTCAATATCAGTAGACTAGAAACAAATATAAAAAATTAAACTATTGAAACGGTAACAAATGAAACAAAATCTAACCTTATACTCTTCATCTGTAAGCGTTATTAGAAAAACCTTCTTCATGTGAGCAAGAAATATATATTTGTTCATATGGAATATAAACAATTCCAACATGTTTTCAAAGTGTTTTAATCAAGGGTAGACTGCTTTATTTAGTGAAGGGGCCTCATTTGTCAAAAGTGAACAATTCAAAATTATCTTGATAATTGTTTGGACCACAGATTTAAACATAGGTCTATGTATCTCTGGGTGATTAGTGTATGTGAGTCTAGAATTTGCGTCTGTTTCTGCCTGTGTCACTATTTACCTACCTCTCTTAAACTGTGTGTGACTGCGTTCATACCTAAGTTTGTGGTTTTGAATAGAACGAAGTGGGCCAAGTAGATTAAATTCTTGACTTATTTCCCCGAGAAACCTTTCACTTCTAGAGATTCTGTGACATATAGATCAGCGCCAATCTTAACACTCACAAGGGAAGAGAAATCAAGAATGGGATTAGAATTAACAGTTAATTTGTTGACGTTCTTCGGGGCCGATAACCAAACATTGTCGAATTACTCATGGGAAAATTCTATTAAACATTCAAGACTTTGATTTCATTTGCCTCATTTTCCGGTTCAACTTAAACAAAGTTAAAAACTTCATGAGTGTTTTCATTGGTAATGTTTCGATCTCAAAATTCATCTCTTGATTATCTCTGATAAATAACAGTAATGACAATAAGAACTGTTTCCTTGTAAGGAAATATCCGACTTCTATTAACAGGGTAGCCCGTGCTTCGTTCTTTTTAAATTTATAAAATCTTTCTATTAAATGCATTTTTCAGCTTTTTTTAAGTAGCGCACTCCTGTCCACTTTTTTGCTAATTAAAAATCCACCTTTAAGTGCCGAGTCTAGGTCCGTCGCCAGTGTTGTTGCTCTCACGTTACTAGAAGTTTCGGGTCTAAATAAACAACAGACTTCTTCGATGGGCGACCCGACCGAATATGATCAGTATTCGGCCCGCACCCAGAATAAAATTTGCCACTAGTTTAGGACGTGATTTATATAAGTTCCCCCAGTAAACGGCAACTAATCAAGACCCCACTTGGGATATTCGATGCTACTATTGCGTTTTTCAGTATTGATAGCGATTACCTTCCTCACATTTTGTTTGAACATGTGTGGAAATTTAACGTCTTATGTCATCATTTTCTCATTTCTACTTCTGTGCTATCCGTTTTAGTTGTTGTAGCTGATTAAATGTCTTCAAGGGAAGTGTTTTTTGGTATTTGAGGTTTGAGGAACCTCGCTATGACCTACAGGCTGTATTTGCCTCAGACGACTTTTTAGCATTGATCTGAGAAAGCAGTTGTATGGAGCTGACAGTTTAGATATTTCTCGTTAAGGAAATAAGATGATCATAGAATAAAAAAAAATATAATCTTGCTACAAGAAAATAAATGTTGAAATAAATCAACACAAGGACTATTCAGTATTGGAAATTTTAATTTCTTAAAACAAACAATCTACAAAATCGAACAAATACACTTTAAATTGGTGCATAAGTTAGAAAGCAAGAGTGAAGGCAGTCTTCCTTTTTTTAAATTTTTTTCAGCCCAAGCAAGGCAATAAAGCCACTATTACGTAAGGTGTTAATGTGTGTAATGGCATATGAGAAGAGAAAAACAACTCTATTATAAAAGAAAAAGGATTAAGAAGACAGAACCTAACGATTGGCATTGCATTTAATGTTTTGAAGTTCACTTGAAAGCAAGAAACCGAAAGTGAGTTCCACGGGCTAGAAGTGTTATCATAAAACTTACGATTAGATCTATCCTTTTACACTGTAACATGATGTGTCGTTGCCACCAATCTAGTACTGCGCTTAAATTTTTAAAGTTTATGCTCCATAGAAGAAAGTTCATCAGAACAATTACCATGGACGTATTTATAGAAAATACACAGAAAATCTACGTTACCGCGGTGAGAAAGAGACTGTAGCCGAGATACCAGGTCAATATAAATCATATTGCTGATTTGTCGTTGGATTTCATCATATTTTTTTAAAATATGTAGCAACAGCATGGGACCAGATGTGCCAGCAATATATAAAGCCTGAACGAATGGTAAACATGAATGGGTATCTAGAAGGAATAAACCCATCCTTAAAAGGAAAGAATATAAATATTTCCAAGACTAGTGTTGCGTTATTTCAGTCTCTTCCATGTTACGCTAACACCAGCACAGAAATAGCTGACCCCCTACTGATATACTCTATTTTACGGAAATCACATATGGCCAAAAATGGATTACTGATGCCTTATCTGGGCTGTAGTTGACCCAGATTCATCTGCCTACCTTGATAGATTTCAAAAGCGTCTACGCGGTCTTGTGTGTGATGGATTATTTTCTACTCTTTTTCCTTTGCCACTAATGAAACGTCACTAGCCTCTCGATACTCTATCGCTTTTTGTATGGCACGTGTTAGAAAA
This sequence comes from Acanthosepion esculentum, assembly GCA_964036315.1. Classification (NCBI taxonomy): domain Eukaryota; kingdom Metazoa; phylum Mollusca; class Cephalopoda; order Sepiida; family Sepiidae; genus Acanthosepion; species Acanthosepion esculentum. The sequence goes on from OZ038476.1 coordinate 143,325,072, forward strand.
AACTACATTCCTTGAGTCCACCACCATTGATCTTCGTGTATGGAATCCACCGTGCCACGTCCACAAGGATGAATCATCTGCATTCTCTTCATATCGCATTAGTAAGGAGTAAGTCCCACTCGGACAGCTTCTTCACATGTATTTCTGCTTTGTGGAACAGCCTCCCAGCAGGATGTTCCTCGATCACTACATTCTTGCCCTCTTCAAGTATAGGGTTAACCGTTATTTTTCCAACAGAACCTCATGAACTGCACTTCGTGCCTTTTCTCACGCTTATACAAAACTACACATGAAACCTCTGCCTTAAGTGGCTCTTGGATCTTGTAATGCGTGAAAAGGAACATTAGTATTTAAAAAAAATGTAGACTAGTACAACTATGAAAATATCAAACGAATAATTTCGAAACAAGAAACAACTATCACCATCCCATCATCATAGGTTCATGACAGTGAATTAGTAACCCCAGACAGATGTAGTAGCAAGTACTACATGATCATTTCACCAACATCAAACAAGTGTGTCATATGAAACCAGTGAAAAATGAAGGCGATTCTTCAAAGCTGACCTCTCTGCATAGAACTCTGTCATGTTCTGCTGTCGGCGAAGATAGTGAATAGATGAAGATAAATAGGTGGAAACATGATTTGCAGATATTGGACAAAGTACGTGAACAAATTCTGGAACATTTCAGAAAAATACATTTTATACATTCTATATATTTCTTTACATAATTTTTAAGTAATTATTTCAGTATCTCTCTATATTTCTGAGATGAGGTATTATGTACACTGACTATTTTCCTCATTTTGTCGCCATATTTATTACAACGTTTCGGCCGTTGTACGCTCCGGCCTTCTTCAGGTGGTTGGAATGTCGAACGGAAGCCTTTATTAATAGTCCGAATGATGTAAATAAAGAAATTATTGATTTACACGTGGAATATTATCCGCGTATTTCGTTTTATTATCACAATATTTCGGCCGTTGTGCCTTCTTGTTTTCTCCAAGCGCTGGTAGATCTGTTTAACTTTCAGGAAATTTAGAACTGAACTAATTATTATATCTCTTTTTATTTAATCTGAAAGAAACCAGTTTAATGAGGACCTGATGAAAACCGGAGTTCACAACGAGCGAATCCTGGAGGTGATAATAGTCCGCGTGTAAATAATGATAACGCCTCGTCGTAGAAATTAAAGCAAGAGAAGCGAATAGGTAGTTAAAACGGATTTTAAAACTGAACTTCCATATGTTTAATTATAAGAAAACGACCGGTATTTGAAATCTGCAAACTATAATTTCAGAGTGGCCTTTTAGAGTTGTCACGACTTCAAATTCACCTGCCTTACCGGCGACGACGGTGTTAGGTAAATACAATGTCATTTACGGAACGAAGCCGAGTGGTTAGAACGTTTGCTTTCTGACCATGAGATCTGGGTTCGAATCTCATCATGGTCGATTTGTCAGGACGGTGACTTCTTTATGTTATCGGTCTGGAGATGGCGATTTTCAGCGTGCGGTCACTTTTGGAAAGTTACTGAAAACCCTACTACTTGTGAGTGAAAATGGTTATGCTTGCACGAAGTCAGAAGTCATAGTGACCAAGGGTTTGAGCCTGCTAGCCTTGTTCAGAGTGTTGATCACGCTAGATAGCACGCTCTCTCCTAGAAAATGTAACTACGGTCTGCTCGTCATAGTTACAGTATAAACCACAAGTGGGCTCTATGCGTATTGAACAAACACAAATGCATCTGAACTGGCGACTAAAATAGGGATTGGCCGTCGTAGTAGACGGGTCTCCTCAACTACGAGTGGACAACTACTATTATTCTTGTTACCCCCCTCTAAAAAGTTTATGTTGGACTCTTCCGCCTGCTATAAGATTAGTAGGAGAGAAGGCCTTGTGAGCGGGGACAGTATACCAGATTGTTCATCTGTCGAACTCTCTGCCTTGAGCAGAGAGGGACACAGACAAGGCTTTGCCGAAGGGCAAAGTTTCATCCGGGGAGGTAGACAAGCTCTGAAGCCGTTTATACGGGTTCTAAGGGAATATTTTTGGCCGAGCCTCCGGGATGGGAGAACCCACGGTAAACTCGGCCTTGTGCCACATCCATCGCTGGGTCAACCGACACACACTCACTAGTCGTGTAATACTCTTCTGTTGTACTTACTTTAACCATTTACTTGGTCACAACAATTATTTAATGATTTATATCCTGGTCTATCGGATGTCATAAAGGGAAAAAGATTTTGCCAAATTCTAAATGATATATATTTCTTTAATATATGCCTTTGTCATGTTTTTATTAAAAAATATTGTGTTTAAGCTCGCAAAAATATGTAAGTAAGAACAATACTGAGAAAACGAAAGGAATGAATCAAAAGCCGAAATTATATTATTGCTATTTAATAAGTCCTCTTTCTAACGTGATTCACATTTTTCTTATCCATTTACTTATCTTCTGGAGTTTTTTCAATGCATCTTCATATTTCTATCTCACATCGTCCGTCGTATGCTGTTAAAACATATACCAGATAGTTAAATTTCTGTACTACTTGATTATGAAGCCTCTAATTTGTACATTGTATCTTCAGCTGTCTCTAGGATTAGATGTCAGATATTTTGTCTTCTTAAATTTGATAGTCCTCTCTTTTCGCGGGCTTTTACTATCTTGTTTAAGCTTTGCTACAGTTTTACTGTGTCAGCTAACAACACACTCTCACCGGTGTATCTTAAGATTATGTCCCTCGATAATAATGTTTGGTAGGTCATCTTGTTCTCTACGGACTACCTCGGTGTAAAGCTGAAATAAATCCGGTGAAGCGATGGATTCTTACCCTACACTCACTTTCTATTACTGTGTATTTTCATGAATATTTGGCACGTGGCCGAGTGGTTAGAATGCATTGTGACGATAAGACCCGGGTTCGAATCTCACCATAGATGGTTGTCGGAAAGTAGAGCTGATAATGTTATCAGACTCGAGAGGTCGATCTCAGCATGTGGCACCTTTGGAAAGTATCTGAAAACAATATCACGAGTTGACCCAAGCCTTGTGAATCGAATTAGGTAGACGGAACCCTTGGGTGCCGTCGATATCTCTGCTACCACGAAGTCACAAGTCATCGTGGCCGAGGGCTTGAGCGTGCTGGCCTTGTTCAAATTGTTGATCAAGCGAGATAACACGCTCTTTACCAGAAACTGTAATTAAGGTTTACTTGGTCTAGTTGCAGTATAAACTACAGGTGCGCTCTGAATAAACACAAATGCGCCTGAGCGAGCGTCTTCAATAGGGATTGGCTAGCCATCCGGGTATACAGATATCCCCGAATACGAGTGGCCAGCTATATACATATACATCAATACTAGACAACATCTTCACACATGAAGAGAATATTGAGATAATGGAGATGCGGTTCTACAGAAAGATGTTGAGCATAACAATGCCGGAGCATAATATCAACTAGAAAGCCTTAAGGAAAATGGAAACAAAATAGACTCTTGTATTTAAAAATCAGAGAGTAGCAGTAAAATTTCTGGCATACTCACAAGATATACTCAAGTCAAGAAGAACAAAGTTAAGCATCTAACTAGCTAAGTCAAATGGATGAGAGAACAGAAACCGGACATATACTGAGGTAAGGTACGTTACTTAGGTTTAAAAAGTTTAGCAAACTGTAGAAATCCAGGATCGATCACGAGACATAAAATAAGTATATACTTTACAGTAAACGTGTTGATAAAATAAAGCTGAGTCTCGGGCTGTGGCTTTAGTTATTTCGAAGGAATTCAATGGCGTTTGGCATCCTTTCTCCACAAGCCCAATGGGTATGGTTTCTCTGGATGAATATTCGGTTTAATCCAATAGTTCTTAACAAATCGTTTAATGAAGGTCGTGATGGACGGACATAACTTCTATGTCAGTCTGCATTAATGCAGCTCCACCATTTCAGGGTTCGATCCTTGGACCTTCGTTGTTTATCAACGACCTTCCAGATATCATCAGATCCCGACTAGGTATTTATGCTGATCTAAAAACTATTTATCCTTGTCTCAGTATTAAGTCCGATAGGTCTTACAAAGTAAAACTTGTAGATGCTCTCGAAAATGATCTCCAATCAGGGGTTAACAATAGCAAAGAATGCACTGTCAATTTTAACGCCTCCAAATCGAAACTGTTAACGTTTAATCCCTACAGAGAACCTTTTTTTTTGCTTTCCACCAGCATGGCTGGGATTAACCTTCAGAGAGCAACTCTTTGCGCCTTCTTGGGATTACTGTTTCTGTTGAGATGAAGTGGAAGGATTATATTGAATCAATTAATAGCAGAGGATAGAAAAAAATGTTGTTTATAGTTACGTTGTTCTGGAATTGTCGTCATTGGCCGACTGAACTTGCTTTGTTTCAATTGTTTCCCTTAGATTGAACTTACCATTTCTTTTTATACTATAATGTATTTCAGTGTTATCCAATAAATCCTTAATGCAGTTTTTCCCCTATTAATAGATCTATTTCTAGAAAGGTTGATTTATTGTGTCGTGCTAGACAATTTTTCTCGTTATTTTTTCAGTTATAAATCTGCATTGAATATTGTTACCAGATCTAGTTTATAGATCTCGACCCCCCCCCCGAAAAAACAGATCTGTAGTGTAATCGACCCTCTTCTGGCATCTTGATTCCAGTTACTTTCGCGAAACTTTGTAAAATTATTTTCATGATAATTGTAATGTTGAGCTTTTAACATGGACTTTGATCGTACTGCTAAATAGGCACCAAGATCTGGCAGTTTTATCGCTGTAGTATTCTAGTGGTTGAATCCAACATCGCAAATTTTTATTTTCCCGAATCCTGTTCTTTCATTTTCTTTTCGCTTCAATAATGTTTTCTCAGTCACTTTCACTCCGTACAGGACCCGTGTACTTTAGCGACATTATCACGTTGATTGGGATAAAATTATTGAAAGAAATGTGTAGGCATCCGGTTAAAATAAAACATATGACAGGAGAAACACTTTGAAATGTAAACCACTTAACACTACATCAAAACTAGCCTCTTAAGTTATAATTATTTACAATGCGTAGTTTATTATGGATAAGTCCAGATAATGGGGCTGAAAGATTGTGTAACTCCAAATTTTCAAATTGGACTCTAGAAAATCAGCATTAGTAATGAAGATTTTAGCTAGCCTTTAACACCGATCAATGGCACCGAAAGGAAATAATCTCGTATTTCAGTTACTCATATTTGCAACGAGGCGAAAAAGATACATTGCATCAAACTTTTAACATGTGCCACTGAGGAAAAAAGATCGGATTTCATTTCACTGCATGAATAAGGAGCAAATTCGAACACAAGCAAAAGGAATAAAGTAATTCAGAAACTTAAAAGTGCAGGGAATCCAGTGGTGCGCGAAATATTTTAAACACTTATGATCTGAAATAATAGACTTTGAACAGATGCAGGTCCAAAGGCAAGACGAAATAATTTACGGGAGATTTTTGTCCGTAACTGCTCCAGGCATTCAATATTAACTTAAAATTAAACAGGTTAAAAAAACCTCAAATCCATTTTTACAACATTTTAAATTTCACACACATTTACCTGCGTTCCTAAAACTTTTCAAAACAGTTTACAAAGTCATCTTTCCTGATCCCATTAACTCATCTCCTTAATTTCATCAACACTGAGTTTCAAAAGGTGACATGTCAATCAGTAAGAGTGTAGAGAGTGTGTGCCCAATGTAAGCGTTTAATCTTGTTTTTTTGGTTATTAGTGTTAATGATTCAATCTCACAGGGGAGAGGGAAATATACTCAACAAAATAATCTTTCATAATTCAATTAATTCATAATTAAATTCTCCTTAATCTTATCCGCATAGTTTAAATAGTGATTTGAACTTTACAACAAAATTAAAACAGCAGTTATCCAAGGCTGTAAAATAGAGGCTGATCGCAGAATAAGTTGATACTACTGTTGCAGAAAATGTGTTTTTTTTTGTGAATGTAACAGTCACTCTGAACAAATACTCACACAGTGGATAGTTATGTACGGCTGAATAAAACCACCAAATAGTTTTTGTTCACCCTTGCCGGATAAGGGATGCTTTAATTGATGGCCAAGTTCAATTATGATAACGCAGCCGTTACTGGAAATAATAAGAAATAGTTAAACAATTTCCAGACAGACCATATAAAAATCTATTTAGACGATTAAAGTATATGAAATAATATATATATATATATATATATATATATATATGAAGACAATATAGTCTTAAAGTGTGCTATATTTATGGGATAAAGTGCTCAATATCAGAGATAGAGCGTGTGTAAATATAAAAGTGAACATAGAAGTCAACACTTAGAGGCGACAGTCTGTTTCATGCTAGATGCAATCGTCAGGCAACAAGCTGACTTATATATATATATATATATATATATATATATATATATATATATATATATATATATAATGGACTCTACCATCGAGTTCGATGTATGAGGTTCCGACGACCATGAACTAATTCACTGCATGTCTACGATGGGCATGACTTTTGAGAGCGGCTCAAGAATTACACAAAAGTCCACAAACAGTACAGGAGAATGTATTGTATCCAAGTGAAACCGATAAAAGAATCAATATAAGTGTTATCTTTGATAATCGAAAAAAGCCAGCTAAGAAGCTTTGATATTGATATTTATTAATATTATTATTATGTGACCAATCCCAATGTAGGGGAAAAGGCGTGCAAAACAAATTTTCATGATTTCAAAGCTAGGTTTACAAACATATTTATTCAGTATACCGGCTATATTCATTTATGCAGAGGCTTCTAGCCTCACAGTCTTCGGACCCCCATTATCCGTGAGATTTAAACAGCTCAAACTCAGTGAAACAAATGTTTTCTTTTAAGTTAATTCATTTTTAGCAATCCGAAAAATATCCATTTTTTGTAATGATTAAATACCACAGGCAACAATAAACCAAACTTATGCTCCATCTGTTATTCTTTCTTTATAATCGCCACGTACGTATGTTGTCTGTATCATTTCTATGGTATGCTATAATATTGTCTCTTTTGGGATCCATGCAGATGACTAGGTCACTATTACCAATAAGCCGTCACATTGCTTTTAATATTCTTCGTTTTACGTTTCTAATTTTCAACTTTTTACCCCATCAGTGCGTCATTTATGTATATCATACATTCATGAGGCATTTGACGTCGTGAGATTATTGCCAAGGTGCATTTTATTTTGTCTATCACTAAAAGATTTTCAACCAATCACTGTGCAGCGTTTTATTTCATTTTCGTATTTGTTCTTTAATGTTATCACATTTCCTGATATGATGTAAACCAGTACTTTTTCTATTTTTTTAATTCTCTCACTTTATGGTCTGTTTTTACAGCTTTACAAGTGACTATTACATTTAATGAGGGCGTTGAAAATCGAAATATTTAAATTATGGAGTAACACCCCCCCCCCAATGACATTTAATTAAGGAGAAAACAAACTATTGAGAGTTAATCTTCTTCGCTCCTCACTAATCACACATCGAACAAACAATAAAATAAAAGTACGTATCGACAAAAAAGAAACAAAAAGAACGACAAAAGCCATGAATTGCATTAGTGATATACTAATATTTAAAACAGATCACATTAAGTCTTAGAAGCCATTCCTAACTCCATTTTATTATCTTCGTTCGAAGGTTGATAAGTGAGAGACGAAAGCGCTAACTCCCGATAATCTTTCTCTTATTAAATTTGTACCGCAGATAAAATATTTAAATATAACTTTTGCTTATTTACATTGCGAGTGTGCCTATTTAAGTCATTTATTATTTCTTGCAAAACATTTTTTTTATTTTTTGGTAATAAGTAGCAGTGCTCTTACCATTGGTTATGTGTTTGTCAATTTGTTTTCAATGATATTTTTGTTTAATATGTATGGCCTTTTTATTCATTAAGTATTTTCAGTTTTCAGGATATTTGCAAGCCTATGTACTCTATGTATACGTTAAATGCATCCAATCAGTCATTATACATTCTTTTATTTCCTATTTATTGTCTTCCATCTTATTACCTGTCCTGATTAGATGTATATCTGGATATCTTCTTTTTATTCATCATTTGTTATCAATGTCATTTTTTGTAACGATATAAACATTACCTGTTTTTTTATATCTCTTCCATTTTAAATGTACCATTTTTCTTCTCCCAAATATGTTATTTAGACTTTCTTTTAATTCCTCCCAATTTTCTCATATTATAAATATTTCTTTAAACAAATCTTGAAGGCTTTGTATATTCTTCATGACTGTTTAGCCAAATTCCTTCCCGCTTCATATTCTACAAAATACTTGCAAGTTATGTAATACATGCGTTATACGAAATCGTTCTCCTTATTTTATTTTTTCCCAGTATTAATTTTCTATTCCTCTTTACTGGTTGAATTCTTGCAATGCGATTATCGTAAGCTACTCACTAGGAACTATAACATTTATACAATTTACTTTAGTCTAGCAGAAATGTTAAACAGTGGCAAGCCTATATAACTTGATAACTTACCATTACCCTATTGTAGGTATTGAATATTTTCCTCCCCAAAAGACAAGGAAAGAGTTCTATGGGCAGAGAGGGCAAAGGGGTCAAAACACTATGAAAATATAACAGTAGATGTTAATATCAGCAATATTTTTTTTGAAAAATTATTACGAGCTGTACAGTTTTTAAAAAGAAAAAAATTACCAGCAATAACAATCTTGATATAACAAACGATTTGTCAATAAATTTACACGTTGATGTCATTTAGTTAAAATAAGAATTATTATAGGTTAATAGTACCAATTCCTTCTGGAAACCTCAAACATAATGTCATCTTTTTAATCAATTTTAGTGCCTGGTGATATCAGATCCCTTACTTCTAAATGTGACGTTTGGGTATTTTCATTATTATGTTTTTGGGTAAGTCAAATAGCCACATTAAGATTTTTAATGCATAATAACGTGTTTCTCAAGCAGTATGCTATCATTGGCCTCCCCAGATATTTATTTCTTATCATTGGAAATGATGGAATGACTTCTCAGCAGTTTTAAATTCAGTGTCTTCATTCTCCAAGATTGACTGAGAGATCAGTATACCCGGTTGTTTAATCAAGGATATTAGTCTAAAATGGATGTGAGAGACTAATGAGGAATTTGAATTCATCTTGTTAATGTCCCCCTCCTGAAACATTAACCATTATTACAGCTGCACATCCGTAACACTGGCCAGGTATGTGGAGGTTAATATAGACAGGATGATACTTGACAATATCCGTCATGGGTATGACGATAAACTAAATCCGACAACAACACCTCTGATCAGGAGGTTTTGAGGCGATTAGAGCCACATCACAATTGGTGGTGTTCTCAGATCCACCCTGACCGAGGGTGGTAGCATCTGTCAGGGTCCCAGCTATGGGCAAAAGGTTTTCCCCACAGAATGTCAAAACACTATGAATGTATGAAAAGAGGTTTTAATATCGTCAACACTTTTTTGGCAAAAGATTATTACCAGCAGTACATTTTTGAAAAAGAAAATATAACCAGCAATACATCTTTGGAAAAAATGTCACCAGCAATAGAATTTTTGGAAAAAATATTACCAGCAATAGAATTTTTGGAAAAAATATTACCAGCAATAGAATCTTTGGGAAAAATATTACCAGCAATAGAATCTTTGGAAAAAAATATTACCAGCAATACATTTTTTGAAAAAAAATATTACCAGGATTACATTTTTGGAAAAAATATTACCAGCAATACATTTTTTGAAATAAAAATATTACCAACAATACATTTTTGAAAAAAATATTACCAGCAATACATTTTTGGAAAAATATTACCAACAATACATTTTTGGAAAAAAATATTACCAGCAATACATTTTAGGAAAAAATATTACTAGCAATACATTATTGGAAAAACAATATTACCAGCAATATATTTTGGTAAAAATTATTACCAGCAATAGATTTTTGGAAAAGATATTACCAGCAATACATTCTGGGAAAAAATATTACCAGCAAAACATTTTTGGAAAGAATATTACCATCAATACATTTTTGGGAAAAAACTATTACCATCAATACATTTTTGGGAAAGATTATTACCAGCAATAAATTTTGGGAAAATATATTACCAAAAATACATTATTGGAAAAGATATTACCAAAAATACATTTTGGGAAAAAATCTTACGAGCAATACATTTTCGGAAAAAATATATTACCGTCAATAACAATCTTGTCGGCATCAAATAACCAATTCATATTGATATGACGTAATGCAACACAAACCAAACCATTTGCCTATAAATTTACACGCCGTTGTCATTTAGTTAAAATAAAAATTATTATAGGAAAATAGGTAGAATTTTAGTTTCTGCTCTCTTAAGAAAATGTGTTACTTCCACCATTTTACATAGTAGGTGAATTGTTTTAAATTCAATCCACATTTGGCCTCGAATTTATCACAAATGTATGTTTTGTCGCTCATCTACAGAGGTGTGTGAAATTTCACTGAACTTAATCGGACTCCCCACAATACTCACATTGGGATAATTTTGGAACGTATATAGTAAAATAAACATTAGAGTGAGAGTCAAAAAGTTTGTATTTCCAACCAATTTGCAGCAATCGTATTTAATAACTAAAGTTTGCCAGAAGATATTCGTATTACGCTAAAGCAAATACCGTTGTGAGCTATTTTGCAAGTTTATAAATTCAGTGAATTCCTTCGTAATTACAGGCTCTGCTTTCTGTTTATCAGGTAAAAGTATTCAATACATTCTTCAAGCCATTTTGTTTCTTTCTATGTCTCTTCAGAACGTTGGGGATCATGGCCCTCCACAATTTCCTGTCCTTTATAGTTCTTAATACATTTTATATTTGTCATTTTTCCTCAATTCTGTTCCGTCATATATTTACTCAAACTCGTTAGGTAGGTTGTGCATTGTTTTCTTCTGTCACCCTAGCCTTCAATCTGTCTTGTGAGTATCAAGTTTTCCAAGTCTTCTTTCCTCATTATGTGCCCTATATATTTTAACTGTCATTTCCGACGTTAAGCATAAATATCCTTTTTTGTTTCCATTTTCTCTAAAACTTCCTCATTGCTCACATGTTAAGTCCATAGTGTTCTCAGTATCTTCAGTAGAAGAACCACATTTCTTTTGATTGAAGTATCTTCTTTTGTAAAGAGATTTTCCAGCATTCATTAGTAAACCCAAACAATCATCAATTGTCGCGCATTGTCTTCACTATCTTTTAAAAATTTTATTTCTTCTTTCTTAATTGTTCTTGAAAATAATCAGTCACCTGATTCTGATCCACACTGCTTAACCATCTTTGCAACTAAAATAATCCTGTTTCTTGAGATAAATTTAAAAACAAAAAATGTCGAATGTCACAAGCATCCGATTCCTCAGAAATATTTAACTAGCTAATTAAGATTGTCTGTTAAACTAATGTTTTTTCTAGGCTATCGTTTATAAGAATCAATAGTTATATTTTCGAGAATATTTGACCAAATTTAATTTTTGTTGCAAGGTTGAAATTATACACTCTTGGTCAGTCAAGCTATCATCTGAGAAAACGGTGTGGTCAGAGTTTCGCATACAGACACAATAACACGCTGATAAACTCAAAGAAGAAAAGTTACTTAAAAACCCGAAAGAAACAAAGACAATAGTAAAATGTCACATCAGATAACGAATTTTTAGAATTATTGATGAGTCCTCACGCTAATCTCTGCTATTGGGTCTCCAGAGACACACCTTGCAATCTTTTAAGTTTCTCTTTCTTTTAAATTCTGATTTCCATTGCACTTATTTAATGCAGTAGTGTAGCCTTTTCTCAATGAGATAGGCGAATCATATCGCATCGTCTTTCAAAATAAAGTTCACTGTTTGAAAATGGGTAAATATTTTTTTTCTAAATCGACCAAAAATAAAGGTAACTAATCATTAACTGCATCTGATAACATCAAGTATTTTTACTAAACACGTTTTTCCTGCTTCGTTCCGAACGAAATACACAAATAAATAAACAACCCTCTCGTTCTGCAAAAATAAATAAATCAACTCTTTCTGATAATTGTCCGCGTTTCCCTTGAAAGGAATAAAATAGAATTGATCGGTTTACACGTTCCTCTTAGAATAATGTCGCCATCGCCGAATTGCGCTTTTACCATTCGAATATTATATGAAAAATAATCAAGCTAGTGTTTGCTTGTTTCCCTGCTAGCAACATAAAACATAAAGCAGTCCACGCATCTAAATTTATTTAGTATCACGTAGTTTATTCACTTTGTTATTGTGACCATTAAAATTTAAAGCAACTTTCAAAGACGAGAAGTGACAATACACACAGGACGTATAGTCTTTTGATCAGCAATTTTTGAGCAGCCTATTGGGAAGAAAAAACATTTATACTCCCGGCCATTTACCTATAAATATTTAGTGTATGAATAAATTTTATTTAGTAAAATGGTCTATATGCTTTAGATATTAGACTTAAATAACTAAAAACTGTTTCTGCCTATCAGTATCTGTCTATATTTCTGAGATGAGGTATTATGTACATTATTTACATTATTCGGACTATTGTCCTCATCTTTGTCGCCATATTTATTGCAACGTTGCGGCCTTTGTACGCTTCCTGTCTTCTTCAGGTGGATAGAATGTCGAACTGAACCCTTTATTTCGCTCACAGTTCTAGTTCCACGTGACATGTTTAATGGCTGTTAGTAATCAGTTCTATCCTGTTAATTTCACTTTCAAAGTTCTCCACTGTCTTAACCGGGTATTGAACTCACACTCTTGTCATTGGAAATAACTAACGCCTTTATCTACTGTGCCATGTGTCCTTGAAATAAAATCTTCAGTTCGACATTCCAACCACCTGAAGAAGGCTGTGGCGTACAACCGCCGAAACGTTTTAATAAATATGGCGACAAAGAAGAGGACAGTAGTCCGAATAATGTAAATATGTATATTCAATATTGTTATCAAATATTTCCTTGTTGCCGGTGTTATCAATTCCTTTCTCAATCGCTATGTATTCTTGAATGTTTTTAGGGAGGAGAAGAATGACACCGTCATTTCTATGAACTTCAATGTCCTTAGTATCCAAAATAAATCTTATTTGCTACAATAACAAGTTTCCCACAATTTCACATGCCTCTGCTGAATCATATACTCCGATCGCAATGCTAAATTCTGTTTTATCTCCTTTGGTCCACAAATAACCATCATGAAATATTATACATTTATATGCCTACTTTATGATTTTGATTTCCCGATCGCTAATACGGCAGTAAATATTTGTTAAATTGAGAGCAGACATTAGCAGATCTTTGATGAGGGAAGGATAAAAGTCACACGTGTCGAATTGGAAGAACGTATGTTATTTCTTCCTTTTTACATTATTAAACCATTTTATGGCGCATGCAGTTTTCTGCCACAGGTTAATTCCTAAAGCATCTTTCGTGTATTTTCATGCTATATCAATGATGTTTTTGCTGACTTTACCAATATTAAATTTAGTTGGGCTGAGTAATCGGTATTATGGGTTGTTTAGGAAATTAAATGTGTAAACTTTAACTGTGATGAATGCTTTTTTGTTTGTGCAAATTGTAAATACTAGCATCAATTTTTAATTCACTGTCCATTTTCTTGGCTTCACTAGAGATGTTGTTTTCGCAGTTGTTGGGTGCCTTTTTATAAACTCATTAACGTTTTTGTTAACACATTTGGGGTACATACCCACACCAATTTCGTAATTGTTAACCGTTTGTCTGATTTGATATTTATTTTGTCTGATATTTTGATCATTCAAACGTTCCTTTGCATTTTTCGTTGTAAATCATTGGTAGTTTTAACGAACGTAATTTTGTCTATTAATGAAAATATAATTTTCTCGAAGTCCAATAGCTGTTTGTCGTATGGTTGTGATATTTAGGACTTACATTCATAATGCTCGCATCTTTTAAGTTGTTAAGAGTGGAAGACGAGTTTCCACTTCATTCTGTTTATGGCGCTCTCAATTTTGTGTAAAAGAGCCAGCTTATAAGATCTTTTGTCAGAAACTATGATATTATTATTTTTTTAAATTTCTTTTTGTTTAGTAAAGTAGTCCAAGTTAATTGGTTCCATATACTGATAACGGTTAGCATGCAAAGTATAAATACTTAATTAAAAACACACACACTCACACAAATATATATATATATATATATATATATATATATATATATATATATATATATATATATATATATATATATATATATATATATATATATATATATACACACACATATATATATATATATATATATATATATATATATATATATATATATATATATATATATATATATATATATATATATATATATATATATATATATATATATCATGTCATCTACACGTGAATATTGTGAGGAAATTTTGTTTTTGCTCAATTTCATTGAATCTTAACTAATTAATTCCGGGTTCGATTCTTTATGAAACCGTTATTAAATTCATTTTATTTTTTAAAACAAAATACTTATCTGCGTCTGCTATTCCGGGACCGTTATCGTCGCATATTAATTTTCTGTGTCAAAATAACAAAATATCATCTTCGACGGTGGATACATTTCTTTCATATCTGTATAACCATTCTGAGGATGGCTCATGTGACCTGAAACGTTAGCACCAATTTAATAAAAAAAAGTATCCAGTTGTTGGAGATTCTTTTTTTTCACGAGAAATTAAAGCAAATATTAGAACATTAGACCAACTCATAATCAAACATAACACACATTCATTGTCTGTTATATTTAATATGTTAATATATATATATATATATATATATATATATATATATATATATATATATATATATATATATATTATTATTATTATTATTATTATTATTATTATTATTATTATTATTATTAGTCATGGAACCTTAAGTTTGTCTCTTTCATAATTATTTAATTAATTTATATTATTATACTATATTATTTGATTTATATTATTTAATATATATATATATATATATATATATATCAGAGAGAGATAGAGAAAGACAAATATGCATATATACGATTTTTATATGACTTTTAGTTATGTACTTCAATGTTTGATATCAAAAATCTTCCTCTATATGACATTTTATGAAATTTTTAAAACGGATGTTTTATTCCTTTCCTACATTGCATTAAAGTGGTAGTATAATACGGACATACTAATGCTTGTTGTGGTCCTCGTAGAGTACAGAAGACAAATGTATTGCTCTTTCCTTTCGAGTACCTCATTAGCAGCCTCTCATATCCACCAAATCTACGTTATTTTATTTTCCGTGAAGTTCTAAATTTGAATAATGAGGTATCAAATGAAAATATTGCTTTTTGTAACGAAATGAAGGAAATAGTCAGAATAAACGTATCGATTATTTAAAATGGGAACCACTTAAAAAAATCGAAAGAATATCAACAAAAATGAGGCTAATCGCCTAATTAAAATAAAAATGTTAACTCTAGCGTTTGTGGGAAGCGGAAGAGCATTGTGACCGTGTCGTTTTGACAGTCGAGTCTTATGAACCTCAAGATAACGTGAAAATCTGTAAGTCACTGGTCTAGTTTGACCGACAGATTCTCGATCTTAGCCAAAATAATCGTAGGCCACTTCCTATTATTTCACCGGTGAATACTCGTTCACTCGACAGAACTTGAAACGCTCGTGCCACTTAAATAAAGTTATATTCAATTTAATGAATGTTCAACAAAAGGTTGATTAGTCATTTCTTGGATACTGTTAACACTTTCGATAAAATCCGCGCTAGGTTTGATACTCGAAATAATACTACGATCATTTAATTTACTATGAAATATATTGCGTTCTTATTCTGAGTTGATGTTGCTTACATTACTAAATTCAGATCGAGTTATACACGAGCTAAATAATAGTAATAATAAATCGTCATTGAACCTGAACCCGGTATCGACTTTTCCAGGAGTAATTACGGAAACAACAAGTTGGAGTAAACAAATATACCAATATTTGTTTTGTTAGCTATCCACCGGAAAATATTTTCGAGGATCGATAGCTTCATCTTTTTCGTGGGCAAGAGGAACAGGAAGTACTTCTAATGTTTTCTGAAACGGTTTTTCCCGCTGATTACCCGCTGATAAGAGAAAGTCTTTGAAGTTTTTGGCAATGGATAATTCTTAGAATCTTTCAATTCTGTGCAATTTTGTTTCGGAATTGCTTTAGAAACCACAAATAAAATCCAATCCTTTGGTACGGATCCAACTCTCTCAGATCTTTTTTCCAACATTGTGTTTTCTCAAGCTTATAAATGCTAAGATTTTATGCAGCAACGTTAGTATCGTATAAGAAGCCTATATGTGTATTAATTCCATGAAGTCTTCAGATATATTAAGTTATTAGACATAATGTACCTGTTATGCAGTTGCAATCAGATGCATTTAATATAACACACGCTGTATTTATCATACAATAACAAGGATGAAACCATTAAGAAATTAATTTTATTGCATGCTGAAAGTATCTGAGTTGCACAACGAAGTACTTCCGAACGCCTAAACCAAAACTCTGTTTATCTAAGTCTTTAGTAAGCTGTCGAGGCCATATGGAAGGTTTTATTATGAGCTATTTAATAATCGCTGTAGGTGTTTATTATCAAAAACAAGAGATATGCGGAATCTTACACTTGATGTTGGACTTGCTTAACAGGAAACTTCATTTCTAAAATATGAAAATACGTACATTATATTATTACTGTTGCCAAGACAACATAATGAAAGATCGACCATTCATCTCTCAAGTCTAATCGGAAATGCGATGATAATGATACAAATAAGAGGTTTGTGTAGTCAAACCTAATTCTTGTATATTTAGGAGATCGAATGCTTAAGATGGATCATTTTATGCCCCCTTCTCATAAAAAAGCTCCATCTAACACCTCAGAATTTCATAAAGTCGCCATACCAAGAGAGTTGTGGAGAGCCATGACTTCCTATATTCTGAAGACAAGCGGTACATAAAGTTCCCTGCCATTGGAATATTTTCTTGATGGTAAAACCCATAAAAGTACAAAAAAACAGGTTAATACATTTATTTTGATATGGAATCGCTTTTTTGTTTAGTTAATGATTCCAAGACTAACGTAGATATTTTTCTCGGCCATTTGCAATTGCTAGGAAACATTAATTTCTGTCGTTTAATTTTAAATGGGCTTTTGCCCCATGATCGAAATATTGACATTACAGTGAACTTGTTAAAAGGCTCGATACATAAGTGTTTCCTAAGAATAAATTTGGCTAAAACGAGAACACATTTTATTTGCCATTCAGTTCTCAAGATACAAAACATATTTAGATATTTTTATGAGTTATATAATTTTTTAAATTATTGTTTGTCGAATATTTAAAATGATTTTATGTGACGAAAAAATCAACGACACTTTATTATCTGAATATGTACCAGGTTAACTTAACCTTGTGAAATAACGGTGTAGGCTGGTGTCTTTGTTCTTGTCAAGACGGGTAATATCAGTTCACCATCCACCAGTAAGGACCTCTCTGATTGGTCGCCAAATCACATCACGCGAGCCCAGCCGATTCTCAAAATCGTGATAAATCTTCTGGATATACATTGCACAAAAAAGTAATAAAATTTAGATCTTTTGACTTTAACTATTTGATAGGTATCGTCAAATAATACACACATACACACGCATATATATATATATATATATATATATATATATATATATATCGCCGTGGACAGAATTATTTGCCCCTGTTGTATATTTGCATATTTTCTAAGGAAATATGAATATTTGCAAGTACTTACAGAATTTACCATAAATCATTTATTTAGTAATTTAGTTTTAAGTAATTAATAAAATCTTTAGAAGTTTCGATCTATTATATTCATTGATTATAGATTTTCTAAAAATCGGTGTAGTCAAAAATTATTCGCCCACCCGCTTATAGAAATTACGAGATAATATTGCACTATGGCAACTGTAATGTTTTTTTTCTTAATTTGACATTCAATACAAACAGCCTTTGATAATGTAATAGTATTGATTCTATAACACTCTAAAAGTTAATGAAGAAGACAATACGTGAGTTCAACGTACTGCGATAACTCATTCGTTCTCCAACCGTGGTGCAGACGGTTGAGCTTGGCAAGAAGCTCTGAATAAAGATAGTTGAAGCGTACAAACAAGCCGATGGATATACAACATTTCCAAGCGTTTTAATGTTCCTAGCTCGACAATTCATAACATTATCAAGAAGTTCATTGTGTTGAGAATAAATAAAGGACTGGCAGAAAAAAGATATTTTCTGAGAGAATGGAAAAGAAAATTCTTATAGATGTTTCAAAGAATCCTCACTTAACGAAAAAGGACATTGTCAATGATGCAAATATATCAGGGTTGAATGTATCGACGAAGACAGTCACTATATGCTTTACTCAAGCAGGACTTTGAGCCTGTCTCCAAAGTAAAAATCCGTTGCTTAAGGCTTACATCTAAAATGAACATTAGCTCATACTAGAAACCATCTGAAGCATAAGAGTAAATATTGTAACTTTGTTTATGGTCCTATGAAAACAAGATTGAATTATTCTTTCACATGAACTCCCGTTATATATGGAGAAAAGTGAATGGCGTTGACACACCAAGAAATACCCTTCCTAAAATTAAGCACTGTGGAGGAAGCATCCTGCTCTGGAGATGTTTTGCTGCCTGTGGAGCAGGTGAAAGAGAGTTCAGAGTATCAGGGATAAAGAGAAGTATTTGGTTAATTCTTTAAAATAATACAAAATAAAGTGTACGAAAGCTGTCTTTGGGGCGTCAATGGACGTCCCAACATGACAATGACCCGATACACACGGCATGAGTTGTTACAAAATACTTAGATGACAGAAAAATTAAGGTATTGTCGTACCCCGCACAGTTCTGATCTGAGCACCAATGAAAATCTATGGGCATATCTGAAGAAAGGGAAAAAAGTCCTTTGAATTAGGGGGAAATAAAAGCTATTGCCATATAAGAATGGAACAACATACCTATTATTGTGTTTAGTGCTCTTGTATAGAAAAATAAAAATGATTGAAGACAATAATCAATAATTAAGGCACACACTTGATTATTGCGGCAAGAGAACTGTTATGGTCCAGGTTCCTTGTACCATGGTATGCTCCAAGGTAGAACCAATGAAGAATAACTCGAACCCAGGTATGGAATAACACAGACATATTACAGACAGAATATCTACAAAAGAAGTAGAAGTGTTAGTAATAACAATCAGGTTAGGTTAGAGAGAACTATTTTGACCAGTATCACTATTCCAATGTCTTACAGTAATCGTCTGACGCGACTCTGTCTCTGACTGACTCACACTGACTCTGTGACTGACTCACACGATGTTCAGCAACACACCCACGTGTGTCAAATGTGGCACAAGGCCGGTTTAATTTGGGCTTTCCGAGCCCGTAGGCTCAGGCAAAAATTGCCGGTAGAACCCGTATAAACGGGATCGGGTTGTTCAACCTCCCCGAACGAGTTCCCCTCTGCGTCAGAGGCAGAGAGTTCGACCGGCTAGTTGAGACGTCCAAAAATGACTAAATCTCACACCTGCTTCCTCCTGAGGCCCAGTATTTATGGTAGTCTATTACTATTATGTCTAGGTTCCCATAACAAGAACCAATAATTTTCTTCTATCCTAAATGTTTTGCTGATCTTTTGTATTATTGTTTGACATTGAAATAAAACATTTCTTGTGGGCGCCACTGCACATGCTTTCAAATACATTATTTGATAATCTGTGAAAAATGCTCTTGAATTCCCTATGAAACTTTTAAGTATTACAGATTTATTATTAATTAATTTTGAAGACAAGACAATTTTGATAAAAAAATGACAGTTGGATAATATTTCTTAGTCATTGCCGACGCGTTTCCATTACTAAGATATATTTTGCAGTTGTCATATATATATATATATATATATATATATATATATATATATATATATATATAATGTGTGTGTATGTATCACCCACACAAGACAGACATGCTTGCAGAGGTGTTGAGGTCTCACACTTATGCACCCAATCATATTAATATATACACATAAACACATCATACACACTACCAAAGAACTAAAATATAACATACACTTAACACACACATCCCATTCTCAGCAGCCAATAAATATATATACACGTGTGTGTGTGTGTGTGTGTGTGTGTGTGTGTGTGTGTGTGTGTGTGTGTGTATTAACTCCACTCATCGTCATCTCTATAATAGTCAACCAAATGACTATGATAAAATTGAAAATGCTCAGGGATCATAGTAACAGGGGGGCGGAAGTCAAACAAGGATTCTGGTAAACGCCGGTCTCAATATTTAAAAAGCGTCTGAAAGATGGGCGTCCCCAGTGAGGATTGAACCGTCTATCTTTGAAAATAGCATCATAAACATTGCAATACTTCAGACACCTTCCATTAATGTGCGGATTTTCTCCTCATCTTTTCTGTTATTGTTTGAGATTAAAATACAAATTTCGTTGTAAGCATCACTGCAGATTCTTTCCAATCCATTATTTTATCATTTGTGAAAAAAGCCCATGAAAATTTGAGTATTAGAGAGTTGTTTGTAATTAAGGAAGTCGAGGTGAATAAATCTTTAATCATTAGTTAAGCCACAGTATGATATTTAATAACAACGACAGTGGAAAAGAAAAGCAAAGGAATCTAAATTAAATTGGATAGGTTACATACCCAAAAACAGAATGATAAAAATGGAAAATTATTTTAATATATGTACACAGCGTCTTGCCTTTGTAGTCGCATCACTGTAAACAAACCTAGTCCGAAACGTGAACCACATTAAATTTTTCTACATTATCATACATATTTTCACCAAAATTGTTCTTGATACATAATAATTGATATACTGACCTACCATATTTATTGTAGTTAAAAGCATAAAAGAAATACGAACTTAACAAAGATAACAAAATCCCTTTCCTTGATATTTTAATAGACACAAGCAATTACACATTTAATAACTTTCCATAGAAAAATCCAACCAACAAAACCTATTTCATTCTCAACTATAAAAGTGAATGCCCGAATTACTACAAAATAGCACTCATACAGAATTTAATTAACAAAGCACAAATGAATTCACTCACAAAAAGATTTTCTACACTGAATTAATAAACATTTAGCAGACTCTTATTAATGACTTCTCGAACCATATTGCAGAACAAATAAGATGATTTATCAAAAACCTCAACACACGTCAAATAGGATATGATATTTCTTCAATGGACCTGAAATAAAACAAACTCTTATAATGTAACCAGATGCATGCTAACTAAAAACAGGATGAGAACAGCATAAAAAACACATTAAGATATCAATATATCACCCAGGGATCCTAATAAAAAAAAATAATCCTATACTATACAAAATACAATACAACCAATTTAATTATCCGCAATAATTCCTCGTCACCAACTGATGTATTACTTAAAGCAAACATTTTATATCAATTCAAATGTTCCTTGCGAGAGTGTATATTTGTTGAATATACGAATATATATATGTTGGATATAAGAATATATATATATATATATATATATATATATGTATATATATATATATATATATATATATATATATATACATATATATATACATATATATATATGTTGGATATAAGAATATATATATATATACATACATATACATATATATATATGTTGGATTTAAGAATATATATATATATACATACGTATATATATATATATATATGTTGGATATAAGAATATATATATATACATATATATATATGTTGGATATAAGAATATATATATATATACATAT
>OZ038476.1:143354536-143369536 GCA_964036315.1 Acanthosepion esculentum
GATACTAAGCATGTCATTCTAACAAGAATGACTAAGATATTGCACTTAATGCACACCCAGCCCTCTTCCTGTTGACGAACCGTTTTTCGCGACCGATGTTCCACTACACTCTCCGGAGTACCCCATGCTATATATATATATATATATATATATATATATATATATATATATATATATATATATATATATATATATATATAAATAAACATTAGGCAGCATGTATTTTATATACAAAGAAATAATCACGCATAGAATAAATCAGCAATATTAATGCGATTAATGGCGATATCACATCACTAGTAGAATATAATGCATGCATTAAAATACTGTTAATCCATAGAATGATGTGATCCTCATTAATAAAACTGTTGTCAGTTGTTTCCAGTTTATATTTTTTGTAAATTCTAGTACATTTTCTTTCAACACATCTGGTGTCTTATCAATTGATGATGTTGAATGTAGAATAAAGAGTTTTAAAAGGTTCAAATCGACCAAACACTCTTCGCGCGGGGAAACGCTGTTACATAAGCTGGAATGACCAATAAAAATATAAGTATATGAGAATTCAAAAAACTTGACAACGAACCTTGGTTATAATAATTAATTAATGTTTTAATGTTAGGGTTAGACTAATAAAGAATTCATTCTAATTAATATTAATTTTTATTATAAAATTAAAAATTACCAAATTTAAATTTAATCTGTATTTTTTATTTTAAAAAATTATAAAATTATTTAAAGAAGACACTAAGGAAAAATACATGTTTTGCTATTTATTTTGTTTTTATTGAAAGGCCAAAAATTTACTCTAATTTCGGGTGAAAATAAAGAAAAAAAGTTTCAATATTTGGATATTTTCTGATAAGTTGTTACTTGATCTAAGCTTTTGGCTCACATAAGCCATCTTCGGAGTTGTTATACGGACATTTTATAAAAAGATATTCACAATCGAAGATAATATTTTATGTTAACATAGAAGATTGCTATGCGACAATAACTGTGTGAAATAGCAGACGCCGGTCGTTAGTTCAATATGCGGTTCTATATCGTCATACCACGCGAGAGAACGAAATATTAACAGAACCATATGTCTACATACAATGTAATGTGTTGTAACTTGGTGAGAAATATCATTTTCTTGAGTGTGGGTTGCTTCGTTTTAATGTATATGGCCTTCAATAACTGCAAGTTCTTTTTACTGTGGGAATGTGCGAGTATTATTGTATTATCAACTATTATCTGTATATATATATTTACCAAATAACAAAATTCAAAAAATTCGCACTTGTAATATTTGAACTTTAGCGTTGCGATCTGCACGCTCCAACACTACATAGCCGTTAATAAATATCTCATTCTTAAAAACATCTTTCGGTCGGAAAAACACATTTATTTCGTCTTCTAGTTTTGATTCTAAAGGAAGAAATACAGCCTGAAGATGAATGCGTGAAGCATTTGAAAGTTCGAGCTGAATTAAAAAATACACCATATCCATTTTATACATCAGGATCTCATCATTCAGTGGATTATTAGTAGTATAATGCTTATAATTATGTTTACTAACGAAGGGATTTCGCCAATAATTGCATTAATATTGCTAATTGATTCAAGGTATGATTAACTCTTTGTAATATATATATATATATATATATATATATATATATATATATATATATATATATATTCTTACATGTTTCCTTAAATAATATAGACAAGTGTTGTCTATTTATTTTATGTAAATTCTTTTCATATCGTCTGATAAGCGTAAAGAAAATCACAATATTGATACATATTTTTTAATCCTATCTAAGCTTTCGGCTTACATAAGCCATTATCAAAGATGACAATTAGAGTACAATATATTAAGCAATACACGGACGAGATAGTCTGTTTCTCTGTCTCTGTTTACATGGATGATTTCCAAACAACGATAAACACGTGCATATAAGACGCTGGAAGCGAAAATCGCACCACAGCTCATGACGTCACACATGACCACGCAATTAATTGGTAACAGAAGCCATTGGTTTATGCCAACGGCTTCCCATACTTAATACTATCTAATTCACTTCCGCGTAGAAATTTTCAGCCCACCTTCGTATAGATTAGATTCTTAATTTTCTTTCGTATCTTTCAATTTTAATTTTCTTAGACAAAGAATTCCGACAGATTTTGATCAAAATAAAGAGGTTACTGACAACTTATTTACCAGGAATAGCAACTACACACTGAAAAAAAAAACAATTATGTTTTACTCAAATCTTTGCAATATTTAAATAATAAATCATGGATATTTCTACTAACAAACTAGGAAAAAGAAATGCCTACATTATCATTATACATTTCGTCTCTTTTAGCCTCATTTACTTAAACCCGTTCATCCGTAACTAGCTAACGCTTAGCAAATGGGTGTTGCATTGAAATGTCTAAGTTATTAAGGTTATTATAGATACTTACAATAATATTCTGGTTCAGTTTGGCTTTAGTCTTGAAGTATCTTTCTTTTTATGTGCAATGACCTCTCAGGATGTAGGCGATCATGGCTCTCCGCCTCCCCCTTATGCCTTACAACTCTCAACAACTTCCTTCCCTCTGATTCCTTCCCTAGACGACGTTCTGTCATCCACTTGCTCACACCCGCCAGGAATGTCACGCGTTGCTTTCCCTTGTCTCTCTTTCCGTCTATTCGACCCTCCTTCCTCATTTCTGAGGCTTGAAGTATATCTTATGAAATTTCTAAGAAAGGACACGAGTTTAATGAGTGTTACAAGGAAAGTCAATTCTAGGACCACCTAAACGGAAGCACGTGATACTCTGTTGACATGCGTGGGTGACTATGTCTCGTTAGAACGAAGGAGAAGATTTTAAAATGCAAGAAACTTCAAATGACTTCTAAATATGACATCAACATGAAATAATGATACGACGAAGATGAGGCAATGGTTAAACAATAACTCTCAGCGAATAATGAACTGCAGGAAATAACAGAAACCAAATCAGTTGAGGACTTTTAACAGTATCGGAAACTAAAATGAATATGACATGTGAAGATAGAATAATGTCATAATGAAGATATTAGTGGTCACCGGTACTTCAAGCAAAAGTCAAGGAAGGAAGCACCCATAAACACTGGAAAGAGCTATAACAGCTACCGGACTTCAGAAAACTATTTTCCTGAAAAAATATAAAGAGAATGATAAAATTTCAACTGAAAGTAGCATTCTCTGTTTGGTCAATGAATGCCGGATGTTTCCTTATAAGGAAATGGTTAATATTACCATTAACATTGTCAGGTGCTTGTGGCTGAGTGATTGGAACTTTTGCATTCTGATCATGAGAATAGCGAATCTCACCATGGTCGATTTGTCATGAAAGACACTTCTTGGGGTTATCGGCCTGGAGAGGATCAATCCCAGGGTGGAAAGTTATCCAAAACATTGTAAGTGAAATTGGGTAGACGGAACCCTTGGTGGCCGTTGATAGCTGTGATAGCTCAAAGTCACAAGTCATAGTGGCCGAGGGCATGAGCGTGCTGGTCTGGTTCAAATTCAAGTTCTTTTCCAGAAAATGTAACTAAGGTCTGCTCAGCATAGTTGGAGTATAAACCACAGGTGGGCTCTGTGTGTGTTGAATAAAAAGAAAATGTGGGTGAGAAAGCGTCTTCAATAGAGATTGGTTAACCGCCCTAATAAAAGGTATGCTTTAATAGGAGTGGTCAGCTGTACCATAGTCCACTGTTTGTACGTTCTCCTTGTAAATATCATTATTTCTCATATTTCTGAGATGAGGTATTGTAATTATTTACATTATTTACATTGTTCGAACTGTTGTCCTTATGTTTATTGACATATTGACGACATTTCGGCCGTTGTACGTTCCGGCCTTCATCAGATGATTGAAATTTCGGACTGTACCCTTTCTAACGTCCACCAGGCTAGATTGTTCTAGTTCCCCATGCCATGCTTCTTGCGGGTGTCTCAATTATCTCCCTTTAACTTGACTCTTCGATTTTTTTCGTTCACTCCTGAACCAGATATTGAACTTACGACTCCTTGAGTCAAGTCATTGGATGCTAAAAATCATTGACGTCGAAATAAAACGGAAAATACGAAAACGTCAGGAATCAGCACATATTCTAGGCGATAAAAATCTCCTAAAACACAAAAAAGATACAATTTGGGAACCAGTAATTCGAAGTGTAAGTGATAAGCAATAATAACAACAAAATTGTAATATGAGCACTGGTAAAAATTGTTATGAGACATTAAGTCCCAAAACTTCATGTAAATAAAAAGAACACTTAAAATGCTTGACAAAAAGAGACCGTTGACATTTGTAGAATACATAATGAGAAAAGAGGGCTTAGGAAATTTGACACATTCGGGGCGTATTGAAAGCAAGAGAGACAGACGATAGCAGCTCATGGTTTATCTAATGCGTTGATGTAAATGATTGGCAAAACATGGATTAAGAGACAAAATTTACTAAGCGCTAAATTGTCAGGAAATTGTGGAAAGACATGATCGCTTACATATTATTGAAGATAACACACGAAAGAATAAGAAAAATTCTTATTACTTTTTATACCGTTTGTTTTCAGGTCTCTTCATGTATTCCTCGCCATTGTAGCTTTGGTTAACGTTTGCGTTCTTGCTCAGTTATGTGCCATGCGAGATAAATGCTTTGTTTCGATACATGACTGACGAGTCAGATTTTTTTCCAGTAGTAGGTTGCCATTTCTTTCTGCGGTAGACCAGTTGCCATCAAAGGCTGTAGAAACCAGCTTGTCCTGCTATTTTATGTGCCATGCGTGATAGACGCTTAGGCGATCAGGTAACTTTCGATAAATGACTGACGAGGCAGATTTTTTCCCGCAGTAGTTTGCCATATCTTTATACGGTAGACCAGTTGCCGTCCAAGGATATAGAATCTGGTCTGTCCTGCTATTTACTATATACTTGGTGGAGAAGACATACCTTTCCCAAGAGTATCAGCACGTAAGTGACTGTAATGGATTTGACTGGAATTCAAACTCGGCTCTCCGAATTCCAGTCAAATACATTACATTCACTTACGTGCTAATACCCTTGGGAAAGGTATGAATCATATTGTTCTTGCTACCATCTTTAATTCTTGCTGTGTTAATATATTGGAACAATAGCTGTCTATATTTCTGAGATTAGGTATTATGTACATTATTTACATTATTCCGACTATTGTCCTGATCTTTGTCACCATATTTATTTCAACGTTTCGGCAGCCTGAAAAAGCAGGCTGGAACGTACAATACCCGAAACGTTGTAATAAATATGGCGAAAAAGATGAGGACAATAGTCTGAATAATATAAATAGTGTATATTGGAACAAGATCACCCTTCCTTAATGTATCTCTTTAAATCTTTGATAGGATGCGATAGATAGTGTATCCAGTAGTTGTGTTCACTGAAAAGAAGTTTCATTTATGACACTATGCCCCTGCCTGGACGTTTATCGTCGATTTCTAGATTTTACCTTTATATAAGGATCATCATGAAACACAGCCACTGACTATTCCCTCTCTTCTTTGGTATTCATGTAATGGAAGTAATGTAAAGTCATTTTTCAAATATTCTGCCCTGAAACATTTCCTTTCTTTTATTGCTGATTGTGATTAAGATATGCAGTGGACAATTCCTCTACAGTTATGATCTCTAACTCTTTTGATAAATGTCCCTCGTCTTTTGAATTGAGCGCCAATGCCTTTATCGTATATCCTTTCACCAACAAGCACATTTTCCCAGTTACATTGCTCTGGTATTCAAACTTTGCAGAATGTCTTTATAATATCTTCAGGTAACTTTTGTCGTCATTAACAGGTTTCGTTTTGCCTCTTAGCATTCTCAAATCATTCCTTAAACGACACAAATATATCTTTTTACGCCATTCACATTGTTAACACTACTGGCTCTGCATTTCACGAGTCTTAGGCTATAGCTAATCGATCTAATCTGTCAGAATCTTTGGAAGATACTTGAACAAATAACGATAAAGCATGAGATAAAGAGGAACTTATTTAAGGGAAGACTTATCGGACTCGTTATATATTATATACCGCTTCCAAAGAAGATCAAGTGTCCATTTTAGACAAGTGTTGGTAGGTCTCAAACACACTAATGTGTAACTCAAAGAGTCCTTTCACAGTATCCTGTATCGATATTTTTAAATAAAATAATAGTGACAACCAGTATATAAGCTATGGAATATAAGATTCCTAATCAAGATGCAAAAAAAGTACTATTAATTTTAATGAAAATCGAAGTCCTCTTTCCTAATAAATGGACGGCTAATGCTTCATCTTCGTATTTTATTTTACTAAGGCAGTTTTATTACAATTATATAAACACACACACACACACACACATATATATAAAATTGGTAATTTAAAATTTTATAGTATAATTTAATATTTATTAGTTAGAATGAACTCTACTTTAGTCAAAACACAACATTAAAGCATTAAATAATTATTATAACCTTAAAGTCCGTTATAAGGTTTTTTGAATTCCCATATACTTGTTTTTTGATTGGTCATTCCAGCTTATGTAACAGCTTTTCCCCTCGCGTGGGATGTTTGATTCATTTGAACCTGTTAAAAACCTTTATTCTACATTCAACACCATCACTTGATAAGACAACAGAAGTGTTGAAACAAAATGGCTATATTTGTAGTGATTTTATAACATGTTTATGTTAAAATTTTCGAATAAATAACTAATATATATATATATATATATATATATATATATATATATATATATATATATATGATTCATTGAATGTGACAAAAGGTTTCGGCCTGTTCATTAGCCATATTCAACCAATTATTCCGACGGTGACTAGAAATTATCGACGCTCTTTATATAAAAGAGTTCAAACAAAATGCCAATCTTACTTTTATTTATGTTTTGTTAGTATTTTAAGAAAACAAACCAAATCTACCATTCGTCCTTGCATTAAATAATGTTGACATATATGCTCTGGAAACCCCGCTGGTCATCTCTAGGTCAAACTCCAGAGACGAATACCAATGTGACAGGTCCTGATCTGGCATCTCGTTTACAGTCACTTTCTCAGAAACGTGATGTGCCTTCCCTCTGTCTTTTCTACAAATATTTTCCTGGCAACTGCTCTGACGAGCTACTTTTGCTGGTACCCCAACTGCATGAATTTAATCGTGCTACTAGTTTGGCATCTTGGTCACTGTCCAAACAGTTATATGTAACCGCCTCTTCTACTCCAACAGCTTCTTCTCTTGCACTTCCCGACAGTGGAACTCCCTTCCTCTTACTTGCTTCCCTGATAGCTATAATCTTCAAATATTCAAATGTAATGTCAATTGACATCATCTGATGCCTTGATCCCCGTCCTTCTCCATATCCTTTCCTCAAACACTATTCTTTACTCCTTGCTCCTCTTCTCACTCTGTCATAGTGTAAGTTCCGTTTCACAAAAAAGAAAACAAAATAACAAAGGAGATGTGGTGACTTTAGTGCTTTTAAATTTTGCCGTGAATCAATCAGTTATCAATTAGCGATAACAAGTGGGTTTACAAGTAAAAGTTATTTCTTCATTCAAAATATTCAGTGAGAACGTTCGACCCTTAACGAATTCATGAGGTCTGAAATTACTAAGAAGTAGCGAGCAATTGTAAGGCACCCTTTCACTCATTTCCCTCTTTCTCTCCTTCACGCAAAAGAACGTACCAAATTATCTCTCTTAAGATTAATAATAGCAGTCAGTTCAAACTATACGCCCCATGAACTGTTCAACCCGACGAGAAGAAACCTTTTCAGGTGAAATGGCATCTGACCATGAATTTCAGTATGAGGCAGTAACGGGCCAACTCTAGTATATTGGTCAAAATAAAACTGAAAACTAACCTAGAGACGCAACTGAATCGGTTTATTATGGAACACAATAGGTAACCAAATAGGCAAGCACATAAAAAAATCCTGATTATTTTCCATATATTCACAGAGAGGAATAATGATATATAAATATCGTCCTGGGTATGACGATAAAGTACATCCGGCAGCCAGGCCGTTGATTGGAAGATTGGATATATCGAAGTGAGTGAAACCACTTCTTAATTACTGTTGTTCCCAGGTCCGGCCTGACCCTAGATGGTAGCACCTGTTAGGTTTCCATGTATGGTCAAACTTGAACCCCTAAACAAAACAAACAATATATTTTTATAATAAAAAGACCAACAATACATTTTTATAGCAAAATTGCGAATCTGTCTATATTTCTGAGATGAGGTATTATGTACACTATTTACATTATTTGGACTATTGTCCTCATCTTTGTCGCCATATTTATTACAACGTTTCGGCCGTTGTACGATCCGGCCTTCTTCAGGTGGTTGGAATGTCGAACTGAACCCTTTATTTCGCTCACAGGGGTAAACTGTCCTGGTTCCACGTGCCATGTTTAATGTATGCCAGTTATCTCCTGTTAATTTCCCTCTGAAAGTTCTCCACTGCCTTAGCCGGGTATTAAACTCACATTATTTGGGTCCTGTCACTGGATCTAACTAATGCCTTTATCCACACATGGCACAGTGGATAAAGGCGTTAGTTAGAAACGTTGTAATAAATATGGCGAAAAAGATGATGACAATAGCCCGAATAATGTAAATAGTGTAAAATTGCGAACACTACATTTTATGAACTTTATCTGACATTAAAACACAAAATTAAGTACAAAATATTTAAACTTCGGCATAATGTCCTATAGAGGTCGATATACATCCAAACATATTTTCATGGCATAATTTACTATAATATCCAAATATTTTAAAGACATAAAACTGCATTCCAAAATATAAAAACAAAGCAACATTTCACAATACAGATATCACCAACTCTAGAATTCGTGTCCACACAAACATGTATGAAGTATAGTATCATCTACCATGTATACAAGCGTGAAAGCTGAATTACATATATCATATTTTTATTACTTGAAGTGTCCCAAGAATATTAAATTTTGGCATTAAATGGCCGATAAAGAGTTGATATGCCGTTAAACAAACAATCAATTGATATATCACTATGTACATGTAGATATACCTGAACATCGAGAAGTAGATAGATATACAGAGATACAGTATATAGATCAAACCTTGCATATATACAAGGCATATGCAGAAATATGAACAATAGACATACATGTGAATATATTAAATCGAAACGTTGAAATACATGCATTAAACTGAATAAAATGTAGAAAACATTATCGTCAAATATTTTTTCTAGTGTCACACTACGAAATATTACTTTCATTAGTGAAAAAATGTTTATATATGCAATTAAATAATGAAAATCGCTGTTTTTTACCTCTTTTTTTCTTTGTCGTTGACCACTTGAACTAGATATAAAAATATAGATATCTGACAAGTGTAATTATTATAAATTGTGAATTCCAGCAGGGTCAATCATAATGGTACAAGTATGTCTCAACTGATCTCGGAGAAATGTCAGAGAATTACAAGTGAAACAATCGGAACTGATAGACATTGCAATAAGAAAAAAAAGATTCTTTCAAAAAGGCAGCCATTTTGAAATTTTGTCAGCGATAAAATTTGCAATTTTTATTAGAATTTACAAAAGATAGAGACGTAAAGAAAATAATAAAGACATACTGACTGAAAAATATCGAACAAAAATATAAATAAGAAAGGGGATTTTACTTGTAGATAGAATGAAGTTATAAAAAAACTGCAGAAAACCCTAAATAAAAATTATAAATAAATAATGCATACGCAGACAAAATATAGAAGCCAACAGCAAAGTGTAACCCTGTAAAATGAATGAATAAAAGCAGTGAATGTAAAATGAGACTGCGAATAAATAAGCGATGTTAAAATCGGAATTTATTATGACAGAATATTTTGAAGAAAATTTTGAAAACAATAGGTGCGAACTATAAAATATCTCTGTGATAATATACACGTTGTTTTCTTTATATAGTTCACGAAACTAAGCTTATTCTGCCATAAACTCTGATTAACGGTAGGAATGAATTCTAAATAGAACCGAATTGATCGATTTGCTACTTAAAATTGTCAGGAATAATAAAAATATTTTTTAAGAATTTTATTTTTCTTGTTTATCTTTTAGGCTGTCAAAATACAGTGCAGATTCTTTTGTGTCGTATCCTTTCAAGTCGCGGACGGGAATGGCTCTCCACAAATTCCTGTCATTTGTCGCTGTTAGTAACATTTGATTTTTTACCATTCCTCATTAATCTTATTCTGCCTTAAATCTATAACTTACTTGATTTTTTTGTGAAGTTAATTACGTTCTCTTAAATTCTATATAATGGTTCTTAGATATTTCAGTTGTATCTTTCTGATTGCAAGTATAAGTTGCTTTTAGATATTATTTTTTTTAATAAACTGAGTTTTAAAAGAATATTTAATCCTAAAAATATATACTAAAAAATTGACCCATATAATTTGCTTTATACTAAATTTAATTGGAAAATAATCCAGTGTTTTTATATCTAATCGATCGTAGTTAAACAACTAACCTTATTTCGCCTGTTGAGACAGAAAAACAGAAATAATTGTTGCAAGAACTTACACCCTTGTACAAAGTAATAGAAACACATGATTTAGTTTCCTTTTTTTCATCATACGGTAAGTTTTTAGACGAACGCACCCCCAATTTCTATTTTCTCCTCAGATTAGGTCATTTGCAATGGTGTGCAGTAATATAAATCTACTTACGGGGTGTTTGATGAAATTTGTTGGGTCTTAAAAAATATAACGTCATCCGTGATTGCATCAGATTTTCATCACGCCCAGACACTATTGTCTCGACGGTCGATTAGTTGTCCTAAGGCTATTTTCTGCGATTGGGTGTTACGAAACTTGAAACGCTGCACGAACACAATGGTAAGCCTTACCAGTGAGCACATCAAAGTACTATAGACTGAACCGGAAACTCTCCTGATTTAAATTCGATCGAGAATCTGTGGTCAATCTGCAATGAAGGACTTCGTGGAATTTACATAGGAAATACTAACATGTGCACTGGGTCATGTTTTACGGGAAAAATACAAAGAAAAGTAAATAATAACGGAATTATTCGTTTTGTTTCAATTAATTTGCAAAAGGGAGTGATTTGTCCGATTGAAAGCTCCACCAGGTCACGAACTCTCAGAGTCATCCATGTTTCATTGACATCAGTCCAGAATTCGCTCATCAGTGATAGATTTGCTTCGTCTAGCACAGGGTAGAAACATTTGAAACATGAAAAGGAATCATGATGAAAAGGAATCAAGTTCATTATCATTGTACAATATATGAAAATATATAAAAAATATACCCACATATATTCCTTGGATGGGTAGTTAACTGATAAAATCGATACAGTGGACGTGCTGCTGTGGATTTCTCATGTGTCTTCAAATATAGGAATTTCATGAGAGATTAGTTTGATAACAGGGTTTAGAGAGTGATGCCTCAATTATGTAATGAGATCAGCTTTATGAGGAACAAAGCTCAAATGGCACTACTCCCTGAATTATTTAAAGCAATATTGTTTTGTGAAATTTTAGCCCATTGTAAAATTTCTGAGAATTGCAACCAAAGAACGATCAAGAAGGATTCTTAATTATAAAAACAAAGGAATAAAAAATGTTTTCGGTTGGAAGTATAAGGAATAAAAAAGGTGAGAAATAAGAAGAAAATATATCAAGTTTGTTTTCCTTTGTTTTGTTGTACTCAATGCGTTATTTAATGCCAACAAGATTTTTAATGCTGGTAAATTATTTTTCGAAAAATCTATTGCTGGTATTTATATTTTTCTTCAGAAATGTATTGCTGGTAATATTTTTTCAAAAATGTATTGCTGGTAATAATATTTTACCAAACGTATTGCTGGTATTAAAACCTATTTTTACACTTTCATAATATTTTGACCCCAGTTTTTGTGGGTCAGCTATTTGGCCATAGCTGGGACCCAAACAGGTACTACCACTCCAGGTCCGCGTGTAGCTGGGAACACCAGCAATTAAGAGGTTGTTCCACGCTCCTAAACACTTCCTGGTCAGAAGCCTTGCTGTTGGATGTAGTTTATCGTCTTACCCAAGACGAAAAGATATCAAGATCATCATGAAATAATGGAATACGAGTAGAAAAATAGATATAAAGCAATTAATTATATAATACAATATATATATATATATATATATATATATATATATATATATATATATATATATATATATATATATATATGCGCAATCATATATACTGTACCGTGTAAAAATTCATAGGCAATTTTAGATTATTGTAGAGACGGATGTAATGTAATTGGCCCTGATCATGCACCTCGTCTGCAGTGGCTCTCTCACAGACGTGCCGTCGCTTCCCTCTGTCTTTTTTACAAATACTTTCACGGGAACTGCTCCGGTGAGCTGCTTTCGCTGGTTCCCAGACTTCATGAATTTAAGCGGTCTACTAGGCTGGCATCTCGCTCACACCCTTTCACTGTCGAAACTGTTAAATGTAGCCATCTCTTCTACTCCAATAGCTTCATGTCGTGCACCTCTTGCTTGTGGAATTCCCTCCCCTTTTCATGCTTCCATGATAGCTATAAACGCCAACGATTCAAATGTGATATCAATCGACGTCTCCAGATGCCCTGATCTATCCCCTATCCTTCTCTTCATCCTTTCCCCCATCACTCCTCTTTGCTTTCGATCCAACTCTCTTCGACCTCTTGCGTGCTAGTGGCTTCCCGCCTTTCTTGGGGTGAAACGCTTAAAAAATATTTCTAGTAATTGCAATCTTATAAAAGGATGTTTTTGTGCTACCTACAACGACAACTTTGGCCACATTTTATTTAATCTCATACCTTATTACCATACTTTTTAGCAAGGGATCTGACCGAGGAGTGAAGATGAGAGACGTCACCCAAAATGAGATGTGTAAAATATCTCGGCCATCTGACTATTTTTATTTTTCACCGCAAAAAGGAAAATATTTCTTTTTGAAATAGGACCCATGTTTTCCTATAGGGTAGATTGTGCTTTATTGAAGTCATTAAGAACATTTCCAAAGAAACCAAGATGAAGATAATGAAAATATCCAAGAATATGAACAGACAGACAATAGCTAAGGAACTTGGTATATCAAAAAGTGTTATGTCAGAAATTCTCACCAAGTTCGATAGTAATGGATACGTATTGAATCGACTAAATTACGGTCGCCTACGAAGGCTGCAGCGTAGAATAATACGGAAATTGATCATGGTAGAAGCAACCCCAGTGAAAATAGATTGATAAACAAATGATGGATGAGTACCACTTGTTTAATTTGGTCTCAGCAGATAACACGAATTTCATCCTCCAATAACACGAACTGAAGAGATTCATTTAAACGAAGAAAACAGCGTTAAACATAATGCATTTGAAGTCAACATCAAGTTAGTGAAAGACACTTGGGATAAGATTCCATTCAGCGATGAGTACAAGATGGAGCTGCGAGAAAGCCGACCGGAAAGGTTTTGTGTGCAAGTATCTGATATGTTAGGGGCTGCATAAAAAAAGCTGTGGTTCAAGAAAATTGGTTAAATTCATCATAGCCAGAATAGTGACAAAGTCGTTGTGCTGGTGAAAGAAGATTTGATAGCAGACCGGGATGGAGTCAAGATATTTTGCCTAACGAATTACAATATCACAAATAACATAAAGCATAACAGACAGCGATTGATTAATGGGTTACTCTATTGAAAGACCGATCAGATTTGAGCACTGACTCAAATAACGGATCAAAATGGTGACAGAACGAATAGAATTCAACAGAAAATACTAGACGGTCTTGAGTTGTATGAAATACTTTTGCGGGGGGACATAGAGAATCACTGCTGGTGCAAAATATATTTATTACCATAATCTGAAGGGAAGCAGCTCGTTACCAATTCCAGGAAAGTTTATAGCATCTCATCCTAAATAGAATTTACTATGAACGAAATTCTTCTCAGAGGTTTATGGATTTCCTATTGAATTCTATATTTCAAATTATATGGATTATTCAAAATATTTGCATGCGGACTATTGTCCACATATTTCTTTTTTCTATTACAACGTTTCGGCCCTAGTGCCCATCGACCTTCATCAGGTGTCTATCAATAACTGAACCATTTATTTAATATAAAAAGGTAAACTGCTCTCGCTCCACTTACAATGTCCGTACTTAAAGAAATTTGAAAGGGACATTGTAAATGAAAATACATACATCGATAAAGAGGTCAGACTGTACCTACATTTGCTTCATTTTACAGTTGAAATGGCTAGACGTAATCATTCTATCCTAACCAATATATTATACAGAGATGTATTACAAAGCTTTACCTTCGTGGCACTCTCTTCCAGCCTTTTGGTTTCCAGTCACCTTTGACCTACAAATATTTAAATGCAATCTGTTATCTTGTCTTCTTAATTCTCATTCTTTTATTGTTCTCTCTCTTTAATAATATTTTTCATATATCTATAACGCTCAGTAGCCCCTATGCATCTTAGTGACTTTATTAAAATCAATGCGGTGAAAAGTTGAAAAAAAGAAACACAAGAATGGATGGCACACGTTATCGATTTCTCGTAAATACTTCGATGTTTGAATAAATCATAAAATTTTGAAATTATATAAATTCAGTTTTCCGTCAAAGAAATGCTATAAACATTTACATTAAATCATTTCCGCTGGAGGTCCATAAAACAGGAGCCTTTAGCAAATATTTATTTATTTTTTTTATTAACTGCAGATAAAGCCAACTGTGTTGTTATTGCAGTATGAAATGCAAATTCTCTATCACGATCTTGTGAAGCAGCTTTCAACCTTGCTTGCATTGAATATGCAGCTCAACTGAAAAACGCATGTCAGCGCTGTTGGAAAGCTTCGCGATTACATTAAAACAAAGAATTCTAAGATATGTTTGGCATTGGAGT